>CM069445.1:23051465-23569716 GCA_035610835.1 Ophiura sarsii | reverse complement strand
ACTTGATTCAGGGTAGTTCTTGGTGCATTCAATTCGTTGATCATCATTTAAGGTAGTCGTTTATGGTATGTCAAAGATTAAAATGCTTACAGTTGTGCTTACCCGTAGATAGCAAGTGAATGTATAATGCTATCAGCTATAGATAGTGAATGTATAATGTTACACTGTAAAAACAAACGTTTGACTATTTATAAACACTACAACACGTTTATTTGTTGTTGTTTACGATAAACGGGTTGCATAAACGCTACAACGTGTTGATACGTTTATTAACTGTTATCAAAAACGTGTTTATACCAGCAATCATGTGTTTATAATAACAGCTTGAATAACAGCTTGAATAACAGCTTGAATAATGAATCATTGAAACTAATTCGCGCGAAGCGCGGAGAAATTTCGTTATTCTGCCCATTTGGCCAAACTTTGAGTACCGAACACTTTTAGTCCCCCCCTTTCGGCAACTTCAAACTTTTTTGGCCTCACCCCCGCATTTTGCCCAGCCCCCACCAAAGTATTTCTGAATTCCCCAGCTATACAGTATACAGTAATTATGAATAGTTTGTTTATTATCGACGGACGGATGAAGCATTCATATTATGATTATTACCATGAGGATATACCGCTAGGCAGAACCCTATTATTATTTGTACAAACAACAATTAACTCGATGAAATTTTGAGCTAATAACAAAGATGAACGCCATCCTCAAAGCAACGTTCTTCAGCAATATCCGGTCTGGTTACCATGGTAATATATATGTTAGATTCCACTTATCAAAATATTTAATAAATTATTATTTGTTACCGATTTGATTTATATTGCTCTCGTCAATATGGACTATACTGTTTAATGAAATTTCTATCGATGATGTATATTTGTCTGGAATTCCATCTTTGGGGATGAAATATCGAAGAAATTACCACGTTGAAATGTTGACCATAGTTAATAGGATAACCATCCTAAGTAAAATTGTGTTTTAACAAAATCGGGAAGTGGGTGGAACTTGAAGGTTGTCTCATTTTGCTCTTTATTATATATACTATAAAATAGGGGAATATGGGGTAACTGGTCCTAAGGGGCAAGTCCAAAATGAAGGATTTTTAATTGTATGGGCATACTGATTTATTTTGAATACGTACGACTTTTGTTGAAACTTGACATATGGGCGATTCCGTGAAAATGTGACGGAGCAAAAAAACTGAAAATTGCTCCAAAAGATTTATTTTTACCTCTATGTTGTTCAAAGCTCATGCAAAGGTTCAGGAAAAAATTGTTACGACATTTGGCTAATGTTTACTATGAAAAAGTTCTACTTTTCTTACCCCAAAAATGGTAACACGTGTTACCGGAGCAACACTTTTTTGAAAATATTTACTTTATTGATTTGGTTTTAATTTACGCCACTTATAATTTTAATTATACTATATAGTTAGGCCCTATTTAAAAATAGTAAACAATTAGATAAATTCATAACCACCACTACATAGGCCATCAAAATGTCGTAACGCGTGTTACCAAACTCATATTCAGGAAAACGTGCTAAAACGTGTTATTTATCACTATTTATGGTTAATATGTTAGTTCAATTGCCAAAGTCAAAATTAATTTTAATTTTGAAATTTAGAAATATAATAAAGAATCTAAGGCTAGTAAATTATGGCTGGACAAAGTGTAACGCATGTTACCGTAACACGTGTTACCGACTATTTTGCATTTTACAAAAAAGTGAGAACTTTAATTCTTGTTATTATTCTAGTTTTATAAACCTTGTAAAGGCACTTGCTTACAGTAGTGACCAATTGATTGTAGGTTGGTAAGTTGAAATACACAAGCAAAACAAAGTTGGGATTTTGTTTAGTGCGTCTTTTTTCGTAACGCGTGTTACCGATATTCGGAGCGGTCTTACATTAACATGAGCTAATATTTCATATTGGTGTTAGCATGAGGATCTAGCCTAAGTCTTGGGTATTACAATACCAAAGATGAAAACTTCATTCAAATTACTTTTACAGTTATAGAGTGGAGAATAAAGAATGGCGCGCTTAAATGTAACGCGTGTTACCGTGGAATCGCCCATATATCCTTTTCTTCTACAATCCAAAACATTTGGAACTTTAGGGTATTTACGCATGTGATATTCTCCAGATCTTTGAAGCCACCTCATTGAGTGACTGATTGAAAATTCATAGATAGTATGGGCGATATATGAAGATGGGTTTAGGTCATGTTTAATGTACTTCATATGATTGATAGATATGCAACAGTAAATAAAGACAGCAAAAAAAGTAACTCGGCTGTTGTAAAAGCACCTATAATTTTAAGATTGTTACTCATATTCTAAAAATGAAAATGCCAGGGGGAGACGGAAAATTTAATTACGGTGATTTTGACACCTTGTTTGTTAAAATCGATCGAGAAGTGTTCTCGCGGTGTTAAATAATATGGAAATGTGTTTGTAAAGAAAACACTGCCTAGTTTCCGTGTTGTCATTCACTGATTTCTATGTATTCTAACCGTTGGAACATATAGGACCAGTTGCCCCAATAATAGGGTAACTGGTCCGTGCCAAGTAAAATTTTCAGTTAGTGGTAATTGGCCTTTTATTTAGATATTTTTTAACATTGATTATATGTTATATGTAAACAGTTACATGGTGATATTTTCATAGCAATTCCATAAATATTTACACGAGCTTTCTTTTATATCATGGAATATGCTTAACCGGACCAGTTGCCCCATCCTCCCCTATTCATGTTGACAAGGTTTGAAGAATTTCCCCCTTCTTGGATTTTATGCCTTATTGAGTTTAGCCCCTTATAACCATAAACCCTCATGGGGTGTGTAGCAATAAAGCTAACAGGGGCAAACACGGGACAAATAAGGACAGAAAAAAGTGTGTGGCGCCCCCGGGAATTGAACCCGGACCACCGAGGCCGGAGTCCGGGTGATCATGCATCACGCTACGGGGTAGCGCTTCCAAAATTAAATTTTGGGAGCCTATTATGTACCTTTGCGTGATTGCGCAATGAGATGGGCAATGGGGTCCACCAGCGCGGTGCATCTGTTGGATTATGTTGGATTTAGCAGGGTTAGGGTTATAAAAACATGAAAAAGTAGCTCATTTAAAGGCCCCAAAACAAAATCCCAAAAATTACATAACATTTGTCATTTTTGCATAATTTCTATACAGGGGGTAGGGGGTGTGGGGGTGGGGGGGGGGGGGGGGGGGGGGAAACAATTCAAATTGCTTAAGCTGACAAACATACCAAATTGCGATTTTGCCCTATTTCCGAAGTTTGGTTATCGAGGTATTGAGCAAAACATGAAAAAATCGTTGACCTTTGCCTTTGGGGTCATATTTTGAACATGCTCCGATATTAACAAACTATATCTCAAATTGTTCATCATACAAGACATTTAGAGGTCTAGAATATTTGGTGCGCCTTATACAGTGGTCAAAAGGCCATTTTAAAATCCCTGTGACTAGCAATTTAGACGAACAATTCAACTTAGAAGCAATTTAAATATTTAAACTTCTGTATGACGGCCATTTATGATTTAGACTAACACATTTTAGCACACCTGGGATTCTTGGGGACTTTTAATATCTATCCTGAAGAGAGAAAAAAATCAGCAGGTACTATTTTTTGTGTAATTTTTTGAGTGTAAAGTTAAAAGACGTTCAAGCCTGGCTAAGCATCCCATTAATATTACAATAGAGACACCAATACTACTTTGTTGTTGTCATCAACCGCAATATTGTGAGTATGGTGTGTCACCTAAGCTGACATCACCACATTATTCCATGAATGTCAATGTTATAAGGTTACATCACTATATTAATCCATGGATTTCGATATTATGGGATTAATATGGTGATGTCACCTTAGGTGACACAGCATACACATCATGTTTATCTGAATTGTTTTCAAACTATGGACAAATTCAACTTCTTGAAGAAACTATATATAAGCGCTCTTGGGGAGACAGATATTTTGCTGTTGCAGCTCCTCGTCTCTGGAACGAACTTCCTATCCATATAAAAACTGCAAAAACTGTTACAATCTTCAAAAAACTGTTGAAAATACATCTGATGGCTGAGACTTTTTGTAATAATTAAGTAGTTTTACTGTTGTTGTTTATCGTTTTTTATTTACATCGTATTTTGTATGTTTCTGCCCTGAGCGCTCTTATTAAGAGTGGATAGGTGCCTTGTCACTATTATTATTAGTGTTAGTGTTAATATTATTATTATTATTAGTGTTATTATTATTATTATTAGTGTTATCTTGCTAACAGGTACCTTAGGGCGAAACAGGTTTTTGTTATTCACTCATTATTACGTTAGGGCGAAAATAGTATTTCGCCCTAACGTAATTTCTTTCATAAACTAATAATGCGCTTTATTCCGTTATAAATAACAAAGGAAATTACTATTCATGAGCTAATTAATTATGCAAATTTATTCAAATATTCAATAAATTTGCATATTTGTACGACGGGCTGTCTCTAACAAGTGACTAAAGACAGCCCGTCGTACAAATTATGCAAATTTGGTGAATATTTGAATAAATTTGCATACTTAATTAATTCATGTAAATGAATGTTATTGTTAGTTAATCTCATGTATCATTTCTACTTAATGTGATCATTAGTGATATTATTATTATTATTATTATTATTATTATTATTATTATTATTATTATTACAATTATAAATAACATGTTATACCGATTCACTACCGAGAGGAGGTGATAATACAACATGGGTCAAATGACTGCAGTTGTTTGATTGATAAAAGTCTAGTAGTTCCTTGATTTTAGAGGCTACTTGTGCATTGTTTCTCCCCACAACAGCCTGTGAGAATGTCTCGTGCTCTGAAATTTAAGTAAAGTCGGGATATTGTTAAGCACGACTGATGTTGCTTTTCCAAATACATAGATCTAGTGTAGCATACACGTTGTTTTGACGTTGTGGTTGAAACGTTGGGCCAACATTTGGTTAAATACATAAATCTATATTGCATTAACATTGTGCCAACGTTATGCCAACGTTGTGCCAACGTTGTGACATTATAGGCCTGTTATAGGGGTAATGTAGTCCGTCGAGAAGTCCCACTCGCCCCAGGGGAGGGAGCAGTGGCGTAGCTCAGGGGGTGGGGGCAGGGGGGGGGGGGGCAAATGCCCCCTGACGGAAAAAAACCATTTGTGCCCTCGCCCCCCACCCCCTCTAAAAAATAAAAAAGGGGAAAAAAAGAAAAAAAGGGTAAAAAAATGATAAAAGACCGAGATTGCGTGCGGGGGCACTGGTTATGTGTTGGTATATAGCCCAAATAGTCAAATATTAGGCAAAATTGTACATGTAATACATGTACTGAGCGATTTTGTTTGACCGCGCGATTTTTTTTATTTTTTGACCTCAACCCCCCCCCCCCCCCCCCCCCCCCCCCCACACACTTACGTGAAAATCACGAGTTGGTGACTGGAAAAAAAATTAGGGCAACCTTTTACGAAAATTTCAGAAATCTTGCCCCCCCCCCTGAAAAAAATCCTAGCTACGCCACTGGGAGGGAGCCCTACCAGCGAGAATCGCCGCGCCCGAGCTAATGGGATTTTAAAAGTTATTAGTATTATATGTCACCTGAGATGACTTCAGCACATTATACTCTGGATTTCAAAATTTCGCGGGTGTCACCCAAGGCGAAATCAGCAAAAAGAATTGAATGAAAGTATTTGACTGCAGAATGTTACAGGTTTTGTAAGCTGACCCCTTGTTCACCATTGCAATGGAATTTACACAGATAAGACAATAAAAGATGACTGTAATTTTAGCGTGCTAATGTGCTTCGTTGCTACGCCAGTATCACAATCAATCACAGATACATGCATGTTGAACACTCACTCCATTTCGTCATGCCACGTGTCTTTACTGTGGCGGACCTGTCAAGTAGGGTCGGTCGTCGGTTTTTAATTTTTAACCTTAAATGTCACGCAATTCTGCAAAAATCGGGAATTTTGTTAAAAATTTGTGAATACAAATTTCCGACATATTTTCGGCCAAAAACGGCTGATTTTACATGATCCGAGAAACACCAACATCAACACATGGTTCACTGCACACAGGCCCGTAACTAGGGGGGGGGGGGGGGGGGGGGGGGGGGGGGGTGGGGTGGACGCCCCCACCCCCAAATCTGAAAAAAATCCTTTTTTTTGTACCAATGTACCTATTTTTTGTACCAATGTACCCTTTTTTGGTACCAATGAACCTTTTTTGTTGTACCAATGTACCTTTTTTGGTACCAATGTACCTTTTTTGGTACTAATGTACCTTTTTGTGTGAAAACGCCCCCCACCCACCCCATTTTCCGAAAAACGGCCCATTTCCCATTGTGTAAAGCGTTTTTGTTCGGGCCGTTTTGGACTAAAACATGCCCTAACCCCCCCCCCCCCCCCCCCCCCCCCCCCCCCCCTTGGGGGCAACCTTTTACGATTTTTTGGGTACCAATGATACCTTTTCCAAAAAATACGCCCCCCCCCCTAAAAAAATCCTGCTTACGGGCCTGACTGCACACACCAACGTCGTTTCGTCAAGGGCCGTTTCAAAATTGCACAATTTTGTATTCACCCTGTACAGTGCCAAGTATTGTTTAAAACCATTGCATCTGCGACATGAAGATGGCGTACAGTTGACCTGCATTGTTACATCGTAACCACACAAATAACATCAGTCAAAACAAAATTATGTGTATTTGTATTTTATTGTGCAATTAAATATCACTAAATCTATATCAATATAATAACGGGAAAAAGAAATGTTAAGGATACTTGATAAGAAATATATACAAATAAGGTTCTTTTTTAATAATATTTACAATATTGATGTATGGTTATACTATTTATAATATGGTCAGCGGTGTATATAATGTTGACTTATACTGTGTTTTAATTTTGGACACATAGCTTCGTTAATATTTAAAGGTAGATGACCCGATCACATTTTCGTAACACAGAATTATTTCAAACATACGGAGATTTTCATATCATATGAAAGCTCGTATTTTTCTCATCATCAAATCGAATTACCGCGAATGGTGGTAACCACCGATATAGTGTGTGTACTACTCAATGGGTACAGTTCACAGCCTCTTGTGTGTCTAAAATAAGAACCATTAGAGCTATGCAACTCAAACTTTGGAACACGACTTTTTTAAGGATGACCTTTCATGTAGAATAGAAAACTTCAAGTTGAAAATCGGAACATCTACCTTTAGTAGAGGAAAATTTGGCCCATATATTTTTGGAACCTGACCATAAAAATAAACAGCATGAATTATACATCAAATTAAAGCTACAACCCTCAGAAATCTGGCTATGGGGATGCATTTTGTGATATAGGGGGTGCATCTATGAGTTTTTGGGCCGTTTCCATGGCAACCATCAAATAAATTAATAGTATTTTAAGAAATCATGACATTTTTTAAAATCAATTTTTATCAAACTAAAACAATTCAAAGTACCTTTTTCTTCATGATCTTAAGTTATGAGTATTATCTTTTCTGATAATGATAAATAAATGTTCTTTTGATTATTATTTTGGTTACCATGGCAACCAAAACTCCTTTTTTGGTTATTTTTACTAGAAATTTGAGATTTTCAAGTATGGTCGTTTATTATAACTCTGAAAGCTTTTGATCTTTTATCTTTTAGTGTTACTAATCACCGAAAGCAAATAGTTTTTTGCCATAAAATATCTTTTTTTACCAAAATAGCACTTTTTCCACGATTTTACACATTTTAAAAAAAAAATGCTAATTTGCCAATTTTTCATCAAAAAAATATGAAATGCTCAATTTAGTGTTGTTCATCTATTAAATATCAAGTTACGCCAATCGAATTACAGGCAAAGAAAATATTGCAGAAAATTGGTTTCAAATTTGTATGTCTTACTACAGGAATTTGGTTTTTAGTTTGTTCATATCTCATGATATAAGCTTTTTACAGGGAAACGCCAATGTGTAAAAATCTCGACCAAAAATTGTAATGACTCACGTTCAAATTGCCTTAGAAGTACCTTACCGTGGAAAAAACAGTACAAATAGCACATCAAATTAAAGCTACAACTGTCGAAAATCTTACTCTGGGCTATGCACAGGTCATATGTGGGGACATGCCTCCGTTTTAGGGTCGTTTCCATGGTAACCTTAAACATTTAATAACAATGTTTGGGAAAATCAAGAACAAATTTCAAATCAATTTTAGTTACCATTTACTATTTCAGATCAAATATTCCTCTACATATATTACTAATAGTTATTTAATTGTTCTAAAAATTGCAAGCATATGATCTTTTGTTATTTATTTTTGTTACCATGGCAACCAAAATTCCAATTCTAGTCAATACAACCGAATTGGTCTTGTTTTATGATGATTTAATCATTTTACATACATCAGAATAAAATATTTGGACTTTTATTATTATTAACCCTAACACTTCCCCCCACTTTTTTCAGAATTTTTTCTTCAACGCGGAAAATCGACCAAAATATCCCCCCGATCCCCCCGATCCCCCCCCCCCCCGGGATTTGATCCAGGGACCTCTCGCACCAAAGGCGAGGGATTCCACACTTCACCACGGCTGTCAAGCACAGTTCTGGGCAGTGTATTGACCAGACTGTATGTATTGGGTCCATTTTTTCATCAAAAAACTTCCACGGCGGGTGGTACCAACGTGCCCAGTCGTGGTATTTTGGGGTATATGGTAGTGTTAGGGTTATCTAAATAATAAAATGGTTTTCATCTAGAATATTCAAATGTGGCCAAAACTGGCACATTTTTAATGATTTTACCCCAATAATAACTGAGTAAATTGTTGTGGGATGTAATTGTAAAGCAATAATAGTGGGCATTTCAAAAGGAGCTGATCATACAATTTCCTCAAACCATTGAAATTATGTGACGATTACTTAAACAGTACATATCTAGTAGCTCCAAAGATAGCAGTAACAAGAGAGGTTGTGGCAGCCATCTTTGGTTGATATATTCATGTATATCTTCATTTTGACTAGCACAATAATCATACACGTTGATAAACGCATTTGTCAATATTTCTGATCAGAATTTGAAGGTACAGTAAGCTTTTATCTGGTAAATTTCATGGTTTTAGCCATTTTTGGCCCAGTTCAAAATTACCTGCCGTCTACCTGCCGTCTGTATACCTTTTATTCAATTGCTTCTCCTTACTTTTTCCTCTTATACTACACATTTCAAATTACACAGGGATTAAAGTTATTGTCTTTTGTATCATAATTATGCGGGGGGAAAAAAATCGGGATTTACCTGCTTCTGATGTCATGTTATGCAATCTTCTTACCACATGCTTCATTTAAACAAGTTAAATTTCCCGCCAAATAATTGCTATCATAGTTCATAGAAATCCAAAAGTGTATTGTTTGAAAGACAACGGTTCATACTTTGTATTGATCACACTAACACTCAATGGAATCGCTCATGCATTCCATACCATGAGCACTTTCATTACCCTCGTATGAAAGCTACACCTCTCGGAATTATTACCAAGGGGGTGCACAGTTTACATAGGGCATGAAGCTGGGGAGAATCTATGATGGTACAGTGTAAACCCCAAGAAAAGTGCTTCCCGTAAGACATTTCGTGATACCCATCGTGTTGGAGCATGCGATTGGTATAGAAGTGGGGTATTGTCTCCTCGATAAGAATATCACTATCCGGTTGGAAAATTAAAATCATTTGCTAATTAGCATTAATTAACAAAATAAAGTGCCAATACCTAAATTGAGTGCGGTATGTACTATTCTAGCAACACTACTCTATTTAATTTATGGCGAACCCATTAACGCGTGTCTTTGTGTCGTTATTGAATTAGTTCGATTCCCATTGATCATGACTATTTTTGGAGGGAAAAGACGCGTGTCTGTTTTAGGAATTTACTCCGGAATGCAGCTATTCGCTCGTTAATCCAAAGTCATTAGTTATAGCACGGTATTCAACTATGTGTGCCGAAGTGTGGCACGGAGGGACTGGACTCTCTGATGAATTATACGCCAGCTAGTTACGGACGAGATCGGACTGTCATTTGTCTGAATAATTTTAAAAGCCTGATCAAGGCCAATTGAAATACTGTTTCAAGTTTGAAAAAGGGACGGAGTGACATTTAAAGTAATTATTGAATTATCTTTTTATTTCAAAATAAGTGGTCGCAACCTAAAGCCAAATCCACGGTAAAAAAGTCACTTCTGAAGAATCAGGCACCAATTTTATCCATGGTATCATAATATACATAGTCTTTTGTAACTAGAAACATGCTTAAAATATTATAAAATTATTTAGTCCGGTCAAGTGAATGGTTATAATATAGCTCCTCGAATCTTGTCTCGAGCTAAATTAATTTAGTAGCGTCCAACTAGTTTCGCTTGATAGCTCAGATGGTAAAGCGTTCGCTTGGAGAACGAGAGGTCCGGGGTTCGAAATCGACCCTTCTGCTCTGCACAATTTCATATGATATTTTTTTCTCGTCAAAATCATTTTCACAATTTCATCACACAAAATGCATGAATTCTGACATTTTCATTGCAAAACGGTATTTATTTTCCAAAATTTCAATAATGAATTCAAGCGCGGACGGGTTACGGGAAACTAAAAATCAAGTTGGCGAGGCCTAATGGGGGATCGTAAGTTTCGTTTTCTGACCGAAAATCTGTGAAAATCAGACTCGGTTTTTTTTATCAAAAAAGAAGTCGGGCCACAATGTTTTTGATATGAAATTAAAGCTTAAAATTCCGTTAGTACGGAAATTGCTCTTAAAATATCGTACGAATTTTAGTCCGGTCAAGTAAATGGTTAAGAGAAGCAAAGTCACGAAAGTTGTTAAATTCTAAAATTAGCGATAAAATCACTGTTTGTGGACCAAATATGTCAGATTTGGCATCATATTATAGAGAAAAGTACGAACAATCCACATACTTCGCCATCATGGCTGCCAGCTAACCCTTCCTCAATTAATTCAGGGAAAACAATCTTATCGTAAGGTTTTAGCGCAAGGTTGACATCCTGAAATCGATCTTTGCGTGGGTTAGAAATCGACAAGGTCACTCATTGAAAGCGATACCTGCGTGCTGACTGTGTAGGCCGCTATCTGCTGAAGAAAGTAATGTTATAATGTATATGGGTGCTATCTACTCAAGAAAGCAATGTAATATAGATCTATCAATGTCGTCATGTCGGGACAAGCATCCAACACTGCACCCATAAATGCTTCTGTTCCACAAGGATCTATCATTGGTCCACTACTGTTTTCTGCTTTCATTGATGACTATGTAGATGTCTGCGACAACGAGCTCTATCTGTACGCTGACGACTCAACACTCTTCGCACCCATTAAGTCTTCAACTAGCTCCAATGTAGTAGCCGCTAGCCTTAACATAGAATCTGAGCAATATGAAAGCGTGGGCTGATAAATGGAAAGTGACCTTTGAGCCTAAAAAATGCAAGATAATGGTAATCTCAAAGAAGAGAACCCCATCCCAACTTGAAATATATTTCAGTGACTGCATGCAAACTACCATCTTCAGATCAGACAAACTATAAATCCTGGGTGTTATACCATTGATAGCAAGCTGACTTGGTCAAAACACATCTCGGCCAGAAGCTTGGCGCTCTTCGCAAGGTTGCAAATAAATTGACGGCTATAGGCAGAATGTCCACTGTGTACAATCACAATTCCGTAGCGTAATGGAGTATGCTTCACTAAGCTGGACTAGCGCTTCACCTACTATCCTAAGTCAGCTGGCAACATCCAAAGGAAGACACTCAAAATCATTGAAGCTACTGGTCTATCGTATCTCAGCATCACAAGCCTACTTCACAGGCGACATGTAGCAGCAGCCACGGTCTTGTACAAAATGCACACCAACCATTGTCCACAAGATGTAGCAGCATTGCTCCCTACATACGCGTTCAAGTGTTGCAATGCCAGCCCATGCCCTTTCATTGCCGACTGTCAGAACTTACTGCTTAGACAGAAGCTTCACCCATACAGCTGTTCCACTATGGAACAGTCTTCCAGACAATGTTGTTGGCAACATCCTAGAGGAAGGACTTTAATGTTCTCTATGTTTGGGTTTTTATCTTATTCCTGTCCCACGCCACTTTCATTGGCTTTTTACCAGCCCAATTGTGTTTGCTTGTATTTTGATTATCTTCTGATTTGCAGTGAACCAATTGATTGGCCCATCAGAGCTCTCTGTAGAGAGTAACCAGTTTGATTTGTAATCACTCAGTTCATTAACTTTGTTAATGTCTGTTTGGCTATTGTTCACATTTGCTCTTTATATACAAACAAAAATGCTATCTGCTGAAGAAAGCAATGTAACCCCTACCCCTAAAAAGTACAAAATAAGGAAATCTGTAAACTGATAGACGTTCGGCTAATCTTCCTAATTGTAGGCCTAAACAATATCACACAATGAATGGCCGCATTTATATTTGTCTAATCATTGATATTTGCCACAAGTATTTCTTAAAACTTAAAATATACCCACCTGTAGGACTTCGTACCGTAAATTATCATCATCACGACAGTGTTATGGCGTAGTTTTAAGCAAATTCGCTCAAGGCCTTCATACTGACATTTCCCCGAACCCGATTCCGTTGTTTAGGTTATCTTGATTTCAATGACCTCAAGAAATGTATTTTTCTTTTATTTAGATTGGATATTGTCAGGGTTTTTATTTTATTCTTATGTCACTTTCATTGTCACTTTTAACTCATGCCTATTTGTGTTTCTTGTATATTTTATTTTGCATGTTTTCTTAGTTGCATGCACTTGAACCATTGGACCATCAGACTCTTTGTTGGGTTACCAAAATTGATTTATATAATCACTCAGTTCATTAACCTCGTAGATGTCTGTTGGGCTATAAATGTTCACGTTTGTGCTTTTTATTCAAAAAATAACAAACAAAAACAGGCAAAGTTATATCATGTTATTATATAAGCCTGGGTGGATTTTTGTTATCCTACAATAAGAACTATAATGTAAATTCAAAACAGCAACACCCCTATTCAATTACCTTTTTGTACCGATTCTGTTGACATATTTAGGCGTTATTGTATTTGTTCAGGTATTAAATCGATTTCACTAATAACATGTTCAGCCAATATCCTTGATTCCAAAGCTATGAAATGGCAACCCATCAGCCTATTTCAATAGCGTCTTTCCAAATAATAGACAACGGATAAAGGAATCGATATACAAATGACGTTCATTTGAATGGACAGTGATGATACACTTGGTATACACTATAACTAAGTTTAGGTATTGATGTTTTGTTTTGCGTAATTGAGGTACTTAGCACACATTTTTAATACGCCAACAGCGGTATTCCTATCGGGGAGGACAAATACTACACGATTACATGAATCGCATGCTCCAACACGATGGGTATCACGGAAATTATGTTAATGAGCTACCTTTTCCTGTACCATGAGTATTTGCCCAGTTTCCGTGGCAACGGCAAAACGAATGGAATTTTGCAGGGGTCCAGGTGATCAAGATCAAGTTATCATATGACCGCAAGGGAGTGATTTATGGCCTTAAGACAAGTGATCATGCTACATTCAAGAATCCAGAGTGATCATTTTACAACAATGTATCATTAATAATAACCCAATAGATCATGTTATGATCCGAGTGATCATTTCATGATCACAAGTGAACATTTTGTCCCCATAAGTGATCAATCATGATCATAAGTGATCAGTGATCAATCATGATCCTAAGTGTTCATATCATGATCCCAAGTGATCATGTCATGATCCCAAGTGATCATGTCATGACCCCTAAGGGATCATAATTATATAGACCCCAGTGATCATTTATGACCAAGTGATGATTTCATGTCCCTAAGTGATGATTTCATGACCCAAGTAATCAATTTATGTCCCCAAGTGATTATTTTATGTCCCCAAGTGATCGTTTCATGACCCCAAGTGATCATTTATTGAACTGATTGGTCATTTTATATCATTTAACAACACCAAATGATCATTTCATGACCCCAAGTGACCAGTCCATGACCTTAAGTGACTTTAAAAATGACCCGATGTGATCATATAGTTAATTTGCTGACCCAAAGAAACCATCAAATAAACTGAAGCGATTATGTTGACGTCAAACAATGACCAAAAGCAATCAATAAATGACCTCAAAGTGGTCCAAATGATCATTCAATTACCCCAAATAATCATTTCACGTCCCAAAGTGATCATTTCATGACCCCGACCCAAATGGATCATTTCATGACCCCAAGTGACCATTTCATGACCCTAAGTGACTTTAAAATGTACTGTTGTGATCATAGTTATGATCATGTTGACGTCAAACAATGATCAAAGTGATCCGTTTATTGAACTGAATTGCCATTTAATAACACCAGGATATCATTTAACGACCCCAAATCATCATTTCATGACCACAAGAAGGGACCATTTCATGACCACAAGTGACCATTTCATGACCACAAGTGACCATTTCATGACCCTAAGTGACTTTAACATGAGATCATAGTTAATTTACTGAAGTGATCGTGTTGACGTCACACAATGACCAAAAGTAATCAATAAATTACCCCAAGTGTTAGTTTTGCAAACCATAAAAAGAATACAGATTTCAAGTATGGCAATCTTGGCAATACCTTTATTTCCTTAGAGATGTATTGAATGCTTGGTTTAATTTGAGAATGAAATGTGATGATACAAATGAAGAGGTATGTTCCAAAAGGGATCAACTCCATATAAGTGAAATAAGAGAAAATGAACGTTTTTTAAATTAAGGATGTTGCACTTCTTTGATTATACTAATTTTCTGCCATATGAAAGATACCATACGTGTAAGCTTAAAAACAGGTTTGATTTCATTTTTTGATTTTCACTGTATTTCCTACGTCATTCTTTATTTTCGGAAACTAGTGGAGTTGATCCCTTTTGGAACATAAATGTTCTTCTGACTAAAATCGGTATTAAAGATAATGACAGGTGCTCTTTTTGTAATGATAAGGAGGTCATGAAACATCTAATGTGGACATGTAAGATTACATCCTTAATATGAAAGGATCTATAGTTGGCTCATAGTTATGTAGAAAGTTGATGCCAATGTTACGTACTGGGAAATGTGTTTTGGTTACCATGACCACAAACACTCAATGTTTTTGAATATGGTATTGTTACTGGCAAAAAGGTATATTTGCAAATGCAGACTGCAAGAACGTAAACCAGTTTTTCTTGATTTTAAAGGTTATATCATACACACTGAGAAAATAGAGAACAGTATTGCAGCTAAAAACGGCAAACTGAATATCCATGAAAAAGTGTGAACCTTTAATTAGTGTTTAGTTTTATATTATGAATATGATTATTTGATTTTCACGATATGTCATGAAATTATTTCAAAAACATGTATATTCCAAATGCTAATGCTGTGTCTATATTTTTTGTAGTGTTTTATATTTTTGTATGTTGTTAACTTATTGTTGTATGTTATAAAATGAAGAAAAAAGTCCCTATAAACGGGCTAGAAAGAGAAAAAATATGACATGTTATGAAATTAGCGTCACAACATTATTATTTGCAGAATTGTCTAGATAAATATTTGTAGCAACTTGAAATGTGTGGATGACGAAGGTGCATATAAGGCGTTTCACTAACCTGTAATATCTTGCTGGAATCCAATAAATTTAGTCGAATAAGTGACAGGTATTTCAATATCAACATATTACAGGAACCCACTTTATTTGTTGCAGTTCAATATGTGTTGGTTAAAATGAATGTCCATCGTTGCGTAGTACGGGGTGCTGCCACTTTGGAATATTTTCAATCAGATAACAGTTTCAGTTTCAGTTTCAGTTTTATTTACCAATAATACATATACAATAATCAGAGCAGAGCTAGCAAATATATTTGGCCACCCTTATGATGTACACATTACGAAATAAAATGTTATAATAATATTATTACATACGGTGATTTATAACGCAAAGTAATGGGGGAAATCCAAGAACAAACAAAAATGTGATAACGAAATATGAATTGAATTCGCTGGCAGATTGCCTCAAGAAAATACATTGAAAGGCATTGGTGGTAACTTATTATAAAAAATATTACATGCCTGGGAATTTGATAGTAAGCAAATATTTACTTCTCAAGAGGGAAATGGTGCAAAATAGCTCCCCGAGGTGACTGGAGACCGTGGGCCTACTATTTTCCCGAGAGGTCTAGGGAAAATAGTAGGCCCACGGTCTCCAATTACCGAGGGGGCTATATGCACCATTTCCCGAATATAGAGCAGTAAATATTTGTTTTATATCACACATAAAAATCTTCCATTTGATAAACAAAAGATAACACTCGCGTGATAAATCCTCATTAAAACATCCTTGTTCATCTGTTTCCAACTAATTAATGTTCCAACACAAATGCTCCAATTTCTAAACGCTAAACCGTGAAAAAGTTTCGAATTTTGTTGCTCTTTTTGAACTTGATTCCGTCCAGACCATACCGGATCGCCTGCATGGATTTCTTTTGGTACAGCTCGCCATTCTGTTGACGAAGACTAGCGAAGAAATTGCCCAGGAATAAATCCAGGTAGGCCGCTATGGCTAGGCCTAAATCCATCTGCGCTTTTTCTCCCACAAATTTCTCGAACTGTTCCATCCGATTGACAGCATTTTTGATGTGATTTTTGGTATTAGCACTGTCTACTCTACATCATCGATTAGTTGCTCCAATGCATTTTCATCTACTAGCTCAAACCCAAAATGTCTCCATTTTGGTGATAAACAAAACAAAAAAATAGTTCGACACGAAACAAGTAAACACAAAAGCAGACGACACGGAACTGATCGATGACACAAATGTCACAAATGAGTCAAAGGTCAAAGCAATTGACCGCAATCTGTAGACCACGAGCGATCTTTTTTTTTTTTCGTACATGATCCATATAAAATTCACTTTATTCCGATTTAATACGGAATAAAGCAAAATTTACTGCAACTGATTTAACTAGGATCATGTACGAACAAAAAAAATCGCGGACCGCGATCGCGAGCCAGGGAAAAAGTTCCCATAAAAAGGTACTGTTTCCCTCGCAGCTCATCACAGGGAAATAGTACTTTTTTATGGGAACTTTTTTCCCTCCAGTGAAATAGTAGGGAAATAGTTCAAATAGTTCAGGTCACGTGATACCGTTTCCACCAATCAAATGACAGGAATATTTGTATATATATGTGATATAATACAAACTATAGATGGGGTGACTGTTTATCAACAAAAGCAACGGTCGAAGGGATTGGGCTGTCGATACATGCATGAGGGAACAGCACATAACCACAACATTGTCCGCTAGGCCTCATTGCTCTTTATAATGCTTTGGCGGGAGTTTTAAAAGCACGGGTCCTAAACAAAACAAAACGCGCGCGCACACCGCCGGGCAAAGAACAATGACAACTGCCGACCAAATGCCCGGCATGACGTCACATGTCACCCCATCTATACAATGCTTTATTCAGTCATGGTATAGATTTAAGTTTTACAAAAAAACTAGCTACTTCTGACCATGAAGCTAATACACAGGGAGAAAGTTCTTGTTACGCAACCGTAATTATGCAATTGTCCCATCAATTGAGCACCATTCCATTGATAATCTCGAATGTAATTGGATTGGCAAGATGGAAAATATTGAACGCTCTATACGTGCTTGGAAAATGCGTGGCCTATCAATGACAGGTAGAAATTTGATTGTTAAAACACTGTTAGCATCACAATTGTCATACATTGCCTCTGTCATGGATATCCCTGATAAAATTATTATGAAACTCAATAACATGTTCTTCAAATTTATTTGGGGCAGAGAAGAAGCAGTCAAACGTAACACAGTGATTGCAGATTACGATAAAGGTGGTATAAACATGTTTCACACCAAACTATTTTTCGATTCACTAAAGCTGTCATGGATTAAGAAACTTAACAACTCAGATATTGCATGTTGGAAAAATATCCCATTGTATAAACAAGTTGGGTATTGGTATGAATATTTTTAATTGTAACTGTACATTTAAGCAGCTTAACAACATGTGTCATATTATGTTAAAGGATTACCTTCTTTTTACTATAAGCTATTTAAAATCTGGTTCGACACTAAGCAAGTTATAATCAAAGATGATATTGCATCATGTCATAATCAAGTTATATGGAATAATGATGTTATCCAATTGAAAAATAACACACTATTCTTCATAGACTGGATTAAGTCGGGAATTATTTTTGTGGGTGACCTATTTGACGATGATGGTTCTTTTTATTCCATTAACCACTTCCGTAATCGTCTAAAGGATAAGGGTGCCGTAATTTTGCAATGTTACGCTCTCCGCAATGTGCTTCCCCTTTATTGGAAATTAACAAAGACTCCTTGTGACAATGCCACAACTCCCGACAACAACGGAGAAAATGTTCATTTTAATTCAGTCCCTATTGATACCTGTGCAAACAAAAGTGATTCACAATTTGTATGTTCCTCCTCTGTGTACAAATTTCTGGCCACTTAGATTCCCCAATTGGTCACAGGTCACTAATAGGTATATCAAATAAGGTGGGGCCGTTTCAAAAAATCCTTAAAATCGTGATACGTGTCTTTATTTTAAATAGAAGTTGTCAAAAAACATAACATTTTTGGTATCATATTAAATGCAATTTATCCAGCTACCGAATAAAAAAAGGATTAAAGCCACATGTTTAGCAACAGTGAAGTTATCAATCTAAACGTCGAGTGAGTCAAGGGTGGAGCCGGTGGATGAGGCGCCCATAGGTGTCTACACAAAATAGCGGGAAACTAGAACTTTTGAAATTGATGCCATTTTTAAAGTATACATAGGAAAGTATTCAAACTCTCATATGTGTTAATAACATGTGCCTGCTACTCTGAATATTAATATTGAATTGTTATCTAGACATTCTCTACTAGAATATGATGTTCAATTCAGGGAGTGTTTTAATGGAAAAAATACACAGTTTTATTCATTTGATTGATTAAACAAAAAGCCAGAAGTGTTTCTTCACAGAATTGTTCATAGATTTATGAAAAATTTGCTATTTAGACATATTTTGGACCACCCTGTATTCAAAATAAAAGGAACTTTAATGATATTCATGTAGTTCATTTTGATAACCATTTTCCTTTAAATTAAATAGTCCATGCTAACTAAATTTCATAGAATATTATATACAAACCTTCATTTTATGCATTATTTCATCATAATTTTAGACACCCTGTACTTTTCCTGTGTACATTTTGAGCAGGTGATTCTTAGCAAATTTGGTAGCACCTTCTGCGGTTGTTCTGATTTGGGTGACTATCTTCAGCTAAACCCTAATTGTACAAACTATCAAAATATTTTGTGAGGAGCAAAAACGATCAACTTTTTTATGTTCCACCCTGTAAAAATGTTACACACCCTGTATAATTTGATTATTTTTTGCAAAAATGAAAAACCTTGAATCATAAGCTTTCCAACAATATATAGTTTGTGGGTCATTAAGTATGTGAAACTTAAGTTTTGTCCCGTTTAATCAGAATTGGTGCATTTCTCAACATTATTAGAAGTGAAACATTTTTTTGGACCAGTTTGTGACTTCTGACCAATTACTCATTCAATTGGACCGATATTTGGCTCGCCACACCACAGTGCACCGATAGAGCGAAGTTGATCTCATTAAATCGGAAAATCCTCCACAATATTTATCCCACCAAAGTACTTCTATGTAAGATGGGTAAGGTAGAAAATAATATTTGTCACACATGTAACGTGATTGACTATATCGACCATTTCTTTTTCAAATGTAATCTAGTTAAACAGCTATGGTCTTACGCTAGTCAAGTTATCTCGCGTAAATTATCAACATGCTTTGTATTGACCACTGAAATTGTTATATTGAACTATCAACAATAATACTTATGACCATCACGATTTAAAATTTATTAACCTCATCATCGCCGTTGGGAAACTATGTATAAGCAAGTTTAGATACGGAAACCACCCAAATCTGTTATTCCTATTTGAAAAAGAACTCTGTCTTCGTAGACTGATTTCTCTGTAATTACTATGTCATCATGTATATCAATTATGTTGGGTTTTTTAAATCGATTGCCACATTGTACATACTTGCTATTATTATATTATATTATTTTGTAAATATTGATGTTATTGTATAAATTTATTGTGTATCATAGAATAAAGAATCAAAATAAATTTAAAAAAAAAATCAATTGCGCACACCTCTTCTTTGAGACGATGATAATCACCGCCAAAGTTGCCAGCCAATTTAATCGGATTTTCAATCCAGTAAATTCGTGACACATTATGTGGCCAATTTTAAACATTATCATAATACTTGGTTCATATTGGGAGCCGAATGTGCGTACGAACATTGCTTTCTCTCCCTAAACACACACTCCGGTGCCAAGAACAATGTATTCTGAATATACTGAAAAATAAAATAATATTGTCAAGTTGACTAAATATTTGATTTTACATTGAATTTATATTATTTATTTTATTATTCTGGTGTACAAAGACATGTATGGTTTTTAAGTAATTGTATGAATGCTTTTTAAGTGTGCCCGGATTTGCCAATTTATGGAGACACTTTTCAATGTAAAAATTGCATAACAATTGCGATACAGATTTCCATATTTTAGCTCCTTTACACCGCTGCAAATGATCAAATCTCACAATGTCACAAGAGAAAAAGTAAATGAATTTATGATATAATAGACATAATGGTATATGAAAAGAATGAAACCCGGTTTGACACAGATGACACAATGTCACAGGCAAAAAAGTAAATAAATTTATGATATAAAATACATAATAGTATATGAGAAGAATAAAACCCGGTTTGGCACAGATGACACAATGTCACAGGCGAAAAAGTAAATGAATTTATGATATAAAATACATAATGGTATATGAAAAGAATGAAACCCGGTTTGACACAAAAGACACAATGTCACAGGCAAAAAAGTAAATGAATTCATGATATAAAATACATAATAGTATATGAAAAGAATTAAACCCGGTTTGGCACAGATGACACAATGTCATAGGAGAAAAAGTAAATTAATTTATGATATAAAAGACATAATGGTATATGAAAAGAATGAAACCCGGTTTGACAAAGATGACACAATGTCACAGGCAAAAAAGTAAATGAATTTATGATATAAAATACATAATAGTATATGAGAAGAATAAAACCCGGTTTGGCACAGATGACACAATGTCACAGGAGAAAAAGTAAATGAATTTATGATATAAAAGACATAATGGTATATGAAAAGAATGAAACCCGGTTTGACACAGATGACACAATGTCACAGGCAAAAAAGTAAATGAATTTATAATATAAAATACATAATAGTATATGAGAAGAATAAAACCCGGTTTGGCACAGATGACACAATGTCACAGGAGAAAAAGTAAATGAATTTATGATATAAAAGACATAATAGTATATGAAAAGAATGAAACCCGGTTTGACACAGAAGACACAATGTCACAGGTAAAAAAGTAAATGAATTTATGATATAAAATACATAATAGTATATGAGAAGAGTAAAACCCGGTTTGGCACAGATGACACAATGTCACAGGCGAAAAAGTAAATGAATTTATGATATAAAAGACATAATGGTATATGAAAAGAATGAAACCCGGTTTGACACAGAAGACACAATGTCACAGGCAAAAAAGTAAATGAATTTATGATATAAAATACATAATAGTATATGAGAAGAATTAAAACCCGATTTGGCACAGATGACACAATGTCACAGGCGAAAAAGTAAATGAATTTATGATCTAAAAGACATTATGGTATATGAAACCCGGTTTGACACAGATGACACAATGTCACAGGCAAAAAAGTAAATGAATTTATGATATAAAATACATAATAGTATATGAGAAGAATAAAACCCGGTTTGGCACAGATAACACAATGTCACAGGAGAAAAAGTAAATGAATTTATGATATAAAAGACATAATGGTATGTGAAAAGAATGAAACCCTGTTTGACACAGAAGACACAATGTCACAGGCAAAAAAGTAAATGAATTTATGATACAAAAACATAATAGTATATGAGAAGAGTAAAACCCGGTTTGGCACAGATGACACAATGTCACAGGCGAAAAAGTAAATGAATTTATGATATAAAATACATAATAGTATATGAGAAGAATAAAACTCGGTTTGGCACAGATGATACAATGTCACAGGCAAAAAAGTAAATGAATTTATGATATAAAATACATAATAGTATATGAGAAGAATAAAAAACCCGGTTTGGCACAGATGACACAATGTCACTGGAGAAAAAATAAATGAATTCATGGTATAAAAGACATAATGGTATATGAAAAGAATGAAACCCGGTTTGACACAGAAGACACAATGTCACAGGCAAAAAAGTAAATGAATTTATGATATAAAATACATAATAGTATATGAGAAGAATTAAAACCCGGTTTGGCACAGATGACACAATGTCACAAGAGAAAAAGTAAATGAATTTATGATATAAAAGACATAATAGTATATGAAAAGAATGAAACCCGGTTTGACACAGAAGACACAATGTCACAGGCAAAAAAGTAAATGAATTTATGATATAAAATACTATATGAGAAGAGTAAAACCCGGTTTGGCACAGATGACACAATGTCACAGGCGAAAAGTAAATGAATTTATGATATAAAAGACATAATGGTATATGAAAAGAATGAAACCCGGTTTGACACAGATGACACAATGTCACAGGCAAAAAAGTAAATGAATTTATAAAGAGCTACACTACATTTTGAGGTATTTAGTTTTCATCTATTCCATTGATTTGTTAACCAAATCAAAACTTTAATTGCCCATAACTTGACAATTTTGTATTTGATGTTTTGAGACAATGTGATTTTCAATCATCTGTAACTTTGGTTTGGAATGTGATATGACATTGACTTTGGTACCAAAATGTCCCTTAATAACATATACATATTATCATGATATCAATAACTCAATATTCATCTCTCCCTCATTGTGCCCCTCATTTATTTGTGTTGGGTCACATTTTATGCCTGGGTAATATCACCTTAAAAAAATGGGGAACCTTGCTTATTCTGCACTGGTCGAAAAATGTACAGTTCAGAGAACGCCTACTGCATAGGTTACACAGGGTACAAAATCGGACTCTTTGTCCAACGACTCACAGATTGAGCAAATGCTCTTTATTCAGGGCCGTTAACCCTTGTACAAATAATGTTGCAATACTAACATATAATGCGTTCTTAACAAAATTTCGCTCTTGTTTATCACATGCGGGCTGAGATGCTCAGCTGTATGCTACCCACTCGTTCCGTAGGGGAGGGGCTGCCTTTGCTTTTCAATGTGCCTATCCCCCTGAATTGATAAAGGCTCAGGGGACTGGAAATCTGACGCAGTCCTCTCATAAAATCTATCAGTTCCTTTAACTTAGCCAGGATAGTTGTATTGCCAAACTTAACCATGATAGTGTTATTGCCTAACTTAACCATGATAGTGTTGTTGCCTAACTTAACCACGATAGTTGTATTGCCTAACTTAATCATGATAGTTGTATTGCCTAACTTAATCATGATAGTTGTATTGCCCAACTTAACCATGATAGTGTTATTGCCTAACTTAATCATGATAGTTGTATTGCCTAACTTAACCATGATAGTGTTATTGCCTAACTTAACCATGGTAGTTTTATTGCCTAACTTAACCATGATAGTTTTATTGCCTAACTTAACCATGATAGTTTTATTGCCTAACTTAACCATGATAGTGTTATTGCCTAACTTAACCATGATGGTGTTATTGCCTAACTTAACCATGATAGTGTTATTGCCTGACTTAACCATGATGGTGTTATTGCCTTACCTAGCCCGGATAGTGTTATTGCCTAACTTAACCATGATAGTGTTATTGCCTAACTTAACCATGATAGTGTTATTGCCTAATTTAACCATGATAGTGTTAATGCCTAACTTAACCATGATAGTTTTATTGCCTAACTTAACCATGATAGTTGTATTGCCTAACTTAACCATGATAGTTTTATTGCCTAACTTAACCATGATAGTGTTATTGCCTGACTTAATCATGATAGTTGTATTGCCTAACTTATCCATGATAGTGTTGTTGCCTGACTTAACCATGATAGTTGTATTGCCTAACTTAACCATGATCGTGTTATTGCCTGACTTAATCATGATAGTTGTATTGCCTAACTTAACCATGATAGTGTTATTGCCTAACTTAACCATGATAGTGTTAATGCCTAACTTAACCATGGTAGTTTTATTGCCTAACTTAACCATGATAGTTTTATTGCCTAACTTAACCATGATAGTGTTATTGCCTAACTTAACCATGATAGTGTTATTGCCTGACTTAATCATGATAGTTGTATTGCCTAACTTATCCATGATAGTGTTGTTGCCTGACTTAACCATGATAGTTGTATTGCCTAACTTAACCATGATCGTGTTATTGCCTGACTTAATCATGATAGTTGTATTGCCTGACTTAATCATGATAGTTGTATTGCCTAACTTATCCATGATAGTGTTGTTGCCTGACTTAACCATGATAGTTGTATTGCCTAACTTAACCATGATAGTGTTAATGCCTAACTTAACCATGATAGTGTTATTGCCTAACTTAACTATGATAGTTTTATTGCCTAACTTAACCATGATAGTTTTATTGCCTAACTTAACCATGATAGTTGTATTGCCTAACTTAATCATGATAGTGTTGTTGCCTAACTTAACCATGATAGTGTTATTGCCTAACTTAACCATGATAGTTGTATTGCCTAACTTAACCATGATAGTGTTGTTGCCTAACTTAACCATGATAGTTGTATTGCCTAACTTAACCATTATAGTTGTATTGCCTAACTTAACCATGATAGTTGTATTGCCTAACTTAACCATGATAGTTGTATTGCCTAACTTAACCATGATAGTGTTGTTGCCTGACTTAACCATGATAGTTGTATTGCCTAACTTAACCATTATAGTGTTATTGCTTAACTTAATCATGATAGTTGTATTGCCTAACTTAACCATGATAGTGTTATTGCTTAACTTAACCATGATAGTGTTATTGCCTAACTTAACAATGATAGTGTTATTGCCTAACTTAATCATGATAGTTGTATTGCCTAACTTAAACATGACTATGATAGTTTTGTTGCCTGACTTACCCATGATAGTTGTATTGCCTAACTTAACCATGATAGTGTTATTGCCTAACTTAACCATGATAGTTTTATTGCCTAACTTAACCATGATAGTGTTATTGCCTAACTTAACCATGATAGTGTTATTGCCTAACTTAACCATGATAGTGTTATTGCCTAACTTAACCATGATAGTGTTATTGCCTAACTTAACCATGATAGTGTTATTGCCTGACTTAACCATGATAGTGTTATTGCCTAACTTAACCATGATAGTGTTATTGCCTGACTTAACCATGATAGTTTTATTGCCTAACTTAACCATGATAGTTTTATTGCCTAACTTAACCATGATAGTTTTATTGCCTAACTTAACCATGATAGTGTTATTGCCTAACTTAACCATGATAGTGTTATTGCCTAACTTAACCATAATAGTGTTATTGCCTGACTTAACCATGATAGTGTTATTGCCTAACTTAACCATGATAGTGTTATTGCCTGACTTAACCATGATAGTTTTATTGCCTAACTTAACCATGATAGTTTTATTGCCTAACTTAACCATGATAGTGTTATTGCCTAACTTAACCATGATAGTGTTATTGCCTAACTTAACCATGATAGTGTTATTGCCTAACTTAACCATGATAGTGTTATTGCCTTATTTAACCATGATAGTGTTATTACCTAACTTAACCATGATAGTGTTATTGCCTAACTTAGCCAGGATAGTGTTATAGCCTAACTTAGCCAGGATAGTTGTAGGGCCTATTGCCTAACTTAATCATGATAGTGTTATAGCCTAACTTAGCCAGGATAGTTGTATTGCCTAACTTAACCATGATAGCTGTATTGCCTAACTTAATCATGATAGTTTTATTGCCTAACTTATCCATGATAGTGTTGTTGCCTGACTTAACCATGATAGTTGTATTGCCTAACTTAACCATGAAAGGTTTTTTTGCCTAACTTAACCATGATAGTGTTAATGCCTAACTTAACCATGATAGTGTTATTGCCTAACTTAACCATGATAGTTTTATTGCCTAACTTAACCATGATAGTGTTATTGCCTAACTTAACCATGATAGTTTTATTGCCTGACTTAACCATGATAGTGTTATTGCCTAACTTAACCATGATAGTGTTATTGCCTAACTTAACCATGATAGTGTTATTGCCTAACTTAACCATGATAGTGTTATTGCCTAACTTAATCATGATAGTTGTATTGCCTAACTTAACCATGATAGTTTTATTGCCTAACTTAACCATGATAGTTTTATTGCCTAACTTAACCATGATAGTGTTATTGCCTAACTTAATTATGATAGTGTTATTGCCTGACTTAACCATGATAGTTTTATTGCTTAACTTAACCATGATAGTTTTATTGCCTGACTTAACCATGATAGTGTTATTGCCTGACTTAACCACGATAGTGTTATTGCCTAACTTAACCATGGTAGTTTTATTGCCTAACTTAACCATGATAGGGTCATGTTTTTTATACTGGGTACAATTTGTGTTACATGTCCCTTTTTCAATAAATTAGGTTCCTTTTTCAGTTTATGCATTATATCTGAAAAAGTTTACATTTAAAGTTGGTAAAAGTATACATATTCTGAAAGCATATACTGTAACGGATGCAAATAGCATACAATCAAGTTGATTATACAGGGTGGTCCGAAATTGTACAGGGTGTAACAAGCAAAATGTTCTTAAAAAGAAGGGTTACAATAATTACTTCCACTATGTATATGAAGTGATGAGAGAAAAGTTCAGTACAGATTTAAAGTAGTTTAATAAAATACCCATCCAGACATATGCAAATTAAATTTCATTACGAATCTGAAATTCTACATACAGGGTGTCTACAAATTTGTTTATTTAGTTCCAGAAAAATGTTTCTATTACTACATACATACAAAGACTAGTATTTTAACAAAATTCAAGTAGATTTCAAATAAAAATGCATGAACATGAACATTGATTGATTTTAAAAGTCACCCTTTTCTAACATATAGGGTGTTTAAAACATTAATTTATAGGTATACATGATTATCCACAACTCATTAAATTGAATGAATTTATATTTGCATCTGAAACATGATTTTACATTCCAATTTGATGTGGCAAATGCTTAAAGTGGTATGAGTTTCAAATAATGTTCAATAAAAAGGGGCCCTTTAACTACAGGGTGACTCAAATTTTCCCAATGGCACATGTTTAGTGGCATACAATTAATTGCGTTCATTCTTCTTGTACCTTCATGATGTGCAAAGCACATTCAAATGAACAAATTAGGTTAGTTTCCATAATGTTTGAACCCAGTATTCAAATTTCAAGAGTCTGATTTAAGTTTGAAATATAATTGTTTTCGTTTTAAGTTGTATTCAACATATAGGGTGATCCAATGTTGATTGGCAAACTGCTTATGCTGGTCATCCTATACTAGGTCAGGTCAGTTGCATTCCTAAGAATTTAATAATTCTCCTGAGTTTACAAGCTTGATGAAAACCAGCAGTTTTTTACTTATTTGGTAACACAGTTAAAAACAAAGTAATAACACCACACTTAAACGCATTTAACAAAATGTGCTATTTAACATCCAGACAATACAGAATACATGAGGTTAATTACATATCTTCTTTTAATTTTTAATTAAATAGTTAAATTTATTTATTCAAAAGGGTACCTCAACCTTTCTATATTTTTAAAATGGATAGTTTGGTGCAGGCAAATGTTTGCATACATTTGCAAACTGCGACCAACTTACGTTTCTTAACATTTTGATGAATTTATGATATAAAAGACATAATGGTATATGAAAAGAATAAAACCCGGTTTGACACAGATGACACAATGTCACAGGCAAAAAAGTAAATGAATTTATGATATAAAATACATAATAGTATATGAGAAGAATAAAACCCGGTTTGGCACAGATGACACAATGTCACAGGAGAAAAAGTAAATGAATTTATGATATTAAAGACATAATTGTATATGAAAAGAATGAAACCCGGTTTGACACAGAAGACACAATGTCACAGGCAAAAAAGTAAATGAATTTATGATATAAAAGACATAATAGTATATGAGAAGAATAAAACCCGGTTTGGCACAGATGACACAATGTCACAGGAGAAAAAGTAAATGAATTTATGATATAAAAGACATAATTGTATATGAAAAGAATGAAACCCGGTTTGACACAGAAGACACAATGTCACAGGCAAAAAAGTAAATGAATTTATGATATAAAATACATAATAGTATATGAGAAGAATTAAAACCCGGTTTGGCACAGATGACCCAATGTCACAGGCAAAAAAGTAAATGAATTTATGATATAAAATACATATTAGTATATGAAAAGAATGAGTCATGAAAATGTGTCACAGGACATAATAGTATATGAATTTAATTAACCCTGTTTGACACAGATGACACAATGTCGCAAGCGAAAATGTAATTAAATGTATATATGATATAAAGGCATGATAGTATGATATCATAAGACATAATAGTATATATAATGAATTAAACTCACCGTGTCACAGATGACACAATGTAATTATTTCGTGCTATTTTGATGTTCGTGCTATATTGATGTATATTTATGTATTATATTTCGTGCTATATATATATATATATATATATATATATATATATATATGTTATTTCGTGCGATATTACATGAAGGAGTAACCCAACATTGCCAGTAGACCAAAAACGACTATGCGGCAAAATCTGTAGTTGTCTAAATACCCAAAATAGGTTTAGATGACTTTTTAGGACAGTCTGTCTTGTAGCCTTTTTCAGTTTCCAAACAATGGGCAATCTTTTACTTCACTTTGTCACTTCTTCCAACCCTGACACTCATTTGTGACCCAACATGAGTGAATGAGGCGGAATGTGGCAGTATAGCTTAACTGAATTAAGAGCTCAAAATGTGGGACAAGGTTAAAATAAGTCAAATTCAGAACAAGTCTTATTTCTGATCTTTGATACATCTTGTATTTAACCAAAGACTCAAATTCATGAAAATAAAGAGCTACACTACATTTTGAGGTATTTAGTTTTCATCTATTCCATTGATTTGTTAACCAAACCAAAACTTTAATTGCCCATAACTTGACAATTTTGTATTTGATGTTTTGAGACAATGTGATTTTCAATCATCTGTAACTTTGGTTTGGAATGTGATATGACATTGACTTTGGTACCAAAATGTCCCTTAATAACATATACATATTATCATGATATCAATAACTCAATATTCATCTCTCCCTCATTGTGCCCCTCATTTATTTGTGTTGGGTCACATTTTATGCCTGGGTAATATCACCTTTAAAAAATGGGGAACCTTGCTTATTCTGCACTGGTCGAAAAATGTACAGTTCAGAGAACGCCTACTGCATAGGTTACACAGGGTACAAAATCGGACTCTTTGTCCAACGACTCACAGATTGAGCAAATGCTCTTTATTCAGGGCCGTTAACCCTTGTACAAATAATGTTGCAATACTAACATATAATGCGTTCTTAACAAAATTTCGCTCTTGTTTATCACATGCGGGCTGAGATGCCCAGCTGTATGCTACCCACTCGTTCCGTAGGGGAGGGGCTGCCTTTGCTTTTCAATGTGCCTATCCCCCTAAATTGATAAAGGCTCAGGGGACTGGAAATCTGACGCAGTCCTCTCATAAAATCTATCAGTTCCTTTAACTTAGCCAGGATAGTTGTATTGCCAAACTTAACCATGATAGTGTTATTGCCTAACTTAACCATGATAGTGTTGTTGCCTAACTTAACCACGATAGTTGTATTGCCTAACTTAATCATGATAGTTGTATTGCCTAACTTAATCATGATAGTTGTATTGCCTAACTTAACCATGATAGTGTTATTGCCTAACTTAATCATGATAGTTGTATTGCCTAACTTAACCATGATAGTGTTATTGCCTGACTTAACCATGATAGTTTTATTGCCTAACTTAATCATGATAGTTGTATTGCCTAACTTAATCATGAAAGTTGTATTGCCTAACTTAATCATGATAGTTGTATTGCCTAACTTAACCATGATAGTGTTATTGCCTAACTTAATCATGATAGTTGTATTGCCTAACTTAACCATGATAGTGTTGTTGCCTGACTTAACCATGATAGTTGTATTGCCTAACTTAACCATGATAGTGTTATTGCCTGACTTAATCATGATAGTTGTATTGCCTAACTTATCCATGATAGTGTTGTTGCCTGACTTAACCATGATAGTTGTATTGCCTAACTTAACCATGAAAGGTTTTTGCCTAACTTAACCATGATAGTGTTAATGCCTAACTTAACCATGATAGTGTTATTGCCCAACTTAACTATGATAGTTTTATTGCCTAACTTAATCATGATAGTTGTATTGCCTAACTTAACCATGATAGTGTTGTTGCCTGACTTAACCATGATAGTTGTATTGCCTAACTTAACCATGATAGTGTTGTTGCCTGACTTAATCATGATAGTGTTATTGCCTAACTTAACCATGATAGTTTTATTGCCTAACTTAACCATGATAGTGTTGTTGCCTGACTTAATCATGATAGTGTTATTGCCTAACTTAACCATGATAGTTTTATTGCCTAACTTAACCATGATAGTTTTATTGCCTAACTTAATCATGATAGTTTTATTGCCTAACTTAACCATGATAGTGTTGTTGCCTAACTTAACCATGATAGTGTTATTGCCCAACTTACATGATAGTGTTATTGCCTAACTTAACCATGATAGTTTTATTGCCTAACTTAACCATGATAGTGTTATTGCCTAACTTACATGATAGTGTTATTGCCTAACTTAACCATGATAGTTTTATTGCCTAACTTAACCATGATAGTGTTATTGCCTAACTTACATGATAGTGTTATTGCCTAACTTAACCATGATAGTTGTATTGCCTAACTTAACCATGATAGTGTTGTTGCCTGACTTAATCATGATAGTGTTATTGCCTAACTTAACCATGATAGTGTTGTTGCCTGACTTAACCATGATAGTTGTATTGCCTAACTTAACCATGATAGTGTTGTTGCCTGACTTAATCATGATAGTGTTATTGCCTAACTTAACCATGATAGTTGTATTGCCTAACTTAATCATGAAAGTTGTATTGCCTAACTTAATCATGATAGTTGTATTGCCTAACTTAACCATGATAGTGTTATTGCCTAACTTAATCATGATAGTTGTATTGCCTAACTTAACCATGATAGTGTTGTTGCCTGACTTAACCATGATAGTTGTATTGCCTAACTTAACCATGATAGTGTTATTGCCTGACTTAATCATGATAGTTGTATTGCCTAACTTATCCATGATAGTGTTGTTGCCTGACTTAACCATGATAGTTGTATTGCCTAACTTAACCATGAAAGGTTTTTGCCTAACTTAACCATGATAGTGTTAATGCCTAACTTAACCATGATAGTGTTATTGCCTAACTTAACTATGATAGTTTTATTGCCTAACTTAATCATGATAGTTGTATTGCCTAACTTAACCATGATAGTGTTGTTGCCTGACTTAACCATGATAGTTGTATTGCCTAACTTAACCATGATAGTGTTGTTGCCTGACTTAATCATGATAGTGTTATTGCCTAACTTAACCATGATAGTTTTATTGCCTAACTTAACCATGATAGTGTTGTTGCCTGACTTAATCATGATAGTGTTATTGCCTAACTTAACCATGATAGTGTTATTGCCTAACTTAACCATGATAGTTTTATTGCCTAACTTAATCATGATAGTTTTATTGCCTAACTTAACCATGATAGTGTTGTTGCCTAACTTAACCATGATAGTGTTATTGCCCAACTTACATGATAGTGTTATTGCCTAACTTAACCATGATAGTTTTATTGCCTAACTTAACCATGATAGTGTTATTGCCTAACTTACATGATAGTGTTATTGCCTAACTTAACCATGATAGTTTTATTGCCTAACTTAACCATGATAGTGTTATTGCCTTACTTACATGATAGTGTTATTGCCTAACTTAACCATGATAGTTGTATTGCCTTACTTAACCATGATAGTGTTGTTGCCTGACTTAATCATGATAGTGTTATTGCCTAACTTAACCATGATAGTGTTGTTGCCTGACTTAACCATGATAGTTGTATTGCCTAACTTAACCATGATAGTGTTGTTGCCTGACTTAATCATGATAGTGTTATTGCCTAACTTAACCATGATAGTTTTATTGCCTAACTTAACCATGATAGTGTTGTTGCCTGACTTAATCATGATAGTGTTATTGCCTAACTTAACCATGATAGTGTTGTTGCCTGACTTAATCATGATAGTGTTATTGCCTAACTTAACCATGATAGTGTTATTGCCTAACTTAACCATGATAGTGTTATTGCCTAACTTAACCATGAAGTGTTATTGCCTAACTTAACCATGATAGTTTTATTGCCTAAGTTAACCATGATAGTGTTATTGCCTAACTTAACCATGATAGTTGTATTGCCTAACTTAACCATGATAGTGTTATTGCCTGACTTAAAGGTGTATGTTCCGATCACTTTTTTTGGGCTGTGATTTTTTTTTCACATCAAGATATTTTGATATCAGAAGAATCCCCATATTTTTCTCATTATGTCTATAAAATATTAGGAGCCAGAATGTTCCATTTAGTAATTATAGGCTAAAATGTGTTGAATTACTGCCAAAGATGGTTAACCACCAACCCGTTTGTGTACAACTCAATGGGCATATGTTTTTTGACCTTGTGCTTCTAAAAATAGAACCATGGGAGTAATGCAACTCAAACTTTGGAATGCGACAATTTTAAGGATGACCTTTAATGTAAAACAGAAAACATCACTTGTTGAAAATCGGGCCAGCAATCGGACCATCCACCTTTAACCATGATAGTGTTATTGCCTAATCTAACCATGATAGTGTTATTGCCTAATTTAACCATAATAGTGTTATTGCCTAACGTAACCATGATAGTGTTATTGCCTAACCTAGCCAGGATAGTGTTATTGCCTAACTTAACCATGATAGTGTTATTGCCTTATTTAACCATGATAGTGTTATTACCTAACTTAACCATGATAGTGTTATTGCCTAACTTAACCATGATAGTGTTATTGCCTAACTTAACCATGATAGTGTTATTGCCTTACCTAGTCAGGATAGCGTTATTGCCTAACTTAACCATGATAGTGTTATTGCCTTATTTAACCATGATAGTGTTATTGCCTAACTTAACCATGATAGTGTTATTGCTTAACTTAGCCAGGATAGTGTTATAGCCTAACTTAGCCAGGATAGTTGTAGGGCCTATTGCCTAACTTAATCATGATAGTGTTATAACCTAACTTAATCATGATAGTGTTATAGCCTAACTTAAAGGTATATTATGTGATCTTTCCAGGGAACGCCCTCAACATCGAAACAAAATTGAAAGCAGATTTTCTTGCAGATTTACATTTCTGATCATAAATCGTACATACATTCCAAGTTACAGGGCGATACGATTCTTAATTACTTCAGAATCATGGTTTTAGAGTGAAAATAAACTGTCGGTTAACACGACAGTTTATATTATTACTCTAAATTCACTCTAAAACCATGATTTTGAGGTAATTAGGAATCGTATCGCTCTGTAACTTGGAATGTATGTACGGTTTATGATCAGAAATGTAAATCTGCAAGAAAATCTACTTTCTAAAAAAATCATGAATAGAGGGCGTTCTCTGGAAAAGATCACATAATACAGGCATAATATGCCTTTAATCATGATAGTGTTATTGCCTAACTTAACCATGATAGTGTTGTTGCCTTACTTAGCCATGATAGTGTTATTACATAACTTAACCATGATAGTGTTATTGCCTTACCTAGCCAGGATAGTGTTATTGCCTAACTTAACTATGATAGTGTTATTACCTAACGTAACCATGATAGTGTTATTACCTAACTTAACCATGATATAAGTTAAAAGTTTAACGGGTTCGCCGTCGGACAAGTTTTAATCTGTCAAGCTTTCGTCAGGATTAGCTCTGACTTCTTCAGAACCAAATTTTTATAATATTAAACAAAAAATAGAGATTGCCACTTCTCTTGTTACCATCATTTGGGCTGCCCCTTGCCCGATGATTTGAGAGTAGGTGCCCTTTCCTACTTGTAAAAGAATTGGTGGCTCTGAACAGAGCCGGTTAGATGGATTGCCACTTCCACTGAACAGAGATGGTGGCTCTGAAAAGAGCTCTACACGAGCAAAAGGATAGAAACAGTAGGCCTATGCACGTTTGTTACGATGTTGATACCTGTGATGTGCTAGAAATGCAAATTTAAGGCGTTTTGGGAGGTAGTTTGGTCGTTTGCTCTCCAGAACACCGTAGGCCCCACCCACAGCGTTGACGCATTTGCTGATTCGGTCGAGCGTTGACCAACGCTAGCGTTCAGCGTAGATCCCCGATGAGCGAAGCGTTGGTACATTTTGTGACAAGCGTAGCTTTGACAACTCAGTCTTGCGCTCAGGCCTTAATGATTATTCATTACTTCATGAATAATCGCGATAGCTGCGTACCAAGTGCGTTCCAATCAAATTAATCGTTAGATGAGAATGCGCACGCCGAGCGCGGGTTACTAATAATTGCCCGAAAGTACTGTGCCAAAGTGTTCCAATGTTTTGCTCACTGACCGACCAATCAAATTAACGCCTCACGCCCCTAAACTGAATATTCAATGAGATATGAGGAAACACGATTAAAGCTTATTTCTGATTGGTTGAATGATAAAAATGTTAATGAGGTGATGACCCGACTTGGACTGTTTCAATAACTAAGAAGGGTGGATAAAATAAACAGAAAACTAATTAATAATTAGCAAGATTATATCGGTACAAATCAACGATTTAGATAAAATATGCATCTTTTTCAGTAATGAATGAGAATAATGACTGCTTAACAACTGTTGTCGTGAATTTGTTTTGAAATCCTCGGGTATTGTTCTGGTCATTCGGAATTGTCCCGAGGGGCGCTCCTCAGACCAGAACAAAAACCTCTGATTTTAAAACAAATTCACGAAAACATTTGTTATGCAGTCATTATTCTCTAACTCCAACCGTGCTCAGTGCAAAGTTAGACACGGTTTAAGCTAAAAACCGTGTTTAGTTCAAGAATACGGTCCAATATATTTATTCTATAAATGATGAACTTAACCAAAAAAAGTTGTTTTGATAAGCTTTGTTTCATGCGGGCACTGACGTCGATACAATTTGGCCGTGAATTATTAAGTAATTTACTACGAAAATGCAAATTGTGTCGATTTCAGTGCCAATTGTGAAGTATTGTACCACACTGTTTTCATTATAAAATGTTAAAGGGTAAATGATTTTATAATATCTGTAGCAGAAACCCAATTATTGGAAAATAATGCCAAGACAAAACAAAGATCTGTAAGTCATTTTCCCCCGCACAACCATAGCTCAATTTGAGGTGTGTTTTTTAGTTGTTCAACCTTTTTTTAATTGGCTCCGAAAGGGGGAGGGTGAAGTAGACCAAGATCGCAATAATAAAAGAATATCCGCATTGAGCATATCTACTTTTTCTGAAATAATAACTAAACAAAAAGAGTCTCAAAAAAGATAAACAGCGCTCAGAAGGGGCAAATTTGAATGTAGAGGAAAATGTGATGTAAAAGTGGTGAAAGGTGTTATCATTCACACCCTGAAACATGAGAGTGAAGGTGATGTGTTGTCTTTGAAACTATATAAAGTTTGATTGAACAGTTTTTTGCAACTGTCATGTTGAGGTTTATTTGTAGTAGACTGGGGGGGGGGGGGTACACAATATTAATATGTGACAAAAGTGCATTCACAGGTGGATGCTCAGATATCAGTACTTCTTTGTCACATAGGATACTTATTTGTGTATTGCTTCAATGGCTTATGTGATGGAAACAAAAGAAATCAATTCAAATTTTAGATAGAGTTGACATAATAATGGATTTTCTCTACCTAAAGGAAAATGATTAATTCTGCATTAGCAACAACTTTCATCCTACATCCTGTGAAATGTGAACATATTAAATAAATTGAAATATGAATAATACGTCTATAGGCATTGTTTTGTTATGTGTATATTTTATTGCCTCTTAATTGCTGTTGTTGAATAGGCCTACAAAAATACTACGGTATAAAAGAACTTTGCAAACAAATAAATGTTAAAAAGTACATTGACTTAATATGACATAATGGTCGTTAAATGAGTATTATTATTTACAAATGGTCTAACACGTTCTCAAGAAATGTTAGCGTTGAACATAAAGAGGAGAGATACACTTTACAGTGGGAATTTAGGAAAGATGATGGTCTGCATATTTGACGGAATGCGGAATAACCTGTTGCTGCCATGCTTTGAGATTAAGACATGATTTGAGATTAAGACATGGTTTGAGATTAAGACATGGTTTGAGATTAAGACATGGTTTGAGATTAAGACATGTTTTGAGATTAAGACATGCTTTGAGATTAAAACATGCTTTGAGTATTGAACGGAAGTAACACATGTAGCTAGTAGAATGTTGTAGTAAGAACAAGAAATTGTTGGTACGACACTTATTTACCATATAAAATGTAGGTTTGAAAAACCCTTTCCTTGACCCTTCTTGTCCGTATTCTATTACCTCAATATTTCAGTATCCAGAACATCTCATATACTGCCATGACTGCTACCATCTGCTACAACTATTGACCAATCTTGAAAGTAGACCAACCGTACTGAGTGCTGTCGAACCCAGTCAGTGAATACGCCCATTTTGAACAGCTTTGATTGCACCTTTTGTGCATTCTTATGCAAATGAAGTGCCCCGCTACGTATTGAAAATATATTTGTCGGCCTTTCTCATAACACTAAAAGTGTTTGTAACATGATTCGAACCGGAATAACGCTTTCACCTTCAAGCTATATTTAGGGGTTCAATAAGGTTTCGGAATTGTTTATTATTTGTCTCCGTATATATAAATTAAGGGCATCTACGAGGGTCATTCAATAAGTTCTACCTCCTCACTCATAACATCGCTAATATGAATGTCAGCCTCATGACATTCGTCATGATTATAGCTCTAAATCATAGCTAAACATTTATAATAAATGATAATTGATACCTGTTTCACTTTTGTTATGATGCGATCAAAGCCAGAGAGAGATTTTGGACAACGGACGGACACGGAAAATCACCCTAAAGATAAATACATGTTTTTTCGTTTTCTCTCCCTATTTTATGATTAGATAAAACAGCCCGATTTAATTACTGAAAATAGAAAACAATGGATGATTTCTGAATATAATACTGTATTTTCATGTATAAATCAGATTGTAGGCAAAATTAACCTTTGTAGCTTTCAAAAAGTATACTATCAACTCGAATGTATTGCTACGCCTTTAGCATACTGGAATACTGCTATTCGGCCACAATTTCGTTGTTACAAATCAAGCCTCGAATGTTAAATCTTAACATGATAGTAACTTTATGAGTTTTCCTTATATGCAACCTTTAGAATAGTCAATCAGGTACTCAATGATAGAATATTATCTCTTCGAGAGACTTGAAATCCGTCCATTTAGTCCAGTATAATGAAGATCTCTTAGTTCTTATGAAAAGCAAATATGACTTTTGCAGCGGTTCTCAGGCTATAGGGTAGCGTTTAACTTAATAGCTGTCCTGGTCTATTTCTGGCTAATTAGAGAGTGTTCTTCCCAAACAAATCAGTCACTGTCATTGTTTATATTCTGTTCAAGAGATATTTGTAATTTAGAACGGTTTTAATTGACCGATAGGTACGTTTTGTCTCTTAGAATTGGCCAAATGAATAGCACTTATGAGACATTTGGCTGTTTTTTGGCCGTTTCCGTCGCACTAAACGCACGTCTGGTTTTCACTACGTCTCCAGAAAAGTACAACCAGTACTCGGACTAATTTACTATGAATTTGTAGCTGAGATTCAAAGCTATAACTGTGGAATATTTCATACGACTGGCTTATATAATAGCAAAGTTATGAGGTAGGAGGTAGAACTTATTGAATGACCCTCGTAATTACAATAAAACATAAACAAAACAAAGTGCCTTTCCTTTTGAATCGACAACGGTAGACGGGTTTATTTTGCTTGGATAGCTTCGCAAAATAAAGTCTACCGTTGCCGATTCAAGATAAACAACTCCGAAACCTTATTGAACCCCTAATTCATTCAATTATTAAAAATATCAAATTTAATTAAGAAAAGAAAAAAGAGACAAGGACATGAAGATGGCGTACAGAAGACATTGTGACATCGTAACCATACTTTCACACAATTACATCAGTCAAAACAAAATTGTGTATTTGTTATTTATTGTGTATTTAAATATCACTACTAAGTTAATAAATACAATATAATAAAAGAAAAAGAAACGTAAACGATACTGGATAAGAAATATATACAAATGGGTGTTTTTTTATGATGATTTCAATATTGATGTATGGTTATAATATGTACAATATTGATGTATGGACAGCGGTGTATCTGTTGACTTGTACTTTGTTTTAGTTTTTGACACACAGCTTTGTTAATATTTAGTCAATCTTCACGTGTAATATCTCAAATTGAAGGAAAGAATTTTTCTTCACAATTTTATAAATTAATATTTTGACGCTGGAATTATAGTTTTCTGAGTTTATGTTACTTGGTAAGTTACAGGACTGAAATATGGGTGAAAGGATCAAATCTTGTTGGAAAACATACACTGATGAATAGTCTCTCCACCCCTCCCTTTCCGCCCCTCCCTTATTTTGGTTGCTTAGAAATAGGCTTGTGACTATATATTTTGGATGCAATTTTGCAATAAACCTTTGCCACTGATTCTACAAATCAACAAATTAGGAATATGAAATAATCAAAATTGAAACAGGTCAGTTAGTAGAGTTTTGAATATTGATTCATGGATTGCACAGAAAACTAGTTATTATAATTATACTTAGTTCCGACAAACAATGACATTTCAAAGCCTTATCAGTTAAAATTTGATTTCAACTGAAATTGAAGTCAAAATTGACTTTTTTGGAATTCAATAAAACGTCTCTAGGTATACCATACTTGTAATTAAAATACATCGACTGTGCGTTAGTTACTGCCTATTTGAAATATGTCACAACAATCACTTGGAGACACAATTGTTTGAATTATTTCATGTTTTCTTGCAACTTTTTGGGAGTGATGCCCTATTATTATGGCATTCCAGTCAGATGAAGAGAACAACGCACAAAAAGCAAGTCATATCTTTAATGGATATGGAATATAAACAGTGCTTATACGATATGGGTAATGGGTAAATAAGGGTTAAATGGGGATATGTTATTTTCTATATAAATTGGTGGAAAATAAAGCTTTTATAATATGTTAAACATATTACAAATTAAAGTTTAGATTCTTGGGTCGGATTACTGACAGCAGATACTGTTTGCATTTGGGGCTCTCTTGAACGTTTAGAGACTGCATGAGACCTCCCAGCAGATTTTCTAGTTTTACGATAGGTGCTAAATGCATGAGAAATTGTATACAAGTATGGGTTGATGGCGGAGTTGATTGGTAAAACAAATGTGACTGACCAAGCAAATACAGATGGGGGCAGTGTAACTACCTCTATCTGCACAAGAATTCCAAGTATGATAATTGGAAACCAACATAAAAAGTCTGTAGCAACTATTGCTGTGACTTTGCCCGTTAGGCGAATTTGGTCCCTCATTTCTTTGTTAACTCCAGCACTTCTTTGTGACTTTAACACAGCTCTTATGATTTCTATGTAACAACCAAAGATCACCAAATAACAGATGCAGTTCAGACCAAGAAACACCGCAGTGGAAAAATACATTCCATTCTTAAGACCCTGTGATTTAGGTTGATAGATATCTAAGTGGAAACAGAACATGGCATTTTCAGGGCAGGTAATTTTGGTAGTTTTCTCTGTAGTGTAATATTCCATTTTTGCTAATGGAAGACCAATACAAACATGTGAATTGTCGTAAAAATTATCGTTTACTCCAGCTAATGCTGATGGAACAATACCTATTGCCAACGAGACAATCCAGATCAACACCGCCATGACCGTTGCTGATTTTCGTCGCAGTTTCAGCGTTGACAATGGATATTTCATATTCACGAATCTATCAATGCTGATCAATGTTACAAAGAAAACAGATGCTTCACTGGACACTATGGATAGTGCTCCAGCAACTCTACAAGTAATACCAGTCCTCCAGATTTCACCTTGCATAGGGAAATCATTACCATAATAATTATCAACAGATGCCAGAGTTATCATGTAAACACCCATTAGTAAATCAGACATAGCCAAATTGGCAAGAAGTCGAGACTGAACAGTGTTTTGTTTCCCTTCAGTTTTCCTCCAAATCAAGACAAAAAGATTTCCACAAATAGCATTAAACCCTATAAACCACATAAGAACCATTAAAACCCTGTCCGACAATAATCTGTCACATGTAAGGTACGGTGATCTTGGATCGGCTGCATTACACAAAACACCGACAGGCACAAAACATTCACAAATTTCTTGCTGACTAGCATACAACTCAACACCATCTGTGAGACTTACAAAATGTTCTTTTGCTACTCGTATGAGCTTGTTATTTGTAAGGTTCAGAAAGCTTAAATGAGACAGATGGTTGATATCTGGCACTCGCATTAACTCGTTTGCCGATAAATCAAGGAATGTTAGCTTTGATTGATATTTAAGCAGATCAGATTCTAAACGTTTCAATTGATTGTCTGCCAGTGATAATGCTTTTAGATCACCCAAATCACGAAATATGTCAGATTTTAATTCACTGAGAGCATTTTTGTTTAAGTAGAGCGTTGCCAGCTCGTGCAAACCCCGAAATAAATTACCATCAACTCTCTGAAGACCATTTCCATACAAATCTACGAACTTTAAATTTTGCAAATCATGGAACAATTGAGGATGCAACACTTTGATAATAGGATTAGAGTACATATCGATCGTTTTTAAATTTGTCAAACCTTGAAAAGTGTCCATATGTAAAGATGACAATTGATTGTAATACAGGTAAATTTCCTTTAAACTGACCATATCATGAAACAAGTCAGGACCTAAACTCTGCAGTTTGTTATTTCCAAAATCCAAAGTGGTTAGACTTTTCAACCCGTTAAACACCCGTGTGTGTAAAACAACCATTTCATTTCTCGCCAAGTATAGAGTAAGTAGACTGCTTAGATCTTGAAACACCCCTACTGGCAACGTTCGCAAAGCATTTAAACTGAGAGACAAGAACATAAGCGTCTTGAAACCAGCAAATACTCCAACCTCAATTATCACCAAGGCATTACCATCTAGGTTTATTGATTTTACCGAACTCATACTATGAAAGGCATTTGCTTCAATTATGTGAATATTACAAATACTGAAATCTAAATATTCAACGTTAGCATTATATAATACAAGTGCATTTTCATGGAAATAGTTTCCATTGTAATCTATGCATTGAAATAACATTTCCCTGTCAGCTACGGTAGCATTACAATCATACGCATATAACAATATGCTACACTGTGTACCGGACTGATTTTCACATGAAATTGTTCTATCATACCCTTCCACACTACATCGGGATGTGGTTGGACTTAATTGAGTCCGCTCATTTACTATTCCCAATGGTTGGCATGCGTCTTGCTGTGTTGCATTCGTTACTGGAACTTCACTGATCGACACACTGGTGTTACCTCGCAGATTAATCCGGAGTTCAGAAGGTTGAAATGTAACGCTGCACTCGGCACCGCTATTGACTTGTATAACCCCGTATGCTTCAGGACATAGAGTAGTATTAGGGATGCGTTCTATATACAAGGAATAGCCATTAGGGTTTCCAGCCCAAGTTTGAATCCAAACGGCTGATCTATTTAGGAGCGATATCTGTAGAGTGCACATCTGTCTGGCATTTCCATGCAAACGCACCATTCCGTCTTCGCTGTAATCGATGGCACAAGGTTGGGAGATGTTCTGGGTGGTATTCCACAGAGGCTGCGCAATGAGTGCAGCTGACACAGCAATTTGTGGTGCGACATGATAATAGTAAAGGGAGAAAATTGTGAAGATTAAAACGCGGAGTTTCAGACGAGAGACTGCCATGTGGGAAATGGATAGGATGCGGATGCGATGAATGGTTGGTTACTAAGAAATTCGAAGAGATTCACTGGTTATTTGCAATTTGAAGTTAATACTTTGATCTGGACCAAGTGGTTTTAACTGTGCAATGTAATGCTGGTTACTGGGTGTGTATTTGAGCATTCAGCAAATACCATATGCTCGAAACTGTAAGTCGAATCAGGGTTATTACAAATGAAATCCAGTCGATTTATAGTCCAAATTGGTAACTTTGTGGCTACTGGCAATCAGTATCCAGCAATATGTGGCAAACATGTTTATACTTGCTATCAGGGAACTGGAAATCAGCCGGCATCCTTTATTTGAAGTCAATATCGGTCCTGATCATTTGCATATTGCATATAGCACACAAGCCTTACACAAGGTAAAAATTGGACATTATTGTGCGAGCGCCCTCTCGACTCTATTATCGACGATCAAACTGCGTTTTCGTGAATAATCATGAACCGAAAAGCTATACTGTGGTCACGCCTCCTGGATATAAACTGCAATATCAACGCCGACTAGTGCCGCTATATAGTTGAAAGGCATCTTCGAGTTGACCCCAAATTATCAAGTGCGAGGGCGCCCTGCGGTAAATACAGAAAAATGAATTTACAAAATTGCGTAGATCAAAATAAGAAGAATTTATTCATGCCGAAATATAGTCAAAACAAGACATTCGATCGTTGATCAATTAACATACATTGAAGTATATATCCCTCACATTCAATATTTTTCCATTGAATTAATAATATAAAGTACAGTTTACCTGAAATGTGTGAAAACATGCAGCTACATCAGAGTAAAAATTGACATGAACGGGATGAAACTGTGTCAAAATCAGGTGGAAAATGTCCGTAAATATCTTATTTTTGAACGCCGTAAAAAATCAGTTCACAGGATGATAGATTATAATAAGATGTTTCATATTCCTCCTTTGAGATTTTTTTTGAGTGTTTAAGACAGCTGTTTGGCATATCAACTTGAGCTCTAACCCAACATCAAAATTCGGAACCTTTTTGACAGTACACTTCTGCAATGGCCAGTCGATCAATCGAATGGTCCGCCTGGGTGCGATTGTGCTGAAGTTATTCCTTCACCCACTCAAATAATATTAGTTTCAAAAGACATACGACACATAATGGCACAATAAATGAGGAAATCAGGTGTACGAGCAGCAAAACATTAATTTTTGTCATGAAAAACCATGGACCGTAATACGTCTTTTAAAATATTTATGAATACAAGTCACTGATCCCGAGCATAAGTCACTCCCGAGCAGCATATCAAGGCCTATCGCTTTGGGATTATAGAATGGTGGGATCTGTTAACTCATGAAAGAAATCAACCAAACAATCATAAATACATTAAATATAATTTAAAAAAATTATAGCAAAACCAACAACATTCATTTTGACGACGGATCAAAGAATCGTATGACATTGTGGTCAGTGACAGGATCGAACCCCGGACCTCCTGTTCTGAAGGCGAGCGCTCTACCGACCGAGCTATCAAGGGAAACTATACAAACGTTGCAAAGATTCAAACCATTTATCAATTCCGTTTCTAGAGCCTTCATTTATTCTGGTAAATAAAAAGGAAATCACAGTTATTTTAGTTAGTCAGTTGAAAAAGATTTCCACGAAACTTGTTCCTTATGCACATATCCCGCAACCGTTTAAAAATGAAAATATAACGCGATCGCACACGAATGGACAAATGAAAAAATGCCAATGGTTCCAAATTTTGCTCTCATTTCAAATAACTTTTAATGTACTTAAATGATCACGCCGTAAAACCGATTTAAGAATAATAGTTGCTAAAACCCTCATTTATCTCAATACAAGAAAATTGTGTAATTTCGCTGTTTAAGACAGCTGTTTGGCATATCAATGTAGACACTACTCGGACGCATTTCATTTTCGATATCGACGGATTTGTAAAATGCTGATGTGAAATGATCTGCTTGTAGATGTCATAGACTGGATTCAATACGTTTGCAAGACAGGTCCACTTATCAGGAGTATTTCAAGACCTTAATATTAATGAAAAACTTTGATTTCACCTCAAGATCACTCTTGAAACCGACGGTTCAATTTCCGCGGGAGTTTAACTCGGTGTTAGTACCCAAAGTGCGCGGTTCGAAATTGCGCGGTTCGTTGTTGTGATAAATTGACCTACGCTATTGTTCACCGCTAACTTGCCTTTCAACTATATAGGGCATTGCTTCGTCTGCCTCATTGTAATATTTAGTTATAATAACAGGAGATGTAGTCTATTATCGCTATATTTAAATGATCATATGTTCCAAAATGTTGAAATATTAGAGAAATAGCCCATCAGATATCACTATCTATAGGAGTATAAGATACAAGAATAGAATGGCAACTACGAAGTTATTATCCCATGATGGTGAGATGTTTTAAATTCTATGAAACAAGTACGGGTAAGATACAAAGCTCATTTTCTCGATGATTTACGTTCAAAGCATATTTATTTTTGGAATTCCGTTCTTTCTCATATACTCAAGTTATATTTTATTCTCATTTGAAAACAATCCAGGTAATACAACGTCTACAGTAACTGTTTTGATATCCGAATAACTCAACTTTGTTCACAAAAACTACAAGTAAAAAAAAATTTAACATTTAATAATCATGCGAGTTTACATCCCTTTCAAATATCCCGCGTCAACCCCAAGAATAAACTGAATGGTCTTAATGTAAAAGAGTGAAAATGTCACTCGTTGTTCAGAGTGAAGTCATTGTCACTCGTAAAGAGTGATTGTTCACTCGGTGTCGAGTGACTTTTCACTCTGTGCGGTTGATGAGTTCAGAGTGAAATTATTGTCACTCGAAAAGTTCGATTATTTCAGCTAAGTTTAGGCCTATTTATCGCTCGCTTGCAAACACGAAATTTCTCTTTTTGTTACTAATTTTTCGCCTCTTTTCGGATGGTGGTATACAAGATTTAATGCCTATTCTGATAGCAACAGCGGTATTTTTTTAAAGGCAGACGATCTGATATGGATGAGCAGCATCGGATGCGTGTGTGGCATCGTCACATCATTGGCGAAGGTTTATGCCAGAGATCGTGTTAGTGCATCCACACGGGCGTTACTCCTGAGAAATCTCAGGATTAAATCGGGTCGGAGTAAGGTCGGATTAGTTAACACGGGTGTCGTCCACACGGTCACTACTCCGACCTTTAACACGACCAATCGTTAATCCGACCTTACTCCGACCTTACTCAGAACGAATTTACTCCTGTCTGAACGCAGCTATAATATTCAATGTTATTGATTGAGATAATGATACGAATACTCAGTTATGTAGCATTGAGATGAGTCCTTTGAAAAAGAAAATGGTCAGAAGTCACAAATTGGTCCAAAAAAATGTTTCACTTCTAATAATGTTGAGAAATGCACTAATTCTGATTAAACGGGACAAAACTTAAGTTTTACATACTTAATGACCCACAAACTATATATTGTTGGAAAGCTTATGATTCAAGGTTTTTCATTTTTGCAAAAAAGAATCAAATTATACAGGGTGTGTAACATTTTTATAGGGTGGAACATAACAAAGTTGATCGTTTTTTCTCCTCACAAAATATTTTGATAGTTTGTACAATTAGGGTTTAGCTGAAGATAGTCACCAAAATAAGAACAACCGCAGAAGGTGCTACCAAATTTACTAAGAATCCCTTGCCCAAAATGTACACAGGAAAAGTACAGGGTGTCTAAAATTATGATGAAATAATGCATAAAATGAAGGTTTGTATATAATATTCTATGAAATTATGTTAGCATGGACTATTTAATATAAAGAAAATGGTTATCAAAATGAACTACATGAATATCGTTAAAGTTTTAAAATTTTAAAATAGGGTGGTCCAAAATAGGTCTAAATAGCAAATTTTTCATAAATCTATGAACAATTCTGTGAAGAAACACTTCTGGCTTTTTTAGTTAAATGTTTTACTACCCAGGGTAGAAAAGGACCGAAGAGTCACACAAGTGAAATAGAGAGACTGCGATTTGGCCATTGTTTAATCAAATGAATAAATCTGTGTATTTTTTACATTAAAACACTCCCTAAATTGAACATCATATTCTAGTAGAGAATGTCTAGATAACAATTCAATATTATTATTCATAGTAGCAGGCACATGTTATTAACACATATGAGAAGTTTGAAAACTTTCCTATGTATACTTTTAAAATGGCATCAATTTCAGAAGTTAGTTTTCCGCTATTTTGTGTAGAAACCTATGGGCGCCACATCCACCGGCGCCACATCCACCGGCCCCACCCTTGACTCACTTGACGTTTAGATTGATAACTTCACTGTTGCTAAAAATGTGGCTTTAATCCTTTTTTATTCGGTAGCTGGATAAATTGTCTTTAATATGATACCAAAAATGTTACGTTTTTTTGACAACTTCTATTTAAAATAGAGACACGTATTACGATTTTAAGGATTTTTTGAAACGGCTCCACCTTATTTGATATACCTACAGGTGACCTGTGACCAAATGTACAAATCAACTTCGTACAATTCTCAGACAACAAGATTGAGACACTCAAGGAAGCGCGACGAGCAGTGACCCGGAACTAGCAGCACTATACGTGACATTGTAGTCGATGGATGGCCTGAAAAACGACACATGGTACCCAAACCTATTCAATCTTACTGGGCATTTCGATACGAATTATCAATAGAAAACAGTCTTGTCCTGAAAGGTGGTAGGATTGTAATAAACTCCGCACAAAAAGAAAGTATCCACTTTTTTCGAGACACCCTGTGTTTAATTCCTTGGGCCCTAAATAAATTCAAAATATGGAAAAGAACAGAAATTTTCTCTCGCACATTTTGATACCTCATTTGTTACAATAGCACAAATATTGATGAAGCAGTGTCCATTTGAATACAAAATGATGCAGATTCCATTGTTGCACTTAACCCTATACCCATGAAATAAAGAATAAGTTCACATACGCAAATGATAAGGATGATAAGCAAGGTTTGTTTTGCTCATTTGGGCTTTGTTTAATCAAAACAAAAAATGAAATTAAAAAGTATTGTCAAAATTATCCACAAATCCATCCGTATCGTGTGTGTCTTCCTCCTACAGGTGCTGGAAACAATTGACGAAGTGAAATGTTCGGATTATGATTTTCTTTTCATGGAGAAAAGGAAGTGGAGCACTTTGGATTTACTGTTTTGTTTACGATCTTTTCATAATGGGTATAGGGCTAAGTGCAACAATGGAAACTGCATCATTTCGTATTCAAATGGACACAGCTTCATTAATATTTGTGCTATTGTAACAAATGAGGTATCAAAATGTGCGAGAGAAAATTTCTGTTCTTTCCCACATTTTGAATTTATTTAGGGCCCAAGGAATTAAACACAGGGTGTCTCGAAAAAAGTGGATACTTTCTTTTTGTGATGTGTTTACCTACAACCCAGCAAAACAACATCCTGGAAAAAATCTGCGAAGCCCCCGGTATGCACAATCCAATGGTTTCATTGAACGGCAAGTACAAACATTCAAAGCTACAATGAAAAAAGTCAAGAAATTTAACGGTGATCTACAGAAAGCACCGATTGACAACCACCTGCCTTCACCTGCAGAATTGTTATATAACAGGAAGATTAAAGCGAACATTCCTGTAAAGATAACAAACACACTACCCAACAAAGACAACGTGACAGAAAGACTCCAAATGAGACAGGAAAAAGAGAAAGGCTACTATGATCGAAGGGCACATGAGCAACCACCATTGCACATAGGGCAGAAAGTCCGAGTACAAAACCAAGACACCAAGAAATGGCTACCCGCGACAATAAAAGCCAAACGAGCAGAACCGCATTCAGATGACGTTCACATACAAAACAAAGTGCTACGAAGAAACAGACGTCACATCCGCGAAACTAGCGAGAAAACACGTAACGAAGAAAACAGCCAAGACAATGAAATTGCTGACACAGCGCAAAGTCACACACAACAAAAATGACACAGCACAGATACAACAACAAGCAAATACAAACACAGAAAATGCTGAAAACGTCTATCACACTAATTAGGACGAGCTAGCATAAAACCAGCGAAATTGAACCTTTAAAGCAAACGCATTTTAAGTTCGCTGTTCGCACCGGCGTCAAATTAAGCTGCACGCTGCTGCAATTCATGTGCTAAATCTGTCCTCAAATAACTAACTGACCAGGTGATAAATATACTATTAACTCCAAAACTATAGCTCCTACTTAAAACTATTAAATAATAAAGTTGTAAACAAATTTCTCTTCTTTAACGTGATACAATATTCATTAAGATCGGTTAATAATTAAGAACGCTACATTGAAAAGGATAGAACAAAGTGCAGTTTACATTTTAACACTTGGGTTTTGAACACGCGGGACAGTGTGACAGGTAAGTGTATGGGTTGCATTGATCGATTGAAACATCCCCAATCCCCGTCTTACTATCGAACCGTGATTTGTCGCTACCAGTTAATCGATAACCTGCCAGTTGCTAGTCCGAGGCTGCGAGTAGACGAACGAAATGTTAAAATGAAAAATGGCCTTTGTTTTGGTTTAGGGCACATAACTGAGTTAATTTTCATTCAATCTTCACGTGTAGTATCTCAAATTAAAGACAAGAAATGTCCTTACAAATTTAGATTTTAATAATTTTACTTAGGGTCCATATCCAAACTCTCAGTGCTTTTAAATCGTTTTTCTAGCGATTTAAAAGCGCTTTTCCAACGGTATTTCGTTCTATTGTTAAAAGCATCGGTGATTAACTAGAAACCTCTCTACTTATCTGGCGTTAACAATAGAACTATTGTAGTACTCTTGATGGCCCAATTAGTGAAGCAGACACATGAAAGCGCGAGGAAGATTGTGTTATTAAGCTGACCAGTGTTCGCCCGACCCCTGTTGTGACGTAGAGAGCGACCCATTTGCCAGATTGTACACCTATCGGGTTTCTAGTACAAGTCCCGGGGGGGGGGGGGGGGGCACTGACATTTGAAAAGGGTATAGTTAGGTGCCGCGCTGAAGACCCCCTTTTCACCCTCTGCTGCTAGTTCTTATGACGCCCCCCCTTTCGAGCCTGCATCAGTTCTTAAGACCCCGTTTTCATTGAAAATTCAAAAATCGCGAAATTTTGCGTTCCAAAGCACCAATTTTGTGTTCCAAAGCCCCAATTTTTCGAAAATTTTGCGTTCTTAAACCAAAATAAATCGAAAATTGAACTATAGGCCAGTTCTCAAGACCTATTTTTTGGGAAAAAAAATCTGTTCCTAAGACCCTATTTTTCGTCATAAAATCCACTCAGTTCAGTTCTTTAGCCCCCTTTTTGAGACCCTGGGCGGCACACCCCTACCCCCAAAAAAAGTTGAGTGCCCCCCCCCCCCCGGGTACAAGTGCCAGGTTTTATCATGGCAGGTGATAGAGGCTAATCGCGACACTCCTCAAACCCCGACTCAAACGATATGTTTGTAGCCGCCTATTCATTGCTAGGCTTATCGTAATCCACTCGTTAACGTCATAAGAATAATCCTCCTTGAAGTGGCCTTTAAAGACTATTGTTCAGCCGTGGATGATTTTAGAGTAAGCAGGGATGTGTCAATGACACCTCCCTGGTACAAGCATGGATAATGTTATCATTCAATACTAAACAATATGGGAGCCATTAAACATACAACGTGTTATTGTTTTCTGGTATAGGCATAATGTGTGTAATCAAGTAGCATTATGAATCTTACTCCCCTAAATAGTGTAATTTTTCTGCGTTTTTAGACTATTTAAGAATGTTGCATACACTCTGAACGTGACCTAATAAATAATAAATAAATAATAAATATGAAGAAATTAAGTAATTAATGTAAATAAATAATATATAGATTAATAATTATATCAATAAAATAGTATATTAAGGCCTATTTATAATTAATTTATTGATAAATAATTAAATAAACATCAACAATTAAGAAAGTAAATACAAAATAAATAAATAACGTTAAAATTATGTCAATATAAACGAAAACCCCGAACGGACGTATAATGAGAGAACAATAATAAATATTATATTTCGGCATACTTAAAACCCTAACCGACCTCTACCCAGACTCGACCGCTCTAAGCATAGAGCACAAGGAATATAAACCGCCACAAAGATTCGAACGTACGGCCTGCTGATTGAGAGTCCAAATCTTTACCAACTGAGCTATTTCGATTTTCCTGAAATCCTCAGCGCTTTATACCCAAATATAGTTCTCATTCAACTATTCCCTAAATACACACGGGTTTTTCAACACGGTGTTGTTGTCTATAAAATGAGTCTATGAATTATTAGATTTAACGAATAACAAATCCCGTACTTTGTGAACCGATTCTTAAAGGGGCGTGTACATCTCAAGTGTTTGTCCTGGACAAAAATCACATGACTCGCTTCGCTCCCAAGTCCTCGCGTGCCCGGCAAAAAGCCCATGATGCAATACTAAGTCGTAAAAGTGTGCACATAAATCGACAAAATGCTGTACAAACGAAATATAATATATCTAGAATTGTTTCAAAAAGTAGTGTTATTCGTTACATTTAAATCAGAATTACTTTCTTTAACAGTAAATAATCAACTTTTGAGCGAGAAACTATCTTAAAACTACAAAGATTAAGAAATATAAAGCATTTTAAACATCTAATTTAGAGAAGAGTGGTATGTTGAACCATATTACTTTTGTTTGTTATTGCGTTCACATAGCGCATAGTTGGCTCAGCGGTAGAGCATTGGACTAGTAAACCGGAGGTCGTGGGTTCGAATCCTATCACGTTTTGAAATTTTATTTCAATCGTTTATATACATTTGTTTAAAATTAGTTTTCGATATTGTTTATCATTTCGTATAATTATTCATTATTGTTCAATTATAGTTTATTTTGGAATGTGGAATTATTTACGATTTAATTTTAATTTTCCACTGACTGTTTAGTGTGCATGGCATCATGAAATGTGAATGAACCGCGGTATACCACCGAACTGTCCTAGTCCTATGCAACAGGCCAATACAATAGAAACTCGTTGTGTGTTATTATCGATTGAGCTAAACTTGTAAAGTAAATGCCAGCCGTTATGTAATACAAATCAATTTGCATGTATTATTATTATTGAAATAATGTTGCGGTGGTGTAGGAAATAGGAAAATCGATTCAAGGACATGAGCCGACTGGCTTCTTATTTACATAACAATTGGCCTTTGCAGATCATGTTCATAGACTAGCTATAGGGGCCATTCAATGTAAGCCTAGGAGTAGTAAACACAATTATATTTACAGGACATTCTTTATCGCAGTGAAATTGCAAAAGAATTCAACATTCAATAAATATAGCGAACGATAAGCAATCCTGTCAATTTATAAAAACAAACAGTGTAATAACAAAACAGAAAAGAAAACCATCTCCATCCGCAGGATTCGAACCACTGACCTCATGATTGTGAAGCCGGCGCTTTGACGTTTGAGCTAATGAAGGCTATACATAAACGTTTTGAAGAAAAACATTACATAGGGTTCAAAATACAAATATCTATTAAATCGGAGGCTAAAATCGAAAGGACAAAAGTCGGAAACAATATCCTCTCTAAACTAATGACTTGGATTATATATTGTATAATACATAGGTATTATATTGTATAATACTTCCAAACACGATGGTCAATATATTACGCCCCTCCGTCATCACCCATCCATTGTACAAATATGTTACGTGACCTATCGCCAAAATGTTTTCAGCATTGATTTCAATGGAATGAAGGGGGAAATGGGCTACTTTCACAATATCTTGGCAATACTGCGCCAAACAATAGATGAATAGAGTGATGGAGCGGTAGCTTAATTCATATTTCTAGACGACCAGATACATTGATCGGCGGTGAACGTAAACATTTTATGATCGGATTTAAAAAGCTTATAAATAGTATTTCTTAAAGAATATAACACAACCTTCCTCGCGCTTTGATGTGTCTGCTTCACTAATTGAGTCATCTAGAGTACTACAATAGTTCTATTGTTAACGCCAGATAAGTAGAGAGGTTTCTAGTTAATCACCGATCTTTTTCCGATGCTTTTAACAATAGAACGAAATACCGTTGGAAAAGCGCTTTTAAATCGCTAGAAAAACGATTTAAAAGCACTGAGAGTTTGGATATGGACCCTTAGGAGTTATAGTTTTGGAGTTGAGAGCATATTTATTACCTGGTCAGATACTTATTTTGAGGACTGTATTTGCCAATATAGACAGTGTTGGCTTTACTTTTCATATTATTGTTTCACCTATTCAGCATATTAGAAATGCTTATCTTTAGACAATAACTTGATCTATCAAACCTGAACTTTAAATATGATACTTTCAGATTGAGTGACCCATTGACAATTTTAACAGAAGTCATTATACCTTCTGAAGAAGAGGTATGTCATATTATCATGAACTACTTTAATATGCGCAACCACATCTCATCAATAACGTTATATGTGCTACGTCTCAAGTAATACGATCTTAACAATATCACTGCGCATTATATCATCTCAGCTAAACATGTATAAATGATGTTGTCAACTGTAGTTACTTCTGTTTCCTTTGAGTGAGTTACTTTAGGCCTACTCTAAACTAGAGATTCTTACAGGTGGAGTGCGGGCAGGGGAGCCGTGTCCCACCATTTTGACCAAGGGCGTCCCCAGAGGGGGGTGTGAACCCCTCATTAATCATTTCTGTCGGCAAAATCTGCCCTATTCATCAAATCTGTCGGCACAAACGAGTTTCCGTCGGTACATTTGCGAATTTGACCATAACATTTCTGTAAAAAAATGTGTCGGTGCCCGGGGCGAATTTATTAACCGTACTCACTCACTGTATAAATGTATTGCTGTACAATGTACATGTGCTATGCACTTTACTCCGTCAGGTATCAAATGTTGTTTACGGTAATAAAGATCGCGCCCGGGGGTGCTTGTTGACTGTGCTGTTATTTTGACTGCGACTTTTTTACTGTGCGATTATTTGTGAGCGTGCGAAATTTGTTGACCGTGTGATTTCTTTTTTGATCCTATCATCCTACCCCCACGCAAGGAGGACGGCATTCAAAGGCCGTTAGTTAACGAGATAATTTTTTAAGAGTCAGTTTGCCTAATTTTTAGAATTGATTCTACTCGTCAAAAAAACATTTTTTTTTCTCATAGCTTGTGTATTGATAGGCCCTTGGGCACTTACAACCATGGTGACTTTTCAATTTTTTTTAATTTTTAAATCGACCTGTTGCCATGGTAACAACCAAAACACAAATTTGGGCTATTTTAGACCAAATTTGCCCTGAAATTTACTCAAAATTGTCTTATGTCAAAAACTCACGATACCAGAACGGAATAATACTGGAACCTTACAATACAATCACCTCAAAGGACTCCTCTACTGACTGCTTCATTTAAAGGTAAATATCTTACTCCTAAAAGTAAATGGTATAAGTATTTAAAGGTTGCCTATTTTCAATTTTGAAAAAGGCGATTTTTGACCAAATGTATTGCCTTAAAATAAATCTGCCAGGGGTGCCAGAAATTTGTCTTTGGTGGTGTGAGTAGTTAAATGTATTGCCCTTTCAAATCTGTGAAAAGAAGCTTGGGCAAATGATATGCCTAAAATATTAGGGTAGACAAATGTAGAAAAAATAAAAATAAAGATTTCTTTGGACTAAAATTTAGTTTTTACCACCCTCCCCTCCCTGTCAATGTTTTTTTAAAATTTCATGACCCCCCTATTTTCCGTGTAAAATACGACACCTCCAATTATATTTGGTACCACCGACCCTGGGCCTCTTACCAAAGAAAATGAAAGCCCAAACATAATCCATAATATACCATGTGCTATTAATAATCAATGGCCCTATGCCCTTAATAATCTAGAATCCATGTGTTTCAGGATATCTGGATAAAGAATGTCTGCCGCGCCGGGATTTTCTCGATTGAGTTAAAACCACTCTCTTAATCTTGATGTGCAGCTTCAGCAGCTTGGCCTTCGTTGAATACAACCAGCTGCTCTCGACTACATTGATGAACAACTACGCGATCGAGGTAAGACAAAATGAAAGTGAAACTGAGCGCCACTCTCGACTACAATAGATGAACGACTACGCGATCGAGGTAAGACACAACACAAATTATGACATTAGTGGAAAAGTCCATCCGTATTCTAGTGTCGAAGTGCGGTGAAGCGATCCCTCTTAGTAAATGTAGGGATATTTCAAGGATAGGGGATATAATGCCGTACAAATCAAAGAAGAAGTCTTTTCCATTGAAGTAGTAAACAGCTTATGTTGCATGAGGTAGATAATGTTAACAAACATGTTTCAGGAGCATAAAACCGATCAACTATGAACTATCTTCAAAATACAGAGCACGAAAGCAAAAGTATATTTAATAGTAATGACTATGACTGAGCGTACACCCAGCAAATGTGATAACAATATATGGTTGGATAACATAGTCTCACGATGTTTCAAAAACATTTTATAACATTTTTCACAAATATAAACGATACGTTGTAAAATAATTTGAGCACGATAGGCCTATTTCAAAAACGTGCTTAGAATATGTTTGTAAAATGCAACGTTTTTGGTTGGCGGGGCAACCGCCAACCTTATAGCATCATATTGCATATTCTTGGACATTTAGGTCTTTCTACATATACATGGAGGCTGCCATTTTGTTTTTAGTATATGGAAAATTGTCTAAATTATTTTGCAGTCTTTGTAAATTACATGTACCTATGCAGTTTATTTTAACAGTCCTGCAGTCTGTGATGGAGTCAAAGCTATATTTGTTTAGCCTTGATGATTCAATCAGAGAGATGTTATTAGACTCCCAACAGAGAGACATAATAGCTTATCTTGTTTGACTAAAGAGAAATCTCTTAACTGTCCAGATGTTATACACATTACAATTGTGGTCTCAGATACTACTGAAAAGCTCAGAGTGTCAACCTGTCATAAAACATGGTCAAGGTTTGCATGAAATATCTATGTGTATGAAAAATTTCGCGACTGGCTAGGATTGGTGAAATTGTCATGCTCACAAGCTTTTAGTATTCTTATTAGACATTATTAGAAAGGTGTACATTTGTAAACATTTCATGATGACAAATGTGGGTTCTTCTGCATCACGAACATTAAATGCCGCGAAAAAATAGTGCTTGCTTTAGAATAAACCTACCGTATGTGTCCTTGTTGGGTAGCACTGCATTACATAATGATATGGTGAACTGTCACTACAAGTTACTCTGTACACATCATGTTCTGGTGATCACTCCATTTCCATGGGAAACCGAGGATGTTTTAGTTGGGGCTTTAATGAGTTGCGGATGTCATATATACCTAGATTGTTCTTCAGATGGTACCCCCCCTCCATGCACAAACATCAACTTTATTGGTTTCCTGTACTATTTTTAGACTGTTGTGTTTTGATTTGGGGTGTTTTTTGTGTTTGAAAGATACATACACCATATCCCTGGTATTTTGGTATGCAACAGAATGAACAGATGCTTCAGAAAATGGTTACAAAACATGATTCTTTCTCTTGGATCGCCCCCATTCCATTTCAATGGAATTTTTTCTATAATAAACAAATAAATTCTACTTCAACCATAGTTTTACTAACGAATATTGGCCATATTAAATTGAATATATTTATAATCAAATTAATTGAATATATATGACATATTTAAAACTTAAATTGAATGTAAAATTTATTCATTTGTATATTTCTATATTTACTTATTTACTTTTTATATTATTAATTATCTACATAATTATTCATTTATTTATTTAATCATTTTTTATTTATTAATGTTTTCTCATGTTTATTTGTTTTAATTTCTTTATTTTATATATAAGTAATTTTTAATATTTTAATTTTTAATATGCGTGTATTTATGTATTGATTCATCAGTTTATTGATTCATTTATTTTCGATTAAAAATGTAATTTTCGATTTATATTATTATTTATTAACAAAATGATTCAACTATTTATTTAAAAGTATTTAAAAAAAAAACTCATTTATTTATTTCTACATTTATTTATGTATTGATCAAATAAATTGAATACATATGACATATTTAAAACTTAAATTGAATGTTAAAACCGTGTTTATCACTAAACTATGGCTGTAATTTATATTGCTTTCTAGTAATGCCATGCAAGAATCTTGCACAATTATCATCTATGCGCTTGCTTCTTCTGCCACATAATTTTAGTAACTAAAAGCCGTATTTACAAATGTTGCTATTTTTGCTCTTTCTATTTGCCTTATATCGCAATTTCCTTTTGACCGCCAACTTTCCATTTTAATGGAATTTTTATTAAAATATGTTTATAAAATGCGTGGCAGCCAGGGAAGACCTACGCAAGATCGCCTTTTCATCAACGTGTTACTTACCTCTTAGACATAACGCATTTTGCATCTATTTTTTGAATAATTATTGCCACAGGTACTACAGATAAACATTTCGTGAGAGAATATACATTCCTTGGTGTTAGATAGATTATGTAACCAGATAGAGGGCGCTATACAGTGCAGTTTCGTAATATCAGAAGGAAAAAAATGTTTTCATAATACATTTTATTCCTACAACATTTTGAAAATATCCCTCATCGATTATATAACATTTCAGTAACACACTGTTGACAAACATTACATTAAAACTTTACATACACAACAGTTACAAATGCTTTTTGAGGACATTTTGTGAATGTTTGCACTAAATGGTTTGTCGATGAATTTCGTTATCAGTGTTTGATAAACATTGACTAAAATATTTATCAGTGTTTGATAAACATTTTACTAAAATATTTTATTATGATACGATAGAAACTGCGATAGATTGATTTGTTGATAACATGTTTCGTCGTTATTGAACTTGAATCTATATTTACACATAACTCGGGACATACTCTGCGTTATAGACACTTGCGTTTTTGTTTGTTTTTTGGAGAGATATGATTGATTCTTCATGAAACTGTGATTAATTCATTTTTTGATGAACATGTTTCGTCGCAGTAGCGCTGTCTTCCACTTATTAAATTTTGATCTATATTTACACATAACTCGTGACATTCTCTGCGTTTTGCTTCATTAACGATGCGATGTAGACACTTGCGGGTGTTTTGAGCTGTGAAATTCTTTCCTGAAACATGCGGTAGATTCATTAGTGTTGATGAACATGTCTCGTTGCAGCAACGCCGTTATTCCTCTTATTGCTTATTGAATATATTTTACACGTTATTTACTCTGTGTTTGCTTCGTCACGATGTAGACATGTTTGGACACGTTGCGAGTTCTGGGAGAGAGACCTATATGAAAGTAATAGTAAAGTCGTGCTCAACAAAAGAAAGTCATAATAATCATAATAATAAAAACACATTTCAAAGCGCCTTACGAATACACCTCAAGGCGCTGTACAATGTGTCTTAAACTACAACAAGTTATACGCCAATACATCATAAAAAGATACATATTACACACTACAGACATACAGTAAGGTAAAAATCACACAGCATGTAAAAACCTGCAAGGATAAACAGATGCAGGAGATAAAAAATAAAACCAAGAGTACAAAGTGCTAAGATCCGCTATACAGTATGAAAAAATTACTCATCGTCAGAAGAGTTGAACAAGAATGTCTTTAGAGCTGATTTGAAACAGATGAGAGAGTCTACAGGGTGAGTCAAAAAAAAGTGTACCCTAATTGAAAAAAACTGAAAAAAATATTTCTGACCACAAAATCAAGGCAAACAAAACTTTGAATGATTGCGCCATTTCTTTGCTATCATGTTGAAAAAAAATCACGCTATTTGATGATACCGTTAAATAAATATGACTATTTCTGTTTTTTCACCAAAAACACGGTTTTTAATTTCAAGCCTAAAGGCCTTTCCGGATCTCAAGTGTTTGCCCTGGGCAAAAGTCACATGACTCGCTACATACCCGAAACTCCGCGTACACATAATATAAACCCATGATGCAATATAATACCGAAGTGAGACCGGCTACAAACAGCAAATATGAACGAAATCCATGTCTAGAAATGTTCGAAAAGTCAGTCTATTCATGTCAATGAAACCAGGGTTGCAATATAAAGCAGCTTCGAATCAATTTTTGGGCGAGAACCCCATCTTAAAAACATACAAAACTATAAATATAAAGCATTTTAACTTCCGATTTATGGAATAATGTTCACGAAGGATATTTCAATGTATTTCTGTTGTCATATTGTTATACAGTGCGCCATTGGCTCAATCAGTAGCGCATCCGACTTGCGATCGAAAGGCCTGTGGTTCGAATCCCACCGGGAACCTATTTTTCCGTTAGTATCATATTACATTTAGCAATGTTGGTTTTGTTTTAATCGTTCCCCCATCATCTTTGTGGATCCACACGAAACTTTTCACTTTATTTGGAATGATTATCTGACAAATTCAATGAGCTTTTAATTTGAATGTAGGCCTACTACCTTTTACTTGTTCAATCAGCGTTGCGTAAATTGAATTATTGAGACCACAATAAGCTGTACACCCCAAGGCCAATTGTGCCATTATGAACAAGTCAATGGTCCTTGAATCCGGGCTTGAATCGATATTCTTATTTTCCGTGTACATGTATGGTCATACTCTTGTATCAATATTATTATCTGTTTCAGCTTCGTTGAAATACCGGGCGTGGAATCATCATTTTGTATCTAAATTATTTGTGCGGTGCAGTGCAAGGCGAATATCCAAAGCACCAGTTGGAAATTGGATTTTGCCTAGTTTGATAAGCGAATAAAATAATTATCGTCATCGATGTTTTCACGTTTTGTTTAAGATTCTGCCCTTCAATCCAATGGTTATCTCTATTTCAGGATAATTTGGCACGTGCTCTTGTGGACGAATTCTAAACTTTGTTTGCATTGTATTTAGCCCATTACTGCATATAACCATGACATAACAGAGAAGATTTCAGTTACTTTTTGGAACCTTTTATTTACAAATTGGTAGTGTAAATCAACAACAAAAAAGGAATATAATGGAAAATAAAAGAGGGAGTTTCCCTCTTCGCGCAGGTGAAATACAAATGAAATTATAACAAACACAAATAATATCATTATAATATAAATAAATATTATTTGCATCAACAATAATTTGCTTTTGTTCAACAACAAGACGAAATGGATGTTACCAATATTGGTTTTATATCATTTAGTGGTACAATTGTCTCTGGCATGTCTGATGAAATGTCCATTCCACTACATTTATCTTACAAGTATGAACAACTATATTTTAATAAAAAGTCATTGTGAGAAACAGTTGACAATCATTGACATATTTGATTACGGAGTGGATTGTAGGGGAGATGCGGGAGAGTTGAGCCACAAGGAGAGTTGAGCCACCAACTACAACTCGAAAAGTAGTAACTAATTAAAATTTGTATTGGCATACCGTATATTGTTATGTAGCATCAATAAGACATTCTCAGTGTCAAACTCTACTGTCATGTGTGCTCAGTATCAAAGATACCTACAAAAACCTATTCTTTTCACTTTTGAGTGAAAAATAGACAAATAAATGTTTTGTCTTTTTTCCCATAGCAAGACTTAGATTATAATGGCGGTAATTTGTGTATTGAAGGGGGTGACCATTATTTTAGAGAACTATTGTAAACTACCAAAAGTTCTACACCGGACAGGATTGGGTTATTTACAAAATGGTCACCATGAGGTGGGGAGAGTTGAGCATATAGGGAAAACATGTAGTAACATTTTGATTTTTGGACTAAAGGTGAAAAATGTATAATAAATTAGAGAAAATGTTATTTTGTGCCATGATAATAACAATTGAGCACCATATTTACTTTAAGGATTAATAAATCAAAAGTTGAAAAAATATGATTTTGTTTTTTTCACCAGCCATTGACTTATCATGCTGGCTCAACTCTCCTGAAATGGTGGCTCATCTCTCCCATACTATAGGGAGAGTTGAGCCACTTTACCGGGTTTTTTTTCAAACCTTTTATATAAATAAGCCTTAACTGCTATCCCAACTTTTATTATTTCACAACGAAAATAACACTCTAAAGTTTTACTTACACTAATTTTTTACAGGTTTGTACTTTTCTTCCGCATATGGTAACACAAAATATAAAAATTGGCTCAACTCTCCCGCATCTCCCCTACTTATGAGAACTTTCACATACCAACCACAAACTTGTTTCCCAAATTGACAAATAATAGCCATGAAGATTTCAACAATGGACTTCTTATATATCTAAAGGCTAATAATCGTTTTGTATAATTCGAGCCCGAAAAATAGTAATGGTAACCCAGGAATGCTTGATAATGTTATTCCCACTTATGTCCCATACACGGCTGGTGGAGGATTCTCGTGGGAAGTTCGACAGCATGTCGACAAATCAGGATCTGTCACAAACTAAGGTGTCGGGAAAAGTCCCATGCAAAAAATATGAGGCGTCCTGTAGGCTTCTGAACTCTAGAAACCTGGCTACTCAAGCTGTGGGTCTTATTTAACAAATTAAACATATGCCATGGAAGGTTCGTCAGTTAAAAAATAGTTTGTAACGCAAAACAATTATATTTTAATGATATATTACCAATTAGTAGTATTTCTAACATAGCAAATATTTACACGACTCATAAATATTTGACTTTCAATGACAAATGGATGAATGACAAATTAAATGACAAATTAAAAGAATAATTTTACTCAATAATTCGTCATTTAATGTGAAAGACAAATTAAAATGACTAATCTTAATTTGTTATTTCATTGATAATTAATCATTTAATTTGTTATTTCAATTGTCATTTGTTAATTTGTCATTAAAAGTTAAACATATTTCAGTCAAGGAAATGTTTGTTACGATGAAAATTAACTAGAAACACTCTAAATTGTTCTTTTAGCATCACAACTAAATGTGTACCATTACAGAATATTTCTTGAATCACAAACCTGCCATTTCTTATGACAAGTTGTTAATTTGTCAAATAAGACCACATTTTTGACGAATTAATTCTCTCCGTGTATTGGGCAACGGGACCTCGAGGACCCATGCATCAAACAAGTTGCAATGGAACTATAGTTTGATCAGCTCCTAATTGGCAAAGCCTGCTTCATATTCTTACAGCAGTGATGTACAGATGGACGCGAGCGCTCAAGGCAACAAGCATAAGCAAGGTTTACAAACGTACTGTTCATGCACATGAGGGCCGCGTGCGTGTGGCCAAAATCGCGTGCCTGTGACCTTGATACATACGCGTGCGTAAGTAGCTGCGCCTGATAAGTTACGCCACTGTCCAGGAAGCAACATAGAGTATTATAGCAAGGGTTTCCCATTAATACCGGGACCATCACCAATTATATACGTCATTCATATATTCTTGTTCATTGATTGGTTAAAAGTGGGTCACATGATCAAAAATAAACACGCTATTTTGCCAAAAGTACTATTAACGGCTCCCAAAAGTACTATTTACGGCTCACCAAAAGACTATTTACGGCGCACCAGTGCGTTGGTAGTTTCACGCGGCGCCTGTACTCCGCGTGACGCGAGAGAGCGCACGATTTGCATCCACGGGCGCAGCGTGACGATCGTTCGATGCACTGCCTTTAAATTTAACTTTAAAACCTTTTAACTGATGAAGATTGGAATTTACCGGATGATTTTTGAATTTGAACTTTATGGAACTAGAAATATATGAATGACGTATATAAAACAAATATATACTGCCTTTATTCGAGTCTCTGGATTAAAACTATGGTCCCTCGGTGACTGCAATAGTGCTATTTTGCTTCGGGGCTGCGCCCCTCAGCAAAATAGCACCATTGCAGTCACCTCGGGTCCATAGTTTTAACCAGAGTCTCTCATGGCAGTATATATTTGTATACTGTAATAATGTAATTCTGAATATCATTGGTAATTTTTTTGGGGTTGACGGCGCCGCCAGTGTGGTGATGGAAGATTACGGTGCTCATTTATTTACGTCATCAGTTGCAAAAAGATGTAATGTACACTTCAACCCTGCTTCAATCAATTGGGTCAAATTCGGTAACCCTGACCAGTCGTGGAGAGCTGTAAGGTTCATTCATCAATTGATTTGTCCTCTAAAAGGGTTGACAATGTCATGGGATGTCCCTTACGAAAGTTGGGCGGAAGCCACTAAGGCGGTCAACATTAATACAGGGGTAAAATTCAAAAAATAGGGTTTGGAAAAGTATAGTTTGACCTATCTTCAATCTGATAAGCAAAAAGGTAAACGTTCACTACATTGGTCAAATGTGAAATAATGCTTCGATTTTGATGAAAATGATTTCAATCATTCATATTTGGTTTCATTGTCAGGATAATTGGATAGGCCTGTGCATTTATTTTCTGATCTCATTTGGATGGACCTTATTGACCTTTGTCTATTTGGCAATACCACTGCCATGACTACTACAATGCTATAGAGGGAACATAACAGCAAACTGACCTAATGTGATGCCTACTAATAAAGATAAAGACCTATATGTGGTGACCTTTGACCTTTTTCCTAATTAGGTAGGAATACATGTGTACATCGGGTCTCTAAATCGCTTCCCCTGGCTAAGGCTGGATTTTCATTAGTTTTGTAGAATACCTCGTGTGTTGATCCTTTCAATACATCTGTTTTTCATACAATCGACAATCTCAGTTTTTTCAATAATGATTTTAATTTTAGACCGCCCCCAACCCCCACCCGACATAGGCCTAATACTCGGATTATACCTCTTCACATGTGTAAACAAGACTTTGCCCAAGAATATTTCGCAAGTGTTTGATTACAAACGTGAATGTTACAACATTTTAATACACTCGGCGTAAAAATTCACATTTGAAGCTGCAATCTGTGATTTTTTTAGGGATAACACCCTCGGTCCTGCACACTTTTCCATGGAGGCTAATGATTGTGCATGCCCTTAGCATGCGTATAACTCGAAAACGGTACGTCAAGATAAGTCTGACTATATACTTTTTATGAATAATACAAAGACTGGACTTATTATCATGTATTAAAGGTGTGGCAATTATCTAGATTTCCACAGTTTTTGAATTTTACCCTGTTTTAAAATGATAGCCCCTTACATCTCCCGCTCATGCTTTTGCGAGGGACACTGTCGCATACACTTTTAATTAGATCTTTTAGATAGGATCATACCAATGGTGAAAAAAAACTTCGCTCCCCAAAAGCATGGTCACGGAATAATTGAAGTGACCACTATTTGACCCAACTTACCATGCGTACTGACTATTTTGCCAGCCAAGCGGCGTAATCGGTCGAGATTGGCACTGTCGGTTCATTTGACAAGAGGAATCATGGAATTATGATCTATCTATCTATAGATGGATAGAAAAAAAGATTATGGCTTGTTTATGGCTTGTTTGCTGACTGGTGGAATTTCTGTCGGGCAGGTATTTTTGTGAGTTACCTGCCCGATAGGCTGGTTGAAAAAATCTGAAAAGTTCCAGCCCTAGAAATAATGAACTTGTAAATTGGACAACCCTTGAATCATTTGTATGATTGAGGAAAGGAAGAGAACAATTAGTCGTTTTGCAAAAAAAACTAGACAACATAGCCGATATTATACACCGACCATAACACCGCGGTCCAATCACATGTGATTATCTTCGTAATGAAATTATTATAATTATGGGGTGAAACACGAACAAACAATCAAACACCCCAACCAACACCCCCAACAAACACCCCCAACAAACACCCCCAACAAACAAACAAACGACAAACAAACCTGTGTATAGGTAAAAATGTTAAAAGGTTCGCGTACTGTGCAAATTATTTATGCAAAAGACAAAAAGTATAAGTTATAGATACAGTTTTGACATAAGAATGATTAATACCGAAAAGAATACGGCTTCCGTGTCATTAACCGCGAAATCAGTGAACCGCGCCATTTATTAAATTTTAAAAATACTAAACGATTCCTTTTCAATTTTTTAAAAGTTTAGAACATAGCCGTATCAAGAATGTCTATTGAAAAACATTAGCCGATTGATTTCTTTACCAACAATTGGGTTTGCAATCAATCGATTACAACACTTACAACATAAATGTACATGTACAAACTGCAGTACGTGTGTGCGAGTGTCTGATAGTAATATTGACTGGTACCAGGAAGGGTTGTAGGGGCAGGCAAACTCGTGAAATCATTAATAATTTTACATTCCAAATTAAAGTAAGAAAATATGGACAAATAATAAGTATGATCGGGTTCATGATAGATAATATACGATCTCAACAAACAACTACAAAAAAAAAAAATCAAAATAATAATTGCCCGTGGTAGGAGTCGAACCCGTGACCGCTGATTCAGAGCCATACGCTCTTCCACTGAGCTAGCCGAGGCGACGATAAATAATTTGAAACAAATCTATATATTGTTGACCATACCCACTACCCGCTACATTCGAGGAATAAAATGCTTTAATTTCGGTTATTATACATTTTTATCAGATGTTCTCGCCCACAAGTTGATTCTATTTCGTAACAGAATTTAATTATGATTGAAATGTAATGAATAATCCTCCTTTTGGAAATAATTCTAGACCATTTATTTTGTTCGTACGTGATCTCAACGCAAGGTTTGTCAAACATATCACAGCCAGTATTATGTCACGTGATTTATCATACATTGCACCATTGGATTTTAGATGGACAGTGTCGACTCGGGTTCGTATCGTGTCATGTGACTTTTGCCCAGGGCAAACACTTGAGATCCGGAAAGGCCTTTAACGAGCTTAATAATGTTTACTAGGATTATGATGTAAAGCATTACACATCTTGTTTATTAACAGAATTAAGTAGACAATAGACTTGTTCAAAATTGTCTTCTAATAGATTAAAACATGAAATATGGATTAAATCGTATCACCACTGTCAGTTAATAAATAATAATTGCAAGGATTAAATAGTCCGCAAGGGATATTCATAATCTGATAATGTGAATAATAAACGATATAGTATTTTGATAAAATCAATAAACATAATATTGCACTTATTTTTCGTAAATATGTCCGATTAAGTAAACATTATCCTTGAACCAATCAAAAATTGTCAATGTCCACACTAACAGCGTGTTTTTACTGAAGAAAAAAAGCAGGCATATGACTGCTAACGGATTAAAATCCCCAAGTAAAAACACACCACCACCGGCATTTGCCCGCTCATACCGGTTTATTTCTCCTGGATTTTAGATGCCTTTTATCCTTCGAAACCAAGGATAATAGCGGTTGAAACCGGTTAGGAAAAGCAGTATTTCGTCAGTATAAACACGCACGGTTCCTGCTCAGCGCGTTTGCCGGTGGAAAAGCGGAAGTGGGCACACGATGCACGATCACCTGACAATTAAATGCAAACAGATGTGTATGACCTTTCGCTGGCATTTATTATAATGAGGTCAGCGGCAGCCGGCAAGTTTGTTTATCGAACTGCAATAAAAACACGTCTCTCACACGAGCAACCGGCTTTTATCCTGCTTTTTATAAGACGGGTAAAAGCCGGTTTGCTTAATAAAAACACGCTGTAAGACTAGTAAGTAATAGTCTATCCCTCTCTTTCTCTGTCTACATTGTAACATTTATTCCTGAAAACAATAATATGAATAAAAACCCACTTGATAATCCAGCATCTTGTTTGGTCTTTCTCCTGATCTTTGAGAGTGTGCTTAGGATGGTTGCACTGAGGGACAATAGACAGCTTTAAGGCCTATTTATGACACAATTACCACACTTTATTCATTTCATAACAAAGGAATTGAACCTTTCGCTGTCGGTATTGTCATTTTTTATTGGTCGTATCTTATGAAATATAATGGTCAAGATCTGGAAGCGTGTTCGGACGTTAAAATTGTCACTTTTATTCAAAACAGCGTAAAATAAGTTTCCCTCAACCAATCTAAACCAGATAAAATTCATATTAAAGCTAATTGATTTTCCTTTATACCGTAGTAAATTGTTTTGAAAACAAACGAATACTTTTTTCTAAAAAAAAATCGCTGAAGTTGAGTAAACTTTTTTCTGACTCACCCTGTATTGTACGGATTTAAGCGGGCATGCGATTCCATAATATTGGAGCGGCGGCTGCGAATGCACGGTATCCATAGGTTGATGTTCGAACAGCTCTAGCTATGTGATGGTGGTTTCAAGAGTAGCTTGCGTGGAGGGGCGCAGTGAGCGACTTGGTTTGTAGATAGTCAGCAGTTCAACCAGAAATCGAGGTCCGTCACATTTGTGACACAGGGGTGCGTCATGATACACTGGGAAAATTACGCACCTATAAAGTGACGCACCATTCCCGGGGGTCGTTGCGTCATTACAACTGTCATGTGCATTACCAACATATATCCCATCCCGTATTTGTCCCGTATTGGTCACTGCACATTTCCCCTAAACATTTTTTATAGACATAAACAAAGTGTATGACTTTCTTGTGTTTAAACACTTTAGTTAGGGTCATGTTAGAGCTTATGCAGGGTGTCCCAAAAGTTTCGAAACCATTATAAAGATTTGAATCTCTCTTAAAATAAACCGCGGTACCAAATTAAAAATATATTTAGGAAGCGACAACAAGTAGAATTATTTTGGGACCAAACATGACTCTTTTTGAGGCCTCTAAATATAAAACACACACTCAAAGGTTTGGCCATATAAGTCGCAATACCATAAAATTGTTCGATTTGCTGGACGCACTGTATATGTCACTCTAAACACATGCAGCGTGTTCCTCACATTCCATTCATGATGATTTTCTTCACAAAAAGGTTTAAATTAAAAACCTCTATCATCCGAGAACCGCCCGTACACCCTGCTTCAATTCAGGCCAGTCGGTGTGTTGTTCATAGAGTGACAAGGAGTGTAATAAAGGACAAGGGGTTGTTTTTTTCAAAACTGAAAATAGGTAACCTTTAAAAACTTAGTATTTACCTTTAAGAGTAAGATGTTTTTGTTGTTACCGTGGCAACAGGTCACATTTTCATTACAGATAACCCTTTGCAAACAACCACAATAATGTAACAGAGTTATTAGAGTATGTTTTGATTGAATATCATTGAAAAAACACATGCTTTATAACAGATAGGGTTCAAAAGCCTTATTTAGTAAAAATGCTTAGATTTAAAAAATGGCTGTTGTTCCTGGCAACACTGTACTTAGGGAGCAGTTCCATTTGTACGCGATAAAAATTGCGAGAATGTTCCGGGCCCCGATGAGTTTTTTTATCGCGAACAGTTGCGCGAACAGTTGCGCGAACAGTTGCGAGAAGCAAAGGATTATTTATCGATAGCGTATTACCGCTTGTTTAAATATAACAAAAGATAAGTGGTCGGTATGTAAATAGAGCTTCGGGCTATTTATTCTAGTGTAAGGTACAAATTCAGCATTTCATGTTTTTAGAGATAATGTTATTGATTATGGATGTTTAACGTAAATTGTATTATCCTCGTGTATTTGCTAAACAATGTCCCGCTCTATTTGCTAAACATACCCCAGGGTATGGCAGAGGCCTCGTATCGGGGCCTGATGACTATTTTATCGCGAATCAACTTGAAAAACATCGGGTCCAAAACATATCAGGCCCCGATACAGTCGCGATAAATTTATCGCGTATAAATGGAACTGCTCCCTTAGGAATATCATTTGCCCAAGCTACTTTTTACAGATCTGAATGGGCAATACATCGAACTACTTACACCACCAAGGACATATTTTTGGCACCCCTAAAAAGAAGATTTTTAAGGCAATCTTACCGTCTTACCGCTCCCATAACCCTCCAGGGTCGTAGGGCAACCTGGTCTCCTTGTTAAACTGCACTATATATGCAGTTTACAATTCGTCTTAATCTGCAGATATAGTGCAGTTCAAGAACCCGATGCGATTTATTCCGTTAGCGCCCTCAACGGAATAAATCGAAATAATACTGACAAAGTAGTTTAAGAATGTTGGATATCCTATATTTATTGTTTAAGAATGTAGGATATCCAATATTTATAGTTTAAGATTGTAGGATATCCAATTTATAGTTTTAGATACAATAATGTATCAATGTGATTTCCAAGGTGTCAAATCTAAAATACGTATACTGTACGTATTTTATATTTGTACGTATACTGTCATTGTCGGTGTTATGACGGATTTCTTCACCACCTCCCTCCATCTGACTCGGTCATGTGCTAATGCTTGGGTTTCTGCGAAGGTTTTCCCAGTCCATTCTGTGATGTTGTCTCTCCAACTTTTCCTCTGGCGACCTCTTCTTCGCTTGCCCTCTACGGTGCCCTGCAGGATGTTCTTGGAGAGGCCACTTGATCTGGTCACATGGCCATACCATTTTAGTTTCCGCTTTTTCACGGTGGCCAGCAGGTTTGTATAGTTCTTCATGTGCTGTGCCACTCTTCGACGCACTTCCTCGTTTGTGATGTGGTCAGTATATGAAATGCCAAGGATGCGTCTAAGACTTCTCATCTCTACCGCTTCGATCTTTCTCTGTAGTTCTGCCGTCAGAGTCCATGACTCGCATGCATACAAGAAGATGGAGAGCACAAGGGCATGCAGAAGCCTTAGTTTGGTGCCGAGAGTGATATTTTTATCTCTCCAAATGGGTTGTAACTTCGCCAAGGCAGCTGTTGTAAGTGCGATTCTTGAAAGGATTTTTGGCTTTGAACCTTCGTCGCTGATGATGGCCCCAAGGTACTTGAACTTCTTAACTGTCTGCAGTCTTTGGCCATTGACTGTGATTGGTGTTGTTATCACTTCGTCTTTGTTACTCATCAGCTTAGTTTTCTCTGCACTTATTTCCATGCCGTATCTTGTCGATGTTTTGTCCAGTTGGTCAACCAAACTCACCAGCTCTTCTTTGCTACCTGCCAGTCCGTCAATGTCGTCAGCAAACCTCAGATTGGTGATGTTTCTCCCTCCTATGCTGACTGTTCCATTGTGATCTGTTAGTGCATAAGTCATGATTCTTTCTAGGAAGATATTGAATAAGGTAGGGGATAGTAGGCAGCCTTGTCGGACCCCAACTGCGGTGTGGAACCATTTACCAACTTTACCTTGTGCAAGTACTGCGCTGCTGGCTTTGCTGTACACTGTTGCTCGATGGTTTGAATGAGCTTTTGGCCCATGTTGTAAAGCTTCATCGTGGCCCACAGTGCTTTGTGCCACACACGGTCAAAGGCCTTTTTAAAGTCAATAAACACATGGAAGATGTCTTGTTGATGTTGGTTATACTTCTCGCACAAAACTCGCAGGTTGAATATTTGCTCCAATGTGCTTCTTCCACTTCTGAAACCGGCCTGCTCTTCAGCTATGATTTCTTCCGCCTGTGGTCTCAGTCTGTTCAGTAGGACTTTGAGCATGACTTTGCTGCCATGGCTGATTAGACTAATGGTTCTGTAGTTCTGGCATTGCTGTAAGTTTCCTTTCTTGGGTAGAGTGATGATGAGTGACTTGGTCCATGGTGTTGGCCATTCACCAGTTTGCCAGATCTTGTTGCAGATGTTGGTGAGGAGGTCTACCACAGCTTCGCCACCTTGCTTAATGAGTTCTGCTGGAATATTGTCCACTCCTGGTGATTTTCCATTTTTCAAAGATTTTATTGCTTGCTCCACTTCTTCCCTTAAGATGGGAAAGTCATCATCAGTATTATTCCGTTTTGGTATGGTGAGTTCTAGACATAACACAATTTTGAGTAAATTTAAGGGCAAATATGGTCCAAAATGGCCCAAATTGGTTTTTGGTGGGTTACCATGGCAACAGGTCGATTTTTTATTTTTTGAAAGTCACCCTGGTTGTTAGTCCCCAAGGGCCTACCAATACACAAGCTATAAGAAAAATCTATTTTTTGAAGGATAGAATCAATTCTAAAAAAATACACAAACTGACTCTACTTAAGATTTGTTGCTGTAGACCCATTGGCCATTACAATGTAATTTGGTCATTGTGCTCAAAGGTACTATAGTTTGATCAGATCCCAAATTGACTAATCCTCCTTACAGCAGTGAATGAATATAGATGGATGTGTGCGTGCATGAATGCAACAGGCGCACTCTGCATCATATTCTTAACGTGTGCGTGTTGCCATAATTGCGCGTACGCGTGGATTACTTTGGTGTGCGAAGAGATGAAAACCGAATATTTCTTGCCAATTTGGAACTGATTAATCCATAACATCAGGTTTGATGATACACATCTGTTGACAACTGTGTGATCAACTGCAACTCTTAATTCCTACTGATTCTTTTGTTTATAGTAAGGCCAAGTAAAACAAAACAACAGTTGATCGTGTCCGCCCGCTTCCTTTTTTGATGCCGCATTGATTTTTTTTATTATTTATTATTTTTATTATATTTTTTATAGTAAAACTTTTCGAAAAAATTTCATGTAAAACTATGTTTAATGTTTAAGTTGCTCCAGTAAAACTTTATTAAAACTGCATCTGAACATTAAATAAATTCATATACAATTTAAAGAGGCTCAGACTGTAAAATCTTTACTTCAAAAAGCCGGCGGCCATCTTGGAAAAAATTGTTTAAAAAATAAATAAAAAAACCCTCCCGCATCCTTTTTTTCAAAAGTCCAGACGATCAACTGTTGTTTTGTTTTACTTGGCCTAATAATTGTAAGTATTTTTTGTCATTATTTTTTGAATTCAGCAGAGCAAAGATAAAATCAGGCTTTTGCGATGATCGGATTAGAGTGTGCGCCATTATTCAACAGTGAAATTCAAAATAGTTTATTATAGAGATATATCACAATTTTTGTTCGTTTTTAAAATGTACACTTTTATCTAAATGGACATAAAACATGTTTTCCTCAACCAATTCTGTTGGATGTTTAGACCTGTAGAAGTGAAATAGTTGTTGAACCCCTGTTGAACTTTGCAGGAGTCAATTTTCTTTAATTTCTTGCAATTTGGTTGATTATAAACTTTTAAGTTTAAATTTGGTTTGAAATGTGCTCCATCCACATGATATTCCTGGACATAAAGCGCGCGTAGCAATTTTTATGCTACATTTGGTTTCGAAATTGGATGTAAGTAAAATATTTAAACTTCTCTGAATCGGTATTCCATCCTCCGAATGATAGTCAAAGGTGGGGGACGCGGCTCCCCTGCCCGCCTTCCACCTGTATATAACGTTATTGATGAGATGTGGTTGCGCATATTAAAGTAGTTCATAATAATATGACATACCTCTTCTTCAGAAGATAATGACTTCTATTAAAATTGTCAGCTTAAAGGGGCACTAAGAGATGTGTTGGAGGATGCGCCCTCAATTATGATAAAAACTGGGATTAGTTTATTTTTATAATTGTATTACATGTATGAACTTACACCTATAAGTATTAAGAAAAATCAGCCCTCTATGTACAAGAAAACGTCGATTCAAAAAATTCTTTTGCTGTGTTTTTGCTAGTAAAAACAACAGTAATGGCCATTTTTAATGTTCATCTTGAATTCTGAAGTAACTTTTTAAACATTTAAAATTTTCAACACCACTTAAAAGCATATTATGTGATTTTCCAGAGAGCGCCCTCTATTCATGATTTTTTTTAGAAAGTAGATTTTCTTGCAGATTTACATTTCCGATCATAAATCATACATATATTTCAAGTTACAGAGCGATACGATTCCTAATTACATCAAAATCATGGTTTTAGAGTGAATTTAGAGTGAAAAATATAAACTGTCGGAATTCCGACAGTTTATTTTCACTCTAAAACCATGATTTTGAAGTAATTAAGAATCGTATCGCCCTGTAACTTGGAATGTATGTATGATTTATGATCAGAAATGTAAATCTGCAAGAAAATCTGCTTTCTATTATTTTTTTCGATGTTGAGGGCGTTCCCTGGAAAGATCACATAATATACCTTTAATGTGCCTTTAATTTGACGCCGGTGCGAACAGCGAACTTAAAATGCGTTTGCTTTAAAGGTTCAATTTCGCTGGTTTTATGCTAGCTAGTCCTGATCTAGTGTGACAGACGTTTTCAGCATTTTCTGTGTTTGTATTTGCTTGTTGTTTTATCTGTGCTGTGTCACTTTGTTGTGTGTGACTTTGCGCTGTGTCAGCAATTTCATTGTCTTGGCTGTTTTCGAACTTTTTGAACTCAGACCTTCTGCCCTATGTACAATGGTGGTTGCTCATGTGCCTTTCGGTCATAGTAGCCTTTCTCTTTTTCCTGTCTCGTTTGGAGTCTTTCTGTCACGTTGTCTTTGTTGGGTAGGGAGGTTACCAAATTAATACATGTGATAATTATGATTTAATATGTAGCATTCTAAAATGATAATATTGACCGCAAATCCGAACCATTAATGTCCCAAGTTAGCAACACGCACCATTTACCGATCGTTACAACCACAACCTACGGTATATGAAAGTCCCTGAGCACACCACAACATAGCAATGCATGATCAAATGCAATAATGCACTAAGCATCTTAAGATGACTGTACTGCATGTTGATTTAGTAATTTACTGTTGCATATCTATCAATCATAACATGATCTAATCTGATCTTCATAAATGTCATACTATCTGTGAATTTTCCATTAGTCATTCAAGGAAGGAGGTGGCTTCAAAGTTATATCATTATTAAGTTCTTTTTACCGAATCATAATTTTAAACCAATATTTCCAAATATCAACATATTTCAAATGGCGCAATTCGTATGTACAGGTAACGGTAATACAGATGGAACACATGTGTAATATTTTGGTATTATAATGACAATGAGTATATTCTAAAACTTGATACAAACTCAAATGAGGACTCATGAGTAAGTCATGTACATACTGTATAGCATATAGGCCCTAACTGCTATCTACAGTAGATAGCAACAACCACTATATAGAGTAGATAACACCAACAAATCAATGTGACGTGTTAACAATCAATAAAACAAATACAGACAAGACAAGACAAATCGTTCACGAACATTTACATGCTGCAACTCCTTGCAGCCGGTTGACTAGTCAACACCGTGCACAACGTTCCATCCAGTCGGCATTTTTTTGTACAAACAAATCAATTAATTTTTACGAACACAATTGCTGCCAGTCGCTCTGCTAGTTCCTTTTTTTTCCTACGCCAGAGTAATAATCTTTGCTTATGAGTTCTTTGAAATATGAAATATTATTGAATTCATTTTTGGTTAATATTATCTTTTATATTCCAAGATAAATAATGTACATCTAATCTTAATGATTCGATGCAAAAAGTTTGTTATTATGTAAACCGGTGTAAAATGGGAAAGACCTTGATTTGTGAGAGTGGAAAGAAAAAGCCAGAGACTGCTGCTTTATTAATATTATTACAATAATAGAAGAGAAGGATGAGTCAAGATGGTTTGTCGTTCATAAAATATTCAGTGATGAGGCTACAATATAGGAATACTTTCTATCAACGTGTTTCTGAATGTCGCCATAGGCTACAATCCATGATTCATTCGTAAAATGACAAATTTCAGAATCAAGGAATATATTTTAAAGTTTTCCAGAGTGGAAAAACATGATTGCAATCCATGGTGTGTAAGAAAATTGGAGCTCTGTCAATGTAATGTGAAGTTGCCGGTTTGTGATCGGGGAGCACAGAGCAGCATCTCATCTCACAACAAATCTGTTCAACTGGTTTCCGAAATATCTCTCTCTCTCTTTACTCACGGCAACACTTTGTAAATCAATCCAATAATATTGATTAGCACTGCAATAAAACGTTTAGATTCTAAAGGTTTCCAGAATGTATAAGCTTGGTGTAAAAGGGAAGAGCTTATCGTCAAAATAAGTTTTCTGGGACACGCCGTAAACATTCATTCATTCATTCATTCATTAATTCATAAAAGGTTTATTAAAAACTGTTCTTGCAGCAAATACAAAGTAGCTGAATTACAACAATTTTACATATAAAAATACAATGATTAAAGGAAACAATATAATCTACTAAAATTAATTACATTAACCCAATCTTCACACTCACCGAATACCACTAAAACAACCAACACTCAAAAAAACATCCACACACACACATCCCATCCACCCCCTACCATTCAGACTCGGCTCATTCATTCATTCACGACTGGTTAATTAACATTGATATAACAGTACATACAATAAAAATACACTATAGTTATAATATAAAAGACCATTAGATTATAAAATAATGCACATAGAATTTAAAACATCAAAAATTGAAACCCCGAGCCCGCACACATCAAACAGTCATGCATACTCTAACTTCAAAACTCACTTAATGAAACACAATCCTCACAAATAATCATTACATTTACACCCTCTTTTAACTCATAAACACACACCGCAACCCCCCCCCCCCCCCCCCCCCCACCCACACCCCACGGAAAAATTGCACAATAAGACACATAAGATGCATTTAAGTCACATGAGATTTGAAAGTGGAATTTCATTGTGGTCATTAAACAATTTGGTCATGTACAGCAGTGGACTGTTCTGGAAGCGAACAGTCCTACATTTTGGCAGGGCAAGTTTGTCCGAGTTTCGTAACTCTCTACCATGTATGGTGCCTCTCCTGGGTGGCACCCAACTGTTGAAATGCTCGGACTCGATGAGAGAGTTGAAGAAATTCAGACAAAGCTGCTTACGTCTATCATGTAAAGCTTGAAGATGGCAAAGCTCAAGGGCTTCATGATAAATTGTGTAGTGTTTGCCAACGATGATCCTGCATGCCCTCTTCTGGATCCGTTCAAGAGCGAGCTCTTCATGAACAGTAAGCCCAGGATGCTACACAGGGGCAGCGTATTCAGCCATTGGGCGAACGAATCCAGAATATATGGTTACAAGATCATCAGTTGGCAAGTTGAAATGTTTGAGAAGCTTCAGTAGATACAGTCTGGAGTTAGCTTTTTTGAGCACCTCACAGATATGGTTACTCCATTTTAGGTCTGAACTGACATGGACACCCAGTATTTTTGCTGTCGACACCTCTTGAAGTGGCACTTGATCAATTGTAGGAATTTGATCCTCATCTTGCTTCTTAAGAAAGGAAACTTTCATGTAAGCACATTTAGAAGGGTTCAACTTCATATGATTGTTCTTGGCCCAATCACTGAATTTGTCAAGATGATCTTGTATGACCGGAGGTTTATCACGTGATCTCGTCTCAATCAAGGTAAGGTCATCGACATATTTCAATGTCGTAAGAGCATTATCGGTAGCCGCGTCATTGACCAAAGTGACAAATCCAAGTGGACCTATCCGTGTTCCTTGTGGAACACCACCTTTGAGTTTCAACCACTTGCTATTATGTCCCTTATACCTGACACATTGTTCACGTCCATCAAGGAAGTTTGCAATCCATGCAATAACAGATGGACGCACACCAAGAGTGATGAATTTGTTAATTAAGAGATTGTGATCGACTAAGTCAAATGCTTTGCTGAAATCAGTGATAACAACAGAGCTAAAGTGACCAGGTTGATCAGAATTATTCAGCAAAGCATCCATCAGTTTCACAAGGTAGTGGGTAGTGGAAACACCCTTCCTATTCCCATATTGATTGGGGTCGATGTTACTTTCCAAATCTTTTAATAACCACTTGGCCATAAACCCTCAGCTACCTTGTCGAAGTGGTCAGTCAGGGAAATAGGTCTTAATTTTTCCCAATTTGCAGGCTTGGTTTTTGGAATTGGGACCACCACAGCCCTTTTCCATTGAGTTGGCACAGACCCTTCCTTGTAAGACTGATTTAGGATATATGTAAGTGGTTTGCTTAATTCATAAGAGAACTCCTTTATCAACCTGGCAGAAATACCACCAGGTCCCCATGCTTTCCCCACCTTAACTTTATTTAACATCTGAAAAACCTCAAACTCTTCGAAAATAGGGCTTGGTTTGAGTCAGGCAGATATGCAGGAAGCTTGGTAATATCAAGTGGTTCGAGATCTTTGGACACTGAAGCAAAGATGTCATTAATACTATTAGCAATACCCTTAATGTCATTTACATCAATACACGGTGGAGGTTGAATACTTGTGTCAGTGTTACCTAGGTTTGCCATGAGTTTGATTTGTTTGTACCATTCACCCGGATTCGCCTTTTTGTGTCGTTGAACTCTGGATTTGTAATGCTCTTTCTTGGCTTTTGGAATCTCGCGACGAACTTTGTTACACAAGCGTTTCCACCTATGGAACGTCCTTCTCGATGAAACACTTGTTGCCTATCACTGATTAGACTCTTAACGTAGTTAGTCATCCAAGGTTTGTCAGATGAATGGACCCTGATTGTTTTCTTTGGGAAGTGCAGATCTATACCACATTGTAATTTTTCATAGAACACATTACATTTGCCAGCTGCTGTTTGCTGGTCATACACACCTGCCCAATCACAACCAGTTATCCACTGACCAAATTCCCGGATATTTGAGTCTTTCATTGGTCGAACAGTACGCGACCGTGTTCTGTTGACTTTTGTAGGAAAGCTGGTCAGGGGACGCCATAAGGCACACGAATGATCACTCTTCCCGATTGGTGAGAAAATTTCGGGCTCGCTATAATAGTGAGCTATGTTAGTGATTATTTTGTCGAGGATTGCATCCTTCCGCGTTGGTTTTTTGACAACCTGAGAAAGACTATTACCAGAGCTAATCTGAGAGGTATCCAGTTGATTCATGTCACCAAATATAAACCTCGCATGGTTATTGAAGAGATGCACAGCCGACTGTAAGGGAAATAAAAAATCCTTTTTAAAAGGAATGGGCGCTCAAATGAACATGCTTCATTTGATTAATTACAAATATATTAAATAGTTACATCTAGATACAGGATTTTTGATTAATTACAAATATATTAAATAGATAAATCTAGATTAGGCCAAGAGGACGACTATCAAGACAGAGGAAGATACAAATATTCTGCAGCAGGACTTAGACCATCTACAGCAATGGGAGAGTGATTGGAAAATGGAATTTCATCCTAAGAAGTGTCAAGCAATCCATTGCACCAATAAAAGCAATTCATTCAGCAACGTTACACAATCCATAACCACACTCTGGAAGAAGTTGACTCGGCCAAATATCTTGGCGTTAATATCCACAAAACCCTTAGTTGGAACAATCACATCAATTCTATTACAAACAAAGCAAATTCCACCAGGGCTTTCCTGCAACGCAACATTTACCAATGTCCCAGGAAAACAAAGGAGCTGTGCTACAAGTCCTTAGTGCGCCCTATTGTAGAGTACTCCAGCATCATATGGGACCCTCTCACAGCTACTTATATTCATAAGTTGGAGATGGTACAGCGGCGTTATGCACGCTTTATGTGTGGAGACTATAGAACCACCAGTAGTGTTAGAGACATGATCAACCAACTTCAGTGGCCAACTCTTCAAGAGCGGCGTGCACAGGCCAAGGTTACCATGATGTACAGAATAGTAAATAACATTGTTGATGTACCACAAACACTCCTGACACCAACCGTTGCTTTGAGGGGACATTTTTCCAGATACCATATACCCTTCGCCAGAATAGGTGTTTACAGACAGTCGTTCTTTCCGGATAGCATCAGGATTTGGAATGAACTGCCCCAAGCTCTGATCAACTGCACATCTCTTGAAAGCTTCAAGCAGGGTGTGCAATCCGTCCAGCTCCGCTAAGCCAGCCGAGTTGTTTTTTTAGCCGCACCTTATGTTTGCTGTTTACCTGCACTGTATATATCACACCCTTGCATGCATGCAATCAACGCAGTACGTCGTAATACACCAGATGGTGGACTGTACTTTACCGGAAGAGAGAGAGAGAGAGAGATCATAAGACCTCTAGTTAACGTGATAGTTTTTTAAGAGTACTACCAGGAGTTATTGGTATGTAATTAAAGTATACCCTTTGTAGTTTACTTGAGCGAATTCTGCAATATTAAGCATATATCGAAAATGCAGAAAATGCACTTTTTGTCCAATTTATAGTCAACTTGACGGATTTTTCTTTAAAAATGTATTTTCCCCAATTTTACAATAAAACCCCAACGGAAATGGTTGGGATTTATTGGTTTCCTGGATATTGAAGTGAACAAACAGCTGTATTGAAATAATTCTAATTTCAAATATTATTTGGCACATATAATACCTATTTTGCATAATTTATGCACGATAAAGCGGGTTTTCACATTTGGCATCACTTGCCGTTTTCATTGACAGAGAATGCAACCGAGCGTAACTATCTCCATCCTTATAATAAGGAGCGTGATATTCAGCCTCGTTTATAGTTTGTAAACGCCGATAGCACTCGTACACTACAACTTCACATTTCAATGTTACGTAAATGTTAGTAAGAGACCATCAGTAAACATGGCAGCCTACATCTATAATATCTAGAAATACCAAATTGTGTGAAGTTTACGCAAATTGTGTGGAATTAACATTCGTATATACTATATACATGTAGGGAAATATAGGGCAACTAGTCCTATGGGGCAAGTGGGCCGAAATGAAGGATTTTGTAATTATATGGGCATACTGCTTTCTTTTGAACAGTACGACTTTTGTTGAAACTTGACATATATCTGTAAGATACACTACCTCAAGTGTATACAAAGAAGTAATAAACGTGGCTTGTTATACACAACCTACATCATGTGTGCTTCGTAATTATTATATGGTGTCAGAAAACACGATATTGACATCAAAAAAACCAGACTCTCATCAAGTCATCAGGGTGAATGATGTCAATAAAAGAACTCAACTACCTCCACAAGGAAGGTTTGACGTATAAAAAAATAAATTAAGCCTGTACTTTAACTTTGAAAAGTTGAAGCAATGCACAAAAATCGCCAAGGTGCAAAATTTTGAACCTTTGTCATGTCAACAAGTGACGACCACCAGACGACCGTACGCAAGCTGGTGAATGGAAACAGTATCTGCTGGCTATTAGTAAGCCTAATCATGAACTAAAGGACCCTAAACCTATTCAGAATTGATTAAAAAAATCAACTTTGTATAGCATTAGAGAAGACTCTGACCTATTTCACGCGAAATCAACTCGGATTGATTTTATTAATATTGTAATAGTATACCTTGAATTGAGGCAGAGTAGCAAAGATACACCTCGATCGGAATATCGAGGCGCGTACATGAAATGCGACATTACATTACGCGTCATTAACACAGCAGATTACACCTCAAACGCACGCATGCTTGCTGAGGCGCGGACACGCACTGACATACATTACATACGTACACAAAGCAAGAGCCATACTCTACAAATAGCTGTCTCGGTTACGCAAACTCTAGAATAATATTAGTTTTACCAGCACAGTTCAACATGGCATCGTCAAATAAGCCCACTATGAACTGGAATGCCGGTGATTTGCCGAAAGAATGGAAGCGCTTTAAACAGCATAGCCAATTTACTTTCGACGGCCCATTGTCAGATAAAAATGAAAAAGCAAAGGTTAACTACCTCATGACATACATCGGTGACAAGGGTAGAGAAATCTATGAAACTTTCACTTGGGCCCCAGCCGTAGAAGATCAAGCAGCCGAAAAAGACACACTCGCGGGAGTATACGCAAAGTTTACAAATTACGTAGCACCAAAGAAGAACGAAATCAGAGCAACGGTAAATTTCAATAACCGTAAGCAGGCTGAAAACGAAAAGTTTGATAATTTCGTTGTAGATCTAAAGATACTAGTCAAAGATTGTGGCTACGCTGATAACGACAGAATGTTACGCGACTCAATTGTATTGCGATCGTTTCATGAGGCCGTACGCGAAAAATGTCTAGACAAAGGCGACACATTAACATTAGACATGGCGGTAGAAATAGGGCAAAATCATGAAACTGCACAAGAAAGCATGAAGGCTATAAAAGGCGAAGATGCTAAAATACATGCTCTATCCAAATCCTCAAAAGGAAGGAAATATCAAAACAAAACAAATCCTAAACAAAATAGAGCTGGCTATAACAGAAACTATAGACAAAACTCGCAGCGTACTGAGCGTAACAATGGTGCAAAATGTTACAAATGCGGATACAATGAACACAAAACGCATGAAAAATGCCCAGCCATAGGTGAAGAATGTGGCTATTGTCACAAACCAAATCACTTTGCCTCAGTTTGTAGAAAGAGACAAAAATCATCTCAATCGCAGTCTAATTACGTCGATGATTATGAAAGCGACTACAACAATTCAGATTATGATAGTCAACCTGAAACTGATGATGATGAATATGCACACTCAGTCCATCAAAATGATTTGATAAATGCTATGGGCAACTCTGAAGATGAATGGTATGAACAAATTGAGATAGAAAACCAACCCGTCACAGTTCAAATAGACACAGGAACAAAAGAATCAATAATGCCGTTGAACGTCTATGAGTCCCTAAAATGCAAAAAGAAACTTAGAAAAACACAACATCAGTTTGAAAGTTATTCAAACCATGCCTTACAACTAGTAGGAACAGTAAAATTGACAACAAAATACAAAGATCAACACATAGACATAGACTTCTATGTAGTAAAAGCTGAAAAGAAACCGGTTCTTTTGTCAGGAAGAGCCAGTAAAGCACTAAGCTTAATTGCCAGAGTCAACAACATTGACCAGTATCCTGAATTGAAAAATCTCACAGGCACACTACCAGGAACGTTCTCACTCAAAATTGATCCAACAGTGACACCAGTCGTGCACGGTCCTAGAAAACTTCCACAAGCGCTTGCACAAAGAGTCATTGATAAGCTTAAAGAAATGGAAGCTGACGGTCACATCAAAAAGGTGACTGAACCTACAGATTGGGTTAGTTCGATGTGCACGGTAGTGAAAGGTGACAAAATAAGAATCTGTCTGGATCCTAAAGACTTAAATCGAGCGATACGTCGTGAGCACTACCCAATTCCAACGGTAGAAGAAATTGTCGCAAGTATGCCCGGAGCAAACACATTTTCAGTCATAGATGCAAAATCTGGTTTCCTGCAACTTAAACTTGATTATGAATCAAGTCTTCTCACTACCTTCAACACATGTATCGGTCGCTTCAGATGGCTTAGATTGCCATTCGGTATAAAGAGCGCGCCAGAGTTATTCCAACGTGTTATGGATGAAATGCTTCATGATATTGAAGGAGCGCGAGCTATTATGGATGATATAATTATCACCGGTAGGGGTGCAGAAGAGCACGATAAGATCATGCGTCAAGTCGTTAATCGCGCGACAGAGTGGAACCTCAGACTTAACTTTGACAAATGTCATATAAAGCAGAAGTCGGTGAAGTATGTAGGACATATTCTTACTGCTGAAGGACTGAAACCTGATCCTGACAAAGTAAGAGCGATCAGAGAGCTACCAAAGCCAGAGTCCAAGGAAGAAGTAAGAAGATTTCTCGGAATCATTACGTACCTCGCGAAATTTATCCCAAATTTAAGTGAGATAGATGGTCCACTACGCGACGTCATAAAGAAAGATTGCCAATTTCACTGGGACAAACCGCAAGAGAAAAGTTTTACAAAGCTAAAGAATCTCTGCACAAAGTCGCCAGTATTAGCCTACTATGACGTGAAGAAGGAAGTAACTATCCAATGTGACGCAAGTAGCTATGCTGTAGGAGGCGTACTTCTACAAGAAGGTCGTCCAGTCGCATACACTTCGCGCGCAATGACACACACAGAAAAAAACTATGCACAAATAGAGAAAGAAATGCTAGCAATTGTACACTCATGCAAGAAATTCCACCAATACATTTTTGGTAAAGCAGTAAAGGTAGAATCTGACCACAAGCCATTACAGTCAATTTTCGCCAAGCCATTACTAGCTGCTCCCATGAGACTACAAACAATGCTACTACGGCTACAGCCCTATGATCTGGATGTCAAGTACAAACCGGGTACTGATATTCCCATAGGAGACGCATTGAGCAGAGCAAATCTACCAGAAACGGAGCCCGATGAAGAACCAATCATGGTAAACATGGCTGAGTTTGTCGCAGTAACTCCGAGTAGATATCAAGACTTTCAAACGCGTACAGCAAATGAGCTAAATGAATTACACTCAATGATCATCAAAGGCTGGCCGGACACAAGAAATGACACTCCACACTCAGTAAGAGAATATTGGCCATACAGAGATGAACTCGCGGTGTCGGATGGGATTGTGTACAAAGGAATGCGAATTGTCGTACCACCAAGTATCAGATCCGATATGCTGAAACAGATACACGAATCACATCTAGGTATCAATAAATGTAAGCAGCGCGCACGCGAAACACTCTTCTGGCCAGGAATGAGTCAACAAGTTCAGAACATGGTTGAAGATTGTTCCATCTGCAACACATACCAAAACAAGCAGAGGAAGGAAACCATGACACCAAGCAAGATCCCAGACTTACCATGGTCTGAGATAGCATCTGATCTGTTTGCTTGGAAAGGAGATACCTATCTTCTGACAGTTGATTATTATTCCAAGTTTATCGAAGTAGATAAACTCGTCGATCAGTCAAGTGCATCAACCATAGAAGTTCTTAAATCACAAATTAGTCGCCATGGAATCCCGGAGATTCTGAGGACAGACAATGGTCCTCAATTCTCATCGAGCGAATTTCAAAACTTCTGTAAGGAATACCAAATACAACACAAAACATCATCACCCCATTACCCACAATCCAACGGTGAAGCAGAGAGAGCAGTACAAACAGTCAAAAATATGTGGAAAAAGTGCAATGACAAGTACTTAGCGTTGTTAGATTATCGCACCACACCACTGACTAGTTGTGATCTCTCACCCGCACAACTCCTAATGGGACGCAGACCAAGAAATAAACTCCCTGCAGCAAGACATCTTCTCATACCAAAACCAATCAACCCAGAAGAAGTCAAGAGACGTCTCTCTAAGGACAAATCAACACAAGAGCGTTATTACAACAATAAAGTAGGTGATCAAGATCTTCCACCACTTCGACCCGGAGATCCTGTAAGAATGACCCCTCTTCCCGGTACCAATAAATGGCTTCCTGCCAAAGTTATTCAACTTCACAGTCCACGGTCGTATGTAGTTGAATACAACGGCAGAAAATACCGCAGAAACAGAAAAGACTTGAGACTCTCAACCTTTAAAGCAAATCAAGACTATGTGGCTGTCCCCAATCCCAGAAACCAATATACAGCTACAGCTGAGAGACCTGCCAAGTCCTGTGACCCCCCACGGTCTACAACATCTAAAGACCACCCGCACAAGCCAATACCCACACCAGCCGCTGAGAGACCCAGACCTGAGAAACCACAACCAGAGTCCAGAACCAGACAAGCCGAGTCCAGAAATAGACAAGCCGAGTCCAGAAATAGACAAGCCGAGTCCAGAAATAGACAAGCCGAGTCCAGAAATAGACCACCAGAGTCACCAAGACCCAGACCAACATCCAGCCGCAAGGAGACACCACCGCCTGTGTACACTACCAGAAGCGGAAGATGCAGTAAACCACCACAGCGCTTGGATATCTAAAACCCCTTTGTTAGTTTGGATACTCAAATCTGAGCATTTCTTTTGGAAACTTTATTTGTTTACTTTAGTTATATTTAGCAACCTAAAATTTTGTTGTGTAAAGGCATAATACACATTGCAAGTCTCAGATCAAAATTAATGTGATCATTCATCATGTTGATGATAATCAGTCAAAGTCAATGCAGAACTCTTATACCCAACTGATTTTGATATTTCAGATCTGTTCTGATTCTGAATAATTTATTCAATTGCATCTAATTGAAATGAGAGAATTTCATAGACTCTAATATCATCTTGTGAACCTTAAAGCTTTGCTATGGACAATACAAATGCAAGCTGTTCACTATTAATCTCTCATATGGAATTTAATATCCAGTTCACATCTTTCCATAAAGAAAGGGAGATGTAAGATACACTACCTCAAGTGTATACAAAGAAGTAATAAACGTGGCTTGTTATACACAACCTACATCATGTGTGCTTCGTAATTATTATAATATCCTTACCTGCTACAATCCTAAACATTTGGAACTTTAGGGTAGTTACACATGTGATATTCTCCAGATCTTTGAAGCCACCTCCTTGAGTGACTTGAAAATTCACAGTATGAGCGATATATGAAGATGGATTTAGATCATGTTTAATGTACTTTATATGATTGATAGATATGCAACAGTAGATATATACATGCAGTACAGCCGTCTTAAGATGCTAGGTGCATATTGCATTTGATGGGTGCTAATTGTAGTGTGCTTATAGGGACTTTCCGAAATATGATTAAAACCATAGGTTATGGTGGAAATTACCGTAAAATGGCGCATATTACTAACTTGGGACATCGGTGGTTTGGATTTGCGATCAATATTATCATTTAAAGAATGCTTCAACATAAATAAGTATCATGGGTATTCATTTGGTAGAGTTATTAGTGTATGAATTTACCAATAACAAAGTACACCATTTCTTATTTTATCTAAAGACACTCGTCTACTTGTAGGACCCGAACGCCGTAATATTTGCGAATTCAAAGATACTCGCTGGCTACAGAAATCTGTGTAATGGCTAAAAGAAAATGCAGTTTTGCCTTTTTTCTGAAATGTATTGGAGTTATTTATTATTATGACAAATGGTGGTATGTTTTAAAACATTTTGGCGTAAAATGTATTACGTCACAGGCAGGGGCGGACTGGGACTGGAAAGCGGCCGTGGCAAAATTATTAAAGCGGCCCTTTGTGACCATGTCAGCGTAGCGAGCTGGGGGTGGGGGGGGGGGGGGGGGGGGGGGGGGTAGGAACAAATTTTAGTCCAAAATGGCCCCAAAAAATGCTTTACACAATGGAAAGGGGGGAGATTTCGGAAAAGTTTGTGAGTAACCGGCCCTGAGAGGCCCAGAACCAAGCCACAGTGGCCAGTCCGCCCCTGGTCACAGGCGTGTTTGAATATTGTTTCATCTCGACAAAGTGCTAAGTCATTTGTTGGGGCAAGTGGTCCGAAGAGGTATGGGGCAACTGGTCCGCCTGCAAAAACTTTAAGAAACAAAAAAAATAGGAAAAAGTGTACTTTTGGTCCCAGATACTGTATACCAGTATCATCCAATACTGGAACAAAATGGTTGCCAGTATCGCGCAATACAGGTACGATTTTACTGTTCTACGGTTTTTATGTTCCACTATCGGGCAATGCTGTACACAATGTTATACCTGTGATTTGTTCCAGTATTGAACAATACTGGTAAATACCAATATCGAACAATGGTGTTCCGTACAGTACATTTTCCCCAATTAACTTGTATACGTTCAATTACGACCAACTGATTGTGCGTACATAAATAACTGCCCTTGGATTGGATCAAGTATTGTCTAGAAGTTTATCAATGTTTTCAAATTTTAAACGTAGACCATTCTTCGAGGAGATGCACCGGTAACCGTTTCGTTGATATTGGCATTATGATAAACACAAGAGTAATTTAAATCAAACCCGCTAAATTGATAACGTTGAATACAATAAATCATGGATAAATATTTAATAATAACTCAATGTTACCATGGTAACCAGATACAGCGTAGTTTTCACAATTACTTTCCCAGCTCAAACTTCATCTATATTAAGTGATTGTTATTTATACAAAGAATATTTGAAGGTTTTATACGTATTTCTTTATTGTTATCATAATATGTATGCTTCATCCTCCAACATTACGAGACTATTCATGCGAAATACCGTATCTATCTCCTAGCTATAAATCAGCGTTTGCGAGAATATTGTATTGGTCTGCTCGTATAACTATACGGTTTCTTTATTTTCCAATCTCCATCATCATTGTGTAAGACAAACTTTAAATTACCAGATATTTTATATAAATTACGTTAATATCGGTTGAGACATCCTGTACATGCTGTTCATGTATATCAATATAGTAATACACAGTTACAATTTTGAATGCAAAAAAGTGTGCATGTGTTCCACGTCATTGCCCTGATTGAGTATACAGTAGTTGCCTGTAAACTTTATACAATTAAAGACACATTTAGTTGGCTTTCCGATGCCGTTTATTTGGTTGTGTTTAATTTTCTCAATCTACAGTCAGTAACGAGTACACAAAATCGGGCATGTGCCATTTTTAGAAAAATATGATTTTTGTGGAAGGTGTCATTGTCATCATTCATCATTAAACATTTGAAATTGACATCTACACAGGGGGCCATATTAATCCACCTATACTCACATGCTGTAAAAGGTTGGTGGGTATGGAAATAATCATTAGGACCTATACAACATTTCTAGGGTTGACAACCAAAAAAATCAGGTGCACAAAGTTGGGAAATCAGGGGTCAAAGTTCACAGGGGGGGGGTCAAATTTAGTAATATTTGAGCTAACCATATCATGTTTGGTATCAAACGATAGCAAATTTGATTCTGAACATGGTGTATACCATTTGTTTTTGTGTACAATCACTCATATTCGTTTTATGAGCTTACATTTGAATGTTAGGCTCCTAATGTACAAATGTCTTTCCTACACTCACGGTATTGTTTCCCTAGTTTAGACTATATATTTACTATCGAAATGATTTTGTAACTCCCTAGTAACTGGATCACATACCCTTACGAATGCTAGCACATCCCATTGTCTTTATGTGGCGATCATTTCGATCAGTAGTGTTCTCAGGACGCCGCGAAAGCATGATCCAGTTGATATAGTGATAATCGGTTAAACACCTCGATAGTGAATTGTGTTGCACTATGAACAACTGTTAGCACAAATAATGTTGCTACACATAAACCATTCAAGTTTTGGATTTTCTTTTGTAACACTAGCCCTGTGAGCATGTTAGGTATTCATGTAGAATTCTGAGTTCCACAAAGGGCATGTACTTTTGTGATAAGGGGATGGAGTTGACAAATGTTAGTGTCGCCCCAAACATATCAAAAATATCTACCTGCTACCAGAGTAATACCAAATTTCATGGAGTCAATACCACCATATATAAGCTTTGATGGAGTGGTAACACTCACCACTAAGACTTTACAGAGTCATGCTATAGATATGTTGAACCTGTATTGTCTCAACAATGCAGGTAAGGGGCATGTTAAATGTTACATTTGAAGAAACTTGTTCTGACAATCAATTGAAAGCTGGTACCTAAGAAGGCTGGTTGATGTTAAATGGACAAACAAAGTCTCTATCATTTTCCAGATTTTGCTGGACAGGCCTACCAATCTGCACGACAAATGTGATTGAAAGTAATGCACAATATTCACATGTTGATGCTGCTTAAGTCTATTAAATCATCTTGATGCATTGCATTATCACCTTTCTGAGATTTTCTGACTGTTTTTTTTATACCGTACTGAAATTCTTCATCTATGAGAAAAGGAAAATTGGTCAGGACATCTGTGCGAATCAATATAATAGCAAACATTCTTTCCTATAATATTTAGAAGCCGTTGCATACACGTCGTATGACCAGCAATAGTTACTACATGTACAATGTGTGAGATGATGCAATTATAAAGCTATATTTTTCTACAATGGTGTCCATCATCCTTTGTTCAAGATTACTTTGTCGTGAGACAACCCGACAACATTGCTATAGAGATGCAAATAGGTAGAAAGATTGCCTGCAAGTAGAGTGCCTATACACCTGATACTGACTGAAGATGTCATAATGAAGCTACAAACTTAGTATACTCATATAGAAATATAAGAAATAAGGGCACATCTGTGCTTTTGCTGCATTGCACTGGCAACATGTTGGATTGGCAATTATGGATGCCAATCTTCCTTCAGAGGAAGCGATTGTACATTGAAAGTGGGTGTTTGTTCCCCAAAGGCAATGTCATTCTTTTGTCTAAAGGTGTGCATTCTGCGGTAGTGATAACCAAACATATAGAAATAAACTAGTCACTACATAAGATGGAAGTGTAATTATTCCTACCAAAATGCAGAGCTGCAATGCACCATGAACACATTGCTTCAATTGCATAGATCAATAACCAGATAACTGACATTAGGGAACCAGGTTGGTGAAAAATTCCTGCGATGTAGATCCCCTTCCCATCACAGAATAACTTGAATGTACTCATTTTGCATATTGTTAGTTTACACAATTGGTCTATATGGATACATGCTTGGGTCCTAATGGGATCAGACTCAAACAAATTGCTCGGGCCATGCTATATGAAGCTAAAATAGTCAATTATGGTTCAACTTTGAATTGATTAAAATGCTCAAAAATTGTAATTGGTCAAATTTACCTTCATTGTTGAGACAATAACAAGAGTAGAAATATGATCATGAGGTGGTCCACTCAAAACTAGTGATGCACTCACCCTAATGTTTTAGTGACATGAGTGACGAGTGTTTCCTACTTCATCAAATGTATACCTAAAGCGTCTGCAGGGTTATCACTACACTGGTCGGCAGTAACCGGCACTCAGCTAAAACAACCAGTATTCGAGGGAATTTCAGACCTCTCCAACTGGCACAAAAATGACAAATTTGTCCATTTTCGTTACTTATAAAACAGCTGTAAAAGCCATTAATGTCATCTAAGAAGTATTTCTATTCAAATCATTGTCAAATTTAGCCTGCACTAACTGTTGGCTAGTGACAACCCTGAGCTTATGGTGGGCTAGACTCATTGCGACTTGATAACTCTGGTAACAGATGAAACTCCGGACATTATTATGGAAAAAGTCAACATTTCGCAAACCGGTCCCTATCTAGTACAACAGCACAAGCCATTTAAAGTACTTGGAATTATTCACGGGACACACTAGTGTAAAAAAGAATAATAATCCAAAGCTCGCATGTGTTTATTATACATGTACATGATCCATTTGGATAAGACTTTCGTGTAGTGCAACATTGCTACTGGAACCGTATGCATACATAAAATAAAGGATATTTATTTTAAAGCCCAATCTTCACACTTAAGCTCATAAAATGAAAAGACATCATCTAACATTAAAATAAATGTCACATTCCACATTCAAAATAAAGTTTGCTATCATTTGATACCAAACATGACATGGTTTGCTCAAGTATTACTCATTTTGACCCCCTTGTGAACTTTGACCCCACATTTCCCGAATTTGTGCACCCGATGTTTTAGGTTGTCCACCCTAGAAGTGTTGTATAGGTCCTGATGATTATCTGTATACCCACCAACCTTTTACAGCAGGCGGGTACAGGTGGGATAAGAAAGCTTGATTTGGCTCCCATGGTATATACTAAACACAATCAAATCAACGGCATTTGATTGCCAACCAAATTATCTTTTAGATTATATTAATATTATAGGCACATACTGAGTATAATCAATGAGGGCAATGACATAGGAACACGTGCACCCTTTTTTTGGGGGGGGGGGGGGGGGGGACACCCTGCATACTACTCGGTAAGAAGTTTAAACTATACACATTTTTGCTTAGTTAGGATATCAACATATTTGACTATACTTTTAAGTTTAAGGTATTAAAAATACTGATACTGCTTGTTTAGGGTATGTAAATTACTTGTTTAGGGTGGGGAGGGCTTTTCACATTAATGCAGTTACGTCGTACTTATTTAGGGTCCTTGGACGCGCCTAAGGACCCGATCCACTTGTAATGACCACTGGGTACCCCGTGCACCCGATAGAGGTCAAAATCCAAGTCGCAAATCATGGGTGGTGTTCACGGTTATTCGTGCTAGACATGATTCAAATTGGGTATAAGCCATATTTGGTGATTTAGATATGAATCAAACAGTAAAAATACTTTAAAAAGTGTCCTCTTTTCACATTTTATTCATGACGTGCTGTATAATTGAGGACCCTAGATCTAAAAGGGGGTTAAGTCACATTGAGAAAAATGGCAAAACTGGGTTTCATTGTGTCCATGTGTGGACTTGACCCACTCGGGTTGTACCTCCCACGGACTATTACACAGCTTTACCACATGACTTAACTGTAACATTTGAACAGAGGGTGCAGAGATCCTCCTTGTAGCAGAAACTGATACTAACTACAATTTCACAAGATTGTGACTTAACCCCCTTTTAGATCTAGGGTCCTCAATTTAAAACACAATCCGTCTTCCTGCAACCATTGTTTTGCTCCACTCATGCGCGACGTATGTCAACTAGAATTATGGTAATTTGAAATATGGGTCTTTATCTTTCCTCGCATGCATGAATGAACAATATCGTTTGTGGGATTACGTAATGGCACATGCGTAAAATCAATACTCTCTGGACACTGTATGAAAAATAGCTGTTCAGGGCGGAGGGGAATATTTGCAAGCAATTTGATGCACAGTTACTTTTTTCAAAATATCTCAAGAACCGATGCATGGAATAAGTTGCCGTTTGAAACAGTGATAGACCAGTACAATGTGGTCAACATCACTTATTTTCAGATGCAAATTATGGAGAAAAAACACTTATTATGTAACATTAAAACGTCATCTTTTTGTCATAGCTTAAAAGAAATTCTTTAATGAATAAAAAGTCAAGGTCAAGGTATCCAACCGCAAGATTTGTCTTAAACCTCTTGTTCCTCATTGTTACATGTCATAGATTTAAATGGGAGATTACAAAGACAATATCTGAAACCGTTTTCTGCAGAGAACATTTTTATACAATGAAGCTCTTTTTACCCAATTTGAGTAAATTCACTATACTGACCATAACATTAAATTGAATTGTATTTTCAAATAGATGTTTACATTTTTGAACTTTGTATATGTATTGAAGTTCACCACAGTTCTTGTTTTCTTAAATTCAATTCCTTATCTGTAACTTTTACGTTGGTTGCAGTGATTGTTTAACATTTCTACTCATTATGAGCGCTTTCTGACCACCGTGCGTTCTACGCATGCGCAGATTTTTATTCCAAGTTCTCGATGTATTTATTGATACCCTGTCATCTATACAATAACGAATCCTGCATTTGCTGTGGTATTTCAGGAAATCCCAATTGTTTGCTATAACTATCATTGTAATTTCTTTGGATTTTCGGCATTTTGGGGCTCACTGTCAAAGCCTAATGTTGACCAAGATAAGATGCAGTGTATTTCCAAAAGTTGTCGTTGACAGAACCTCTGCATTTAGGACCTCGTTAAACATGGTCTCTGGTTTCCTGATGCAAAATGTTAGACTTGCACACTAATCCGGAACAAAGTTCTGCTCATTTCAATACACGTGCTATCAAGCAAATTCAAAATTCCTGCCAAAGTGGCATGTTTTTCAGTGTCCAAATATGGGTTATTTTATGCTAATGCTATTACGTAATTATGAATATTCAGTAAATCCAGATTGTGTTAAATGATAGATTAAGGTTCATACTTTATAATGTACCCACTTAGATTTCACAGAATCACTCAGGTGTGGAGAACAACAATGGTTGCGGGTATTTATTGAATGCCCCTCGTATGACAGTCTCATGAAATGTTTCCCAATTGTAATTTTTGAATCTCCGCTACAGAATCATAGTAAATTTGCAGATGACACAACTTTAATTCTGGATGGTTCCAAAACATCAATCTCAAATGCTATTAAGACTATTAAGAAATGTGGTCTGATTTCCGGGCTGAAGATTAATGTTTCCAAATCAACCTTTCTAAATATCGGTGCGTTGCGTTATTGTGATGAGAATTTGTTTCTGATAGTAATTACAGGTGGACAAAAGGCCCAGTAAAATGTCTTGGCATCAATATCTCATTGAACAAGAACGAGGAGTTATGTGATCTGAATTTCAATCCCCAACTAGATAAGCTGCCGAATACTCTTCGTATTTGGTCCCAGAGGGACCTAACTCCATTTGGCAGAGAAATGATTATTAAGACTTTGGCTATCTCCCAAAGGACATTCTTATTCTCTATTTTACCCAACCCAACCAATACATTTATTAAAAGATTAGAGCAGATGCTTTTTAAATTTATTTGGAAAGGCAAACCAGACAAAATTAATAGAGATACTATTTAAAATAGTAAAAAGAAGGGTGGTCTTAAAATGACAAATATTAACCACTTCATTGATGCTCTAAAAATTGCTTGGGTGAAAATGGTATCTCGACAATGATAACAATGGGAAATGGAAAATTTAGTTTAGAAGGGAGATTGATAAGGTTGCCAATGATAAAGTGGATATGGTTGTGCAAACCCCAAAAAGAATACAGATTTCAAGTATGGCAATCTTGGCAATACCTTTATTTCCTTAGAGATGTATTGAATGCTTGGTTTAATTTGAGAATGAAATGTGATGATACAAATGAAGAGCAATGTTCCAAAAGGGATCAACTCCATATAAGTGAAATAGGAGAAAATTAACGTTTTTTAAATTAAGGATGTTGCACTTCTTTGATTATACTAATTTTCTGCCATATGAAAGATACCATACGTGTAAGCTTAAAAACAGGTTTGATTTCATTGTTTGATTTTCACTGTATTTCCTACGTCATTCTTTATTTTCGGAAACTAGTGGAGTTGATCCCTTTTGGAACATAAATGTTCTTCTGACTAAATTCGGTATTAAAGATAATGACAGGTGCTCTTTTTGTAATGATAAGGAGGAGGTCATGAAGCATCTAATGTGGACATGTCAGATTACATCCTTAATATAAAGGATCTATAGTTGGCTCATAGTTATGTAGTTGTTTGGAAAGTTGGTGCCAATGTTACGTACTGGGAAATGTGTTTTGGTTACCGTGACCACAAACACTCAATGTTTTTGAATATGGTATTGTTTCTGGCAAAATGGTATATTTGCAAATGCAGACTGCAAGAACGTAAACCAGTTTTTCTTGATTTTAAAGATTTTAAAGGTTACATCATACATACTGAGAAAATAGAGAACAGTATTGCAGCTAAAAACGGCAAACTGAATATCCATGAAAAAGTGTGAACCTTTAATTAGTGTTTAGTTTTATATTATGAATATGATTATTTGATTTTCACGATATGTCATGAAATTATTTCAAAAACATGTATATTCCAAATGCTAATGCTGTGTCTATATTTTTTGTAGTGTTTTATATTTTTGTATGTTGTTAACTTATTGTTGTATGTTATAAAATGAAGAAAAAAGTCCCTATAAACGGGCTAGAAAGAGAAAAAAATATGACATGTTATGAAATTAGCGTCACAACATTATTATTTGCAGAATTGTCTAGATAAATATTTGTAGCGACTTGAAATGTGTGGATGACGAAGGTGCATATAAGGCGTTTCACTAACCTGTAATATCTTGCTGGAATCCAATAAATTTAGTCGAATAAGTGACAGGTATTTCAATATCAACATATTACAGGAACCCACTTTATTTGTTGCAGTTCAATATGTGTTGGTTAAAATGAATGTCCATCGTTGCGTAGTACGGGGTGCTGCCACTTCGGAATATTTTCAATCAGATAACAGTTTCAGTTTCAGTTTCAGTTTTATTTACCAATAATACATATACAATAATCAGAGCAGAGCTAGCAAATATATTTGGCCACCCTTAATAAATCATTTAAACGTAACAAATTCGGATGCATGTCGCCAGAGGCATGGACATTAGTGTATACTGATGATGTACACATTACGAAATAAAATGTTATAATAATATTATTACACACGGTGATTTATAACGCAAAGTAATGGGGGAAATCCAAGAACAAACAAAAATGTGATAACGAAATATGAATTGAATTCGTTGGCAGATTGCCTCAAGAAAATACATTGAAAGGCATTGGTGGTAATAGTGGAGTCTTATATAGTAATAGTGGAGTCTTATATAGCGCCGGTATCCGCCATAAATGACGCTCATGGCGCTTGTTGCATATACAACCACTTGAACAGTGCATAAAGTTCAAGTCTTAGTAATAGTATATTCATCATAACAAGATGTCTAGAAAATGCAAATCTAAGTTCTTCTGATTGTGAACAAACCAGGGCGACATGAGATGTGAAGTGTCGTTTCGATAAAAGATATGACATCTACATGATCTTGCCACAGCGATTCTGAAGACGAGCGGATGCATAGATGAATAATGTTCACAGGGGTCTGTTGAATTGGTTCATATGGAAATTGTCCTTTAGAAATGATCAGTTATATACAGTTGATAAGGAAAACGTGTCCATGATGAGTATAATAGAACCGAGACGATATGCACAAAGATGGAAACAGGGGTGAGAATATAAGCTGCTAACAGTCCAGTAAAAATGTTAAACTTGTAGGATACCAACAATTGGAGCCGCCGCCATGGGCGCTGCGCAGATGTTTATCATCCCATGCTGTAAAACCTATCACAAGACAGCAACAGTGTCATACTATAATAGTGGTAGTGGTAAAGTCCAATGTAGTTCTAAACAGGGGTGAGAAAATATAAGCTGCTAACAGTCCAGTAAAAATGTTAAACTTGTAGGATACCAACAATTGGAGCTGCCGCCAGGGCGCTGCGCAGATGTTTATCATCCCATGCTGTAAAACCTGTCACAAGACAGCAACAGTTTACACTATATTTGTAGTGGTAACTTATTATAAAAAATATTACATGCCTGGGAATTTGATAGTAAGCAAATATTTACTTCTCAAGAGGGAAATGGTGCAAAATAGCTCCCCGAGGTGACTAAAGACCGTGGGCCTACTATTTTCCCGAGAGGTCGAGGGAAAATAGTAGGCCCACGGTCTCCAATTACCGAGGGGGCTATATGCACCATTTCCCGAATATAGAGCAGTAAATATTTGTTTTATATCACACATAAAAATCTTCCATTTGATAAACAAAAGATAACACTCACGTGATAAATCCTCATTAAAACATCCTTGTTCATCTGTTTCCAACTAATTAATGTTCCAACACAAATGCTCCAATTTCCAAACGCTAAACCGTGAAAAAGTTCGAATTTTGTTGCTCTCTTTGAACTCGATTCCGTCCAGACCATACCGGATCGCCTGCATGGATTTCTTTTGGTACAGCTCGCCATTCTGTTGACGAAGACTAGTGAAGAAATTGCCCAGGAATAAATCCAGGTAGGCCGCTATGGCTAGGCCTAAATCCATCTGCGCTTTTTCTCCCACAAATTTCTCGAACTGTTCCATCCGATTGACAGCCCCGGTTGACAGCATTTTTGATCTGATTTTTGGTATTAGCACTGTCTACATCATCGATTAGTTGCTCCAATGCATCTTCATCTACTAGCTCAAACCCAAAATGTCTCCATTTTGGTGAAAATGTCTCCATTTTGGTGATAAACAAAACAAAAAAATAGTTCGACACGAAACAAGTAAACACAAAAGCAGACGACACGGAACTGATCGATGACACAAATGTCACAAATGAGTCAAAGGTCAAATCAATTGACCGCAATCTGTAGACCACGAGCGATCTTTTTTTTCTTCGTACATGATCCATATAAAATTCACTTTATTCCGATTTGATACAGAATAAAGCAAAATTTACTGAATAAAATGATATTTTGAACAAATCAACTGATTTAACTAGGATCATGTACGAACAAAAAAATCGCGGACCGCGATCGCGAGCCAGGGAAAAAGTTCCCATAAAAAGGTACTATTTCCCTCGCAGCTCATCACAGGGAAATAGTACTTTTTTATGGGAACTTTTTTCCCTCCAGTGAAATTGTAGGGAAATAGTTCAAATAGTTCAGGTCACGTGATATCGTTTCCACCAATCAAATGACAGGAATATTTGTATATATATGTGATATAATACAAACTATAGATGGGGTGACTGTTTATCAACAAAAGCAACGGTCGAAGGGATTGGACTGTCGATACATGCATGAGGGAACAGCACATGACCACAACATTGTCCGCTAGGCCTCATTGCTCTTTATAATGCTTTGGCGGGAGTTTTAAAAGCACGGGTCCTAAACAAAACAAGACGCGCGCGCACACCGCCGGGCAAAGAACAATGGCAACTGCCGACCAAATGCCCGGCATGACGTCACATGTCACCCCATCTATACAATGCTTTATTCAGTCATGGAATAGATTTAAGTTTTACAAAAAACACTAGCTACTTCTGACCATGAAGCTAATACACAAGGAGAAAGTTCTTGTTACGCAACCGTAATTATGCAATTGTCCCATCAATTGAGCACCATTCCATTGATAATCTCGAATGTAATTGGATTGGCAAGATGGAAAATATTGAACGCTCTATACCTGCTTGGAAAATGCGTGGCCTCTCAATGACAGGTAGAAATTTGATTGTTAAAACACTGTTAGCATCACAATTGTCATACATTGCCTTTGTCATGGATATCCCTGATAAAATTATTATGAAACTCAATAACATGTTCTTCAAATCTATTTGGGGCAGAGAAAAAGCAGTCAAACGTAACACAGTGATTGCAGATTACGATAAAGGTGGTATAAACATGTTTCACACCAAACTATTTTTCGATTCACTAAAGCTGTCATGGATTAAGAAACTTAACAACTCAGATATTGCATGTTGGAAAAATATCCCACTGTATAAACAAGTTGGATATTGGTATGAATATTTTTAATTGTAACTGTACATTTAGGCAGCTTAACAACATGTGTCATATTATGTTAAAAGGATTACCTTCTTTTTACTATAAGCTATTTAAAATCTGGTTCGACACTAAGCAAGTTATAATCAGATATTGCATCATGTCATAATCAAGTTATATGGAATAATGATGTTATCCAATTGAAAAATAACACACTATTCTTCATAGACTGGATTAAGTCGGGAATTATTTTTGTGGGTGACCTATTTTACGATGATGGTTCTTTCTATTCCATTAACCACTTCCGTAATCGTCTAAAGGATAAGGGTGCCGTAATTTTGCAATATTACGCTCTCCGCAATGCGCTTCCCATTTATTGGAAATTAACAAAGACTCCTTGTGACAATGCCACAACTCCCGACAACAACGGAGAAAATGTTTATTTTAATTCAGTCCCTATTGATACCTGTGCAAACAAAAGTTTTAGGAAAGCCATGATTCACAATTTGTATGTTCCCGACATTTGGCTCGCCACTCCACAGTGCACCGATATAGCGAAGTTGATCTCATTAAATTGGAAAATCCTCCACAATATTTATCCCACCAAACTACTTCTCTTAAGATGGGTAAGGTAGAGAATAATATTTGTCACACATGTAACGTGATTGACTATATCGACCATTTCTTTTTCAAATGTAATCTAGTTAAAAACAGCTATGGCAAGGAGAATATATAATAGGAGGGGACACTTAGCTCATTTGCATATTTGCTCATTAATATGATTAACCCCGTGAACCCTGTCAAAGGTCGCCTCGAAGAGTTGAGGGGACTTTTCTATTGTTCTCTAACGACAGCGTTGGGACAGCGCATGAAGTTTCTGGTAGTGGTATGGTGTAGAAGTCCCAAGTATGCAAATGAGATCACTGAATACAATGTCATGCTCTACCACACATCTACCCAGTACTCAACAACGGAATAAATCTCATTATCCTCATTTGCATACTTGGGGACTTATACACCATACCCTTACCAAGTTTCTTGTACAGAGTTGGCGATGAGCGATTGAGAAGTATAACAAAAGCATACATAAACAGATCGTAACATGAATAATGCAATGCAACAGGTCACACAACGTTCAGTCGAGCGACCATATAAACAGTATACATTACAAGATGCCATTTATTGTGTTCGAAATGTCAACGTTTTTACCATTCTTTCCAAAATAAGGAGTATAATCACATTACAAACACATTTTGTGCGAGAGTAACATATAAATATGGTTTAAAATGTCCAAAATGGCACGATAAAAATCCGTTCGTTAATTATAAATAAAAGAATCAATGGTTAAATAATAAAACTGACACAATTACACTCGTCGATCTCTGTGGCGTGCATACGTTGGCCATATCGTTTGCAATCGGCAATCACGGGTTCGAATCTCCGTGTATTCGTTGTTGTTTTCTATTTTTTTGTTTAAAAAAACCAAAAAAAAACTTGATTGTGGATGTATGTAACATCATTTTTATGTCAATTTTTATAATTTATAAAGGCCGCCAATGCTTTTATAGTTTTTTTCTATTCTTTTTTTAATCTATTTTTCTATCTATCATTTATCTCTGGATTTATTTAACTTTATAATCTAAACAAATTAAAATGCGTAAAACAATATATTATTGCTCGATATATAGTGATTGAAGTTGAGTTCACTTTGATTATGATAGCAACACTTGTTGTAAAACCATTTTACCAGTGTGCCCAACCATTTCTCCTTTGCACACTTTGTTTAAAATACATTCAGAGATGTCATTTTTATAGCTTGTTATAGCTAGGCTAATATACAACTGTAAGCTATTTGGATACACAAAGCAAACACATTTCCAAAACAGGCCATAGCCAATCGTACAACATGAGAAAGGAGACCGTTTATACCAATGTTAAATCTACCATGATTACCATTTTTTTAAAAATCTGTACAACCGATGAATTTCTAGAAAATCTTTGGTACAACTTAATTTCAAGAAAGTTAGTTCTTGTACCAAATTTAGCTAGCTTTAATAAACGAATTGGGAGACGCAATATTCATGTCGAAATATATGTGGAAAGGCAATCAGACAACTATTGATAGACGCGATCAAGTCTTGTACCTTTGAAGGGTGATTACGGGCACGTATGAGTAAAGTGGATTCCCTCTATAAGTGAACCAAAATTTTAATTTCAGTGCCAAAGATCTTGAAAAAGGTTACAGGGGACATTCTCGCTTCGACGATGCTCCTATGCGTTGGTCAACTGAAAGCCCGGTCCGATGGTAGACTCCGAATCTCCAGAATCTTAGGAGATATGTACACATTTTCTCATAATACTTTATGCTGCTACGCTTCCAATCATTAGATGGTTATAGCATATGCACGGCGCAAAGTGCACGGTGTCTCATTTAGGCCCACAGGCCGGGCGGGCTAGAGAAGTGCTCAGAACCGGGGCTATTAACAATACACTCAATTAAAAGAAATTAAACACCGGATTCTACTGTCGCTCTGTTACGGTCGTATAGTCGGCCCCCGGATTCCACCGTCACTCTGTTGCAAGTAAGTGTAGGCCCTATATTCGCCACAACATGTGGGCACTACCGTATAGTTTTATTGACTGTAGGCCTACATCATGCCTTTCGTCGGTATACAACTCGGAATTTTTACTGTCTGATAAGTCCACCCCCTCCCCCTCCCTATGGCCCTGTTTAACGCTGGCTACGTCACTGATTCGCGCATGTAGCCGGCCCGCCGCGCGCCAGTGGTCCGCATTGCGGCACGTTATTGGTCACTCTCGATCATAGTTCGGCGTGGCCCCTCGCTACACGGCTCGATCCTCATGGCGGCATTATTATCACATCAAACCACTTCTGGATGTTATCATCAATCAATGCATTGTCGGCTGCTTTAGTCAAAATTAAATATTATATACCAAGGGATCATACAACTGTCACTGGATATACCCACTTTGCCTATCTGTGATATACCATTGAACCGTCAACGCCTGAATCTTTTCCGTGAACTTTTCCTGATTGGGCTTTTCCACCCCAAACTGGCCGGAGCCCGGGGGTTAGATCTACGGTTGATTAGCGCATTACAAGAAGTTGTGTCACTTGCCATGCAGCACATACTCATTAGGCATTTGTCCAAAATTTTAGTGGACAAATCCAAAGCGATCGGACGCATGCGTAGAAAAAAATGTTGTCCCCTTGACTCTCCAGAGGGCCTTTTCGATATTCAGACGATGGCGGACATAGGTTCGTGTGACGAATATTCTAGGTGAAATTCGATGTGGGAACGCTCGGACTGTAGGGAACGATGATATTTCTGACTTCAACAGCGCCAGGGCATCATTCGGGGACCGTTTGATTATCACTCAGGTCGTGTCAGTATGAAATTAGGTAAAACACTCCGACATAACATTGAAATCAACGGAGATTCAAAGATTACGGCCGTTCGTGTCCACTATGGTCTGGTACTTTTCATTTTCGACTTCACAAATGACGTATATTCATTGATATGATTATTCATTGTATATTCATGACCGTCTATGCTTTCGGCGATTCGAACAATACAGTGTCAGGCGCCTGGCTATGGTCTTACGCTAGTCAAGTTATCTCGCGTAAATTATCAACATGCTTTGTATTGACCACTGAAATTGTTATCTTGAACTATCACAATAATACTTATGACCATCACGATTTAAAATTTATTAACCTCATCATCGCCGTTGGGAAACTATGCATAAGCAAGTTTAGATACGGAAACCACCCAAATCTGTTATTCCTATTTGAAAAAGAACTCTGATTTCTCTGTAATTACTATGTCATCATGTATATCAATTATGTCGGTTTTTTTTAAATCGATTGCCACATTGTACATACTTGCTATTATTATATTATATTATTTTGTAAATATTGATGTTATTGTATAAATTTATTGTGTATCATAGAATAAAGAATCAAAATAAATTTAAAAAAAAAATAAATTGCGCACACCTCTTCTTTGAGACGATGATAATCACCGCCAAAGTTGCCAGCCAATTTAATCGGATATTCAATCCAGTAAATTCGTGACACATTATGTGGCCAATTTTAAACATTATCATAATACTTGGTTCATATTGGGAGCCGAACATTGCTTTCTCTCCCTAAACACACACTCCGGTGCCAAGAACAATGTATTCTGAATATGAAGAGGTATTTTGCAAAAGGGCCTACATCCACTTTGCCTCTTATTGAGAAAAAGTCAAAAAACTGTTTCTAAATATTCAAGTTGAGCAATTGAAAAACTGAATGGATTATGAAAGAGGTACACTACATACTAATTGAAATTTAAATAAATTTTAAATGTGCTAGTTTTATTTTATTTTTAAATCATGTTTACATTTTTTGAAAATTTGGATGTAGTCCCTTTTGCAACAAAACTCCATCTGTTTGTACATAAAGAAAAAATACCACACACAAAAAATCATTTATTTTAATCATTTCAAATAAATAAGTTTGATATTGAAATGTATAGGTCACAATCATATGTTTCAAGGAAATAAAGTCATTTTTTTCAAAAATACCTACATCTCATTGTAAACAGCCATTGAAGTTATTGTTTTGTTGCAAAAGGGCCTGTATCCCGATTTAATTCTGGATACAGGCCCTTTTGCAACAAAATTTTATTTTTTTATTTTTAAAGATTATTTTTAGATTTTTTTATGATCATGATATCAATAACTCAATATTCATCTCTCCCTCATTGTGCCTCATTTACTCGTGTTGGGTCACATTTGATGCCTGGGTGATATCACCTTCAAAAAATGGGGAACCTTGCTTATTCTGCGCTGGTCGAAAAATATACAGTTCAGAGAACGCCTACTGCATAGGTTACACAGGGTACAAAATCGGACTCTTTGTCCAACGACTCACAGATTGAGCAAATGCTCTTTGTTCAGGGCCGGGCCACAACGGCCCTGCTTTTTGTTATTTTAACCCTTGTACAATTAATGTTGCAATACTAACATATAATGTGTTCTTAATAACATTTTGCTCTTGTTTATCACATGCGGGCTAAGATGCTCAGCTGTATGCTACCCACTCGTTCCGTAGAGGGGCTGCCTTTGCTTTTCAATGTGCGTACCCCTGAATTGATTAAGGCTCAGGGACTAGAAATCTGACGCAGACCTCTCATAAAATCTATCAGTTCCTTTAACTTAACCATGATAGTGTTGTTGTCTGACTTAACCATGATAGTGTTATTGCCTGACTTAACCATGATAGTGTTATTGCCTAACTTAACCATGATAGTGTTGTTGTCTGACTTAACCATGATAGTGTTATTGCCTGACTTCACCATGATAGTGTTATTGCCTAATTTAACCATTATAGTGTTATTGCCTAACTTAACCATGATAGTGTTATTGCCTAACTTGACCATGATAGTGTTATTGCCTAACTTAACCATGATAGTGTTATTGCCAAACTTGACCATGATAGTGTTATTGCCTAACTTAACCATGATACTTGTATTGCCTAATTTAACCATGATAGTTGTATTGCCTAACTTAACCATGATAGTGTTATTGCCTAACTTAACCATGATAGTGTTATTGCCTAACTTAACCATTATAGTGTTATTGCCTTACTTAACCATGATAGTGTTATTGCCTAACTTAACCATGATAGTGTTATTGCCTAACTTAACCATGATAGTGTTATTGCCTAACTTAACCATGATAGTTGTACTGCCTAACTTAACCATGATAGTGTTATTGCCTAACTTAACCATGATAGTGTTATTGCCTAACTTGACCATGATAGTGTTAATGCCTAACTTAACCATGATAGTTGTATTGCCTAACTTGACCATGATAGTGTTATTGCCTAACTTAACCATGATAGTTGTATTGCCTAACTTAACCATGATAGTGTTGTTGCCTGACTTAACCATGATAGTTGTATTGCCTAACTTAACCATTATAGTGTTATTGCCTAACTTAACCATGATAGTTTTATTGGCTTACTCAGCTAGGATAGTTGTATTGCCTAACTCAACCATGATAGTGTTATTGCCTAACTTAACCATGATAGTGTTATTGCCTAACTTAACCATGATAGTGTTATTGCCTAACTTAACCATGATAGTTTTATTGCCTAACTTAACCATGATAGTGTTATTGCCTAACTTAACCATGATAGTTGTATTGCCTAACTTAACCATGATAGTGTTATTGCCTAACTTAACCATGATAGTTTTATTGCCTAACTTAACCATGATAGTTTTATTGCTTAACTTAACCATGATAGTTTTATTGCCTAACTTAACCATGATAGTTTTATTGCCTAACGTAACCATGATAGTGTTATTGCCTAATTTAACCATGATAGTGTTATTGCCTAACATAACCACGATAATATTATTGCCTAATTTAACCATGATAGTGTTATTGCCTAATTTAACCATGATAGTGTTATTGCCTAACATAACCATGATAGTGTTATTGCCTAACCTAGCCAGGATAGTGTTATTGCCTAACTTAACCATGATAGTGTTATTGCCTAACTTAACCATGATAGTGTTAATGCCTAACGTAACCATGATAGTGTTATTGCCTAACCTAGCCAGGATAGTGTTATTGCCTAACTTAACCATGATAGTGTTATTGCCTAACTTAACCATGATAGTGTTATTATCTAACGTAACCATGATAGTGTTATTGCCTAACCTAGCCAGGATAGTGTTATTGCCTAACTTAACCATGATAGTGTTATTGCCTAACCTAGCCCGGATAGTGTTATTGCCTAACTTAACCATGATAGTGTTATTGCCTAACTTAACCATGATAGTGTTATTACCTAACTTAACCATGATAGTGTTATTGCCTAACTTAACCATGATAGTTTTATTGCCTAACTTAACCATGATAGTGTTATTGCCTAACTTAACCATGATAGTGTTATTGCCTAACTTAACCATGATAGTGTTATTGCCTAACTTAACCATGATAGTGTTATTGCCTAACTTAACCATGATAGTGCTGTTGCCTAACTTAACCATGAAAGTGTTATTGCCTGACTTAACCATGATAGTTTTATTGCCTAACTTAACCATGATAGTTTTATTGCCTAACTTAACCATGATAGTTTTATTGCCTAACTTAACCATGCTAGTTTTATTGCCTAACTTAACCATGATAGTGTTATTGCCTGACTTAACCATGATAGTGTTATTGCCTGACTTAACCATGATAGTTTTATTGGCTTACTTAACCATGATAGTTGTATTGCCTAACTTAACCATGATAGTTTTATTGCCTAACTTAACCATGATAGTGTTGTTGCCTGACTTAACCATGATAGTTTTATTGGCTTACTTAACCATGATAGTTGTATTGCCTAACTTAACCATGATAGTTTTATTGCCTAACTTAACCATGATAGTTTTATTGCCTAACTTAACCATGATAGTTTTATTGCCTAACTTAACCATGATAGTTTTATTGCCTAACTTAACCATGATAGTGTTATTGCCTAACTTAACCATGATAGTTTTATTGCCTAACTTAACCATGATAGTGTTATTGCCTAAGTTAGCCATGATAGTTTTATTGCCTAACTTAGCCATGATAGTGTTATTGCCCAACTTAACCATGATAGTGTTATTGCCTAACTTAACCATGATAGTTTTATTGCCTAACTTAACCATGATAGTTTTATTGCCTAACTTAACCATGATAGTTTTATTGCCTAACTTAACCATGATAGTTTTATTGCCTTACTTAACCATGATAGTGTTATTGTCTAACTTAACCATGATAGTGTTATTGCCTAACTTAACCATGATAGTGTTGTTGCCTAACTTAACCATGATAGTGTTATTGCCTAACTTAACCATGATAGTTTTATTGCCTAACTTAACCATGATAGTTTTATTGCCTAACTTAACCATGATAGTTTTATTGCCTTACTTAACCACGATAGTTTTATTGCCTAACTTAACCATGATAGTTTTATTGCCTAACTTAACCATGATAGTTTTATTGCCTAACTTAACCATGATAGTTTTATTGCCTAACTTAACCATGATAGTTTTATTGCCTTACTTAACCATGATAGTTTTATAGCCTAACTTAACCATGATAGTGTTATTGCCTAACTTAACCATGATAGTGTTATTGCCTAACTTAACCATGATAGTTTTATTGCCTAACTTAACCATGATAGTGTTATTGCCTAACTTAACCATGATAGTGTTATTGCCTGACTTAAAGGTGTATGTTCCGATCACTTTTTTTGGGCTGTCATTTTTTTTCACATCAAGATATTTTGATATCAGAAGAATCCCCATATTTTTCTCATTATGTCTGTAAAATATTAGGGCCAGAAATGTTCCATTTAGAAATCATAGGCTAAAATGTGGTGAATTACTGCCAAAGGTGGTTAACTACCAACCCGTTTGTGTACAACTCAATTGGCATATGTTTTTTGACCTTGTGCTTCTAAAAATAGAACCATGGGAGTAATGCAACTCAAACTTTGGAATGCGACAATTTTAAGGATGACCTTTAATGTAAAACAGAAAACATCACTTGTTGAAAATCGGGCCAGCAATCGGACCATCTACCTTTAACCACGATAATGTTATTGCCTAATTTAACCATGATAGTGTTATTGCCTAATTTAACCATGATAGTGTTATTGCCTAATTTAATCATGATAGTGTTATTGCCTAACATAACCATGATAGTGTTATTGCCTAACCTAGCCAGGATAGTGTTATTGCCTAACTTAACCATGATAGTCTTATTGCCTAACTTTACCATGATAGTGTTAATGCTTAACGTAACCATGATAGTGTTATTGCCTAACCTAGCCAGGATAGGGTTATTGCCTAACTTAACCATGATAGTGTTATTACCTAACGTAACCATGATAGTGTTATTGCCTAACCTAGCCAGGATAGTGTTATTGCCTAACTTAACCATGATAGTGTTATTGCCTAACTTAACCATGATAGTGTTAATGCCTAACGTAACCATGATAGTGTTATTGCCTAACCTAGCCAGGATAGTGTTATTGCCTAACTTAACCATGATAGTGTTATTATCTAACGTAACCATGATAGTGTTATTGCCTAACCTAGCCAGGATAGTGTTATTGCCTAACTTAACCATGATAGTGTTATTGCCTTACCTAGCCCGGATAGTGTTATTGCCTAACTTAACCATGATAGTGTTATTGCCTTACTTAACCATGATAGTGTTATTACCTAACTTAACCATGATAGTGTTATTGCCTAACTTAGCCAGGATAGTTGTATTGCCTAACTTAACCATGATAGTGTTATTGCCTAACTTAACCATGATAGTGTTATTGCCTTATTGCTTTTGAACAGAGCCGTTCAGATGGATTGCCGCTTCCACTGAACAGAGATGGTGGCTCTGAAAAGAGCTCTACACGTCGGTTGGCACTCCAATTCCATGGTAAATTCCATGGCCTACACTATATATAGTAGGCCAGTGGCAACCTACGTGTAGAGCTCTTTTCAGAAAAAAACAAAAGGGGAACAAGACAAATGAAAGGGAAAAACAAAAAGGGACCAGACGAGTGAAACAAATGGAACTGGCTACAGGAGATGGTAACAAACAGCAGTCTTGAAGGATGTTAAGGTATAGTACTCTTGACAACAACATCAGGGAGATAGTTCCACAAAGTGGGAGCAAAAGGATAGAAACAGTAGGCCTATGCACGTTTGTTACGATGTTGATGCCTGTGATATGCTAGAAATGCAAATTTACGGTGTTTTGGGAGGTAGTTTGGTCGTTTGCTCTCCAGAACACCATAGGCCCCACCCACAGCGTTGACGCATTTGCTGATTTGGTCGAGCGTTGACAACGCTAGCGTTCAGCGTAGATCCCCGATGAGCGACAGAGCGTTGGTACATTTTGTGGTACATTTTGTGACAAGCGTAGCTTTGACAACTCTTGCGCTCGGCGTTCGAACGTAGTGGGATTGATCAGGCCATAATCCTAACTCTACTACACCATACGGCAACTGTGCGGAAAAGTGTTTCTATAACCCGGCGTGCAGGTTTTTTGGCTACGAAACGGACCCACGCTATATAACGAGGCGAATATACTCGTCGAGTGTCGACTGGGAGCCGTGGTGTAGTGGCTAGGATCTGGGCCCTGATGCTGGAGGTCCGTGGTTCAAATCCCGGGGGGATCGGGGTGACCTTTCTGGTGAATTTTGGGTGTCGGAAAAAAATTATGTTGCCGTGTGGTGAAATAGTTCATTCCAAATTTGGTAATTTTCATCATATATAACCCTAACTCTACTACACCATACGGCAACTGTGCGGAAAAAGTGTTTCTATAACCCGGCGTGCAGGTTTTTTGGCTACGAAACGGACCCATGCTATATAACGAGGCGAATATACTCGCCGAGTGTCGACTGGGAGCCGTGGTGTAGTGGCTAGGATCTGGGCCCTGATGCTGGAGGTCCGTGGTTTAAATCCCGGGGGGATCGGGGTGACCTTTCTGGTGTATTTTGGGTGTCGGAAAAAAATTCTGTTGCCGTGTGGTGAAATAGAGTTAGGGTTAATGATTACTCCAACCGTGCTCAGTGCAAAGTTAGACACGGTTTAAGCTAAAATTACCGTGTTTAGTTCAAGAATACGGTCCAATACCTTTATTCTATAAATTATGAACTTAACCAAAACAAAAGTTGTTTTGATAAGCTTTGTTTCATGCGGGCACTGACGTCGATATAATTTGGTCGTGAATTATTAAGTAATTTACTACGAAAATGCAAATTGTGTCGATTTCGGTGCCCATTGGGAAGTATTGTACACACTGTTTTCATTATAAAATGTTAAAGGGTTAATGATTTTATAATATCTGTAGCAGAAACCCAATTATTGGAAAATAATGCCAAGACAAAACAAAGATCTGTAGAGTCACTTTTACCCGCACAACCATAGCCCAATTTGGGGTGTGTTTTTTATTTTTTAATTTTTTTAAAACTGGCTCTGAAAGAGCGAGGGTGAAGTAGACCAAGATCGCAATAATAAAAGAATAGGCCTATCCGCATTGAGCATATCTTCTTTTTCTAAAATAATAAATAAACAAAAAAGAGTCTTTAAAAAGACAAACAGCGCTCAGAAGGGGTACATTTAAATGTAGAGGAAAATGTAATGTAAAAGTGGTCAAAGGTGTAATCATCAGTCACACCCTGAAACATGAGAGTGAAGGTGATGGTTGTCTTTGAAATTATATAAGGTTTGATTGGAAAGGGTTTGCAACTGTCATGTTGAGGTTTTTTCGCAGTAGACTGGGGGGGGGGGGGGGGTACACAATATTAATATGTGACAAAAGTGCATTCACAGGTTGATGATCATATATCAGTACTTCTTTGTCACATTGGATACTTATTAATGTGTATTGCTTCAATGGCTTATGCGATGGAAACAAAAAAATCAATTCAAATTTTAGATAGAGTTGACATAATAATGGATTTTCTCTACCTAAAGGAAAATGATTAATTCTTCATTAGCAGCTTGTTTAGGGAATAAATTTCATCCTACAATTTGGAAAATATTGTATCTGGCACCCAAAGTATTAAAGGTAGATGTTCCGATTGCTGGCCCGATTTTCAACTTGATGTTTTCTATTTTACATGGAAGGTCATCCTTAAAAAGTCACATTCCAAAGTTTGAGTTGCATAACTCTATGGTTCTTATTTTAGCAGGACAAGGTCACAAAACAATTGTCCATTGAGTAGTACACAAACTAGCTGGTGGTTAACCACCTTTGGCAGTAATTCACCACATGTTAGCCTATAATTTCTAAATAGAACATTTCTGGCCCCTAAGATTTTACAGACATAATGAGAAAAATATGGGGATTCTTCTGATATCAAAATATCTTGATGTGAAAAAAAAAAATCATAGCCCCAAAAAGTGATTGGAACATACACCTTTAATGTATGGGAACACGTGAATTTGAGTGGGTCACCCACCGTACCCATGTTAAAGGCTTTGTGGCTGCAATTCCTGGGAAATGTGAACAGAATAAATAAATTGAAATATGAAGAATACGTCTATAGGCATTGTTTTGTTATGTGTATACCGGTATGTTATTGCTTCTTAGTTGCTGTTGTTGAATAGGCCTACAAAAGTACTAAGGTATAAAAGAACTTTGCAAACAAATAAATGTTAAAAAGTATATTGTCTTAATATGACATAATGGTCGTTAAATGAGTATTATTATTTTACAAATGGTCTAACACGTTCTCAAGAAATGTTAGCGTTGAACAGAAGGAGGAGAGATACACTTTACAGTGGGAATTTAGGAAAGATGAAGGTCTGCATATTTGACAGAATGCGGAATAACCTGTTGGCAACAGGTTATTCCGCATTCCGTCAAATATGCTGTTGCTGCCATGCTTTGAGATTAAGACATGATTTGAGATTAAGACATGGTTTGAGATTAAGACATGGTTTGAGATTAAGACATGCTTTGAGATTAAAACATGCTTTGAGTATTGAACGGAAGTAACAACATGTAGCTAGTAGAATGTTGTAGTATGAACAAGAAACTTTTGGTACGACACTTATTTACCATATAAAATGTAGGTTTGAAAAACCCTTTCCTTGACCCTTCTTGTCCGTATTCTATTACCTCAATCTTTCAGTATCCAGAACATCTCACTGCCATGACTGCTACCATCTGCTACAACTATATGACCAATCTTGAACGTATACCAACCGTAGGCCTACTGAGTGAATGAAGCGCCCCCGCTACGTATTGAAAATATATATGTCGGCCTTTCTCATAACAAAAGTGTTTGTCACATGATTCGAACCGGAATAACGCTTTCACCTTCAAGCTATATTTAGGGGTTCAATAAGGTTTCGGAATTGTTTATTATTTGTCTCCGTATATACAAATTAAGGGCATCTAATTACAATAAAACATAAACAAAAACAAATTTAAGTGTCTTTCCTTTTGAATCGACAACGGTAGACGGGTTTATTTTGCTCGGATAGCTTCGCAAAATAAAGTCTACCCTTGCCGATTCAAGATAAACAACTCCGAAACCTTACTGAACCCCTAATTCATTCAATTATTAAAAATATCAAATTTATAATTAAGAAAAGAAAAAAGAGACAAGGACATGAAGATGGCGTACAGAAGACATTGTGACATCGTAACCATACTTTCACACAATTACATCAGTCAAAACAAAATTGTGTATTTGTAATTTATTGTGTATTTAAATATCACTACTAAATTGATAAATATAATATAATAAAAGAAAAAGAAACGTAAAAGATACTGGATAAGAAATATAATTTTACAAATAGGTGTTTTTTAATAATATTTACAATATTGATGTATGGTTATAATATTTACAATATTGATGTATGGACAGCGGTGTATCTGTTGACTTGTACTTTGTTTTATTTAGTCAATCATCTCAAATTGGAGGGAAGAATTTTTCTTCACAATTTTATAAATTAATATTTTTTGACGTTCGAATTATAGTTTTATAAGCATGTATTACTTGGTAAGTTACATAATGAGCACTGGGTATGGTGTTTTTAAAAAGGGAAAGGAAAAGATAATAGAAATACAGGACAGAAATATGGGTGAAAGGATACATACACTGATGAATTCTCTCCACCCTCCCTTTCCGCCCCTCCCTCATTTTGGTTGCTTAGAAATAGGCTTGTGGCTATATATTTTGCATGCAATTTTGCAATAAACCTTTGCCACTGATTCTATAAATCAACAAATTAGGAAAAAGAAATAATCAAAATTGAAATAGGTCATTTAGTAGAGTATTGAATATTGATTCGTGGATTGTGCAGAAAACTAGTTATTAGACTGAGTTCCGAACAACAATGACATTTTAATGCCTTAGCAGTTTAAAATTTGATTTCAACTGAAATTGAAGTCGAAATTGACTTTTTTGGAATGCAATAAAACGTCTCTAGGTATACCATACTTTAAATTAAAATACATTGACTGTGCGTTAGTTACTGCCTATTTGAAATATGTACACAAAAATCACCTGGAGACACAATTGTTTGAATTATTTCATGTTTTCTTGCAACTTTTTGGGAGTGATGACCTATTATTATGGCATTCCAGTCACATGAAGAGAACAACGCACAAAAAGCAAGTCATATCTTTAATGGATATGGAATATAAACAGTGCTTATACGATATGCATGGTAATGGATAAATAAGGGTTAAATGGGGGATATGTTATTTTCTATATAAATTGGTGGAAAATAAAGCTTTTATAATATGTAAAACATATTACAAATTAAAGTTTAGATTCTTGGGTCGGATTACTGACAGTAGATACTGTTTGCATTTGGGGCTCTCTTGAACGTTTAGAGACTGCATGAGACCTCCCAGCAGATTGTCTAGTTTTACGATAGGTGCTAAATGCATGAGAAATTGTATACAAGTATGGGTTGATGGCGGAGTTGATTGGTAAGACAAATGTGACTGACCAAGCAAATACTGATGGAGGCAGTGTAACTACCTCTATCTGCACAAGAATTCCAAGTATGATAATTGGAAACCAACAAAAAAAGTCTGTAGCAACTATTGCTGTGACTTTGCCCGTTAGGCGCATTTGGTCCCTCATTTCTTTGTTGACTCCAGCACTTCTTTGTGACTTTAACACAGCTCTTATGATTTCTATGTAACAACCAAAGATCACCAAATAACAGATGCAGTTCAGACCAAGAAACACCGCAGTGGAAAAATACATTCCATTCTTAAGACCCTGTGATTTAGATTGATAGGTATCTAAGAAGAAACAGAACATGGTATTTTCAGGGCAGATAAATTTTATAGTTTTCTCTGTAGTGAAAGATTTCATTTTTGCTAATGGAAGGCCAATACAAACATGTGAATTGTCGTAAAAATTATCGTTTACTCCAGCTAATGCTGATGGAACAATACCTATTGCCAACGAAACAATCCATATCAACACCGCCATGACCGTTGCTGATTTTCGTCGCAGTTTCAGCGTTGACAATGGATATTTCATATTCACGAATCTTTCAATGCTGATTAATGTTACAAAGAAAACAGATGCTTCACTAGACACTATGGATAGTGCTCCAGCAACTCTACAAGTAATACCTGTCCTCCAGATTTCACCTTGCATAGGGAAATAATTACCATAATAATTATCAACAGATGCCAGAGTTATCATGTAAACACCCATTAGTAAATCAGACATAGCCAAATTGGCAAGAAGCCGAGACTGAACAGTGTTTTGTTTCTCTTCAGTTTTCCTCCAAATCAAGACAAAAAGATTTCCACAAATAGCATTAAACCCTATAAACCACATAAGAACCATTAAAACCCTGTCCGACAATAATCTGTCACATGTAAGGTACGGTGATCGTGGATCGGCTGCATTACACAAAACACCGACAGGCACAAAACATTCACAAATTTCTTGCTGACTAGCATACAACTCAACACCATCTGCGAGACTTGCAAAGTTTTCGTTTGCTACTTGTATGAGCTCGTTATCTTTGAGGTTCAGAAAGCTTAAATGAGACAGATTCTTGATAGCTGGGACTCGCATTAACTCGTTTCCCGATAAATCAAGGAATGTTAGCTTTGATTGATATTTAAGTAGATCGGGTTCTAAACGTTTCAAATGATTGTCTGCCAGTGATAATGCTTTTAGATTACCCAAATCACGAAATATGTCAGATTCTAAATCACTGAGAGCATTTTTGTTTAAGTAGAGCGTTGTCAACTCACGCAAACCCCGGAATAAATTAACATCAACTCCCTGAAGACCATTTCCATACAAATCTATGTAATTTAAATATTGCAAATCATGGAACATTTGAGGCTGCAAAACTTTGATATTGTTAGAGAACATATCAATCGTTTTCAAATTTGACAAAGTTTGAAAAGTTTCCATATGTAATGATGACAATTGATTGTTATACAGGTACAATTCCTTTAAACGGACCATATCATGAAGCAAGTCAGGACCTAAACTCTGCAGTTTGTTATTTCCCAAATCCAAAGTGGTTAGACTTTTCAACCCATTAAACACCCCTGTGTGTAAAACAACCATTTCATTTCCCACCAAGTATAGAGTAAGTAGACTACCTAGATCTTGAAACACCCCTACTGGCAACGTTCGCAAAGCATTGTATTTGAGAGATAAGAACATAAGCTTTTTTAAATCAGCAAATACTCCAACCTCAATTATCACCAAAGCATTAAAATTTAGGTGTATTGATATTACCGAACTTATACTATGAAAGGCATTTGCTTCAATTACTTGAATATTACTAAAACTCAAATCTAAAATTTCAATGTTAGTATTATACAAGACAAGTGTTTTTTTGCTGTAATAGTTTTCATTGTCATCTTTGCATTGAAATAACACTTCCCTGTCAGCTACAGTAGCATTGCAATTATATGGAAAGTAAATGATACAGTACTTATTTGCCTGATCTTGACATGAAATTGTTTCATCATACCCTTTCACACTACATCGGGATGTGGTTGGACTTACTTGAGTCCCTTCATTTACTATACCCACTGGTGGGCATGCGTCTTGCAGTGTTGCATTCTCTACTGGAACTTCACTGATCAGCACACTGGTGTTACCTCGCAGATTAATCCGGAGTTCAGGAGGTTGCAATGCAATACTGCACTCATAGCCGCTATTGACTTGTATCACCTCAAATGCTTCAGGACAGAGAATAGTATCAGGATTGTATTCTATGTACAAGGAATAACCGTCAGGGTTTCCAGCCCACGTTTGAATCCAAACGGCTGATCTATTAAGGAGCGATATCCGTAGACTGCACGTCTGTCTGGCATTTCCATGAAAACGCACCATTCCGTCTTCGCTGTCATCTATGGCGCAAGGTTGGGAGATGTTCTGGGTGGTATTCCACAGAGGCTGCGCAATGAGTGCAGCTGACACAGCGATTTGTGGTACGACATGATAATAGTAAAGGGAGAAAATTATGAAGATTAAATCGCGGAGTTTCAGACGAGAGACAGCCATGTGGGAACTAGACAGGATGCAGATGCGATGGATGGTTAGTTACTAAGAAATTCGAAAAGATTCACAGGTTATTTGCAATTTGAAATTAATACTTTGATCTGGACCAAGTCGTTTTTAACTGCGCAATATAATGCTGGTTACTGGGTGTGTACTTGAGCATTATATACAGCAATACCATATGTTCGAAACTGTAAGCAGAATCAGGATTATTACAAATGAAATCCAGTCGATTTATAGTCCAAATTGGTAACTTAGTGTGGCTATACTGGCAAACAGTATCCAGCAATATGTGGCAAACAGGTCAATACTTGCTATCAGGGAACTATAATGTTACCTTGTGTAAGGCTTGTGCGATATATGCAATATGCAAATGACCATGCAGGCATCCTTTATTGCATATAGCACACAAGCCTTACACAAGGCAGGTAACATTGTGCGAGCGCCCTCTTGACTCTATTATCGACGTTCAAACTGCGTTTTCGTGAATAATCATGAACAGAAAAGCTACTGTGGTCACGCCTCCTGGATATAAACTGCAATATCAACGCCGCCATTGTCACTCGTAAAGAGTGATTTTTCAATCGGTGTCGAGTGACTTTTCACTCTGTGCGGTTGATGAGTTCAGAGTGAAATTATTGTCACTCGAAAAGAGTGATTTTCACTCTGTGTCGAGTGACTTTTCACTCTGTGTCGAGTGACTTTTCACTCTGTGTCGAGTGACTTTTCACTCTGTGCGAGTGATCAGTTGTACCAGATTTAATTTGAGAGCCGGAACACAATCAAATAGAAAAATATTCAAAAACTCAAAATATTCTTTATTTTATTAAATTTAAACATTATTGAAGTAATAATTAATGATGATATCAATGTTAATTGTTTCTTCAATAATTTTAAAGTCCAAATAATGATTAAATATAAATTACATTAAGAAACGCGTAAAAACATCATCGATAAAAAACACCATAGAAAGTAGATTTAGATACTTTACATAGAGAAATATCATGTTGATAGATGATATCGTTTCACTACCGAAAGAAAGTGATAATGTAACATAGGCAAATGACAGCAGTTGTTTGGTCGAGAAAAGGTAAGTATAGTTTGTATAATGACTCTTTGTTTGTTATTCAAATTTTCTATTGAATTGCAAATTATTTATGTGAATGTGATTAAGTAATTAAAATGTTCCATTATTGTTCACTCTCAATGAGGGTGAAGTTCACTCTGTCGGCACAAACGAGTTTCAGTCGGTACATTTGCGAATTTGACCATAACATTTCTGTAAAAAATAAATTGTCGGTGCCCGGGGGTGCTTGTTGACTGTGCTGTTATTTTGACTGCGATTTTTTTACTGTGCGATTATTTGTGAGCGTGCGAAATTTGTTGACCGTGCGATTTCTATTTTGATCCTACCCCCACGCAAGGAGGACGGCATTCAAAGGCCTTTAGTTAACGAGATAATTTTTTAAGAGTCAGTTTGCCTAATTTTTTAGAATTGCTTCTACTTGTCAAAATATATATTTTTCTCATAGCTTGTGTATTGATAGGCCCTTGGGCACTTACAACCATGGTGACTTTCAACAACAACAAAAATTTAAAAAATCGACCTGTTGACATGGTAACAACCAAAACCAAATTTGGGCTATTTTGAACCAAATTTGCCCTGAAATTTACTCAAAATTGTCTTATGTCAAAAAATCACCATACCAGACCGGAATAATACTGAAACCTTACAATACAATCACCTCAAAGGACTCCCCTACTGACTGCTTCATTTAAAGGTAAATATCTTACTCCTAAAAGTAAATGCTATAAGTATTTAAAGGTTGCCTATTTTCAATTTTGAAAAAAGGCGATTTTTGACCAAACGTATTGCCTTAAAATAAATCTGCCAGGGGTGCCAGAAATTTGTCTTTGGTGGTGTGAGTAGTTAAATGTATTGCCCTTTCAAATCTGTAAAAAGAAGCTTGGGCAAATGGTATGCCTAAAATATTAGGGTAGACAAATGTAGAAAAAATAAAAATAACGATTTTTTTTGGACTACAATTTAGTTTTGACCACCCCCCTGACAATGTTTTTTTAATTTCATGACCCCCCCCTTATTTTCCGTGTAAAAACACGACACCTCCAATGATATTTGGTACCACTGACCCTGGGCCTCTTACCGAAGAAAATGACAGCCCAAACATAATCCATAACATACCATGTGCCATTAATAATCAAGGGCCCCTATGCCCTTAATAATCTAGAATCCATGTGTTTCAGGATATCTGGACTCAAAGAATGTCTGCCGCGCCGGGATCTTCTCGATTGAGTTGAAACCACTCTGTCAATCTCGATGTGCAGCTTCAGCAGCTAAGTCAGTGGCGTACCCAGGGGGGCCAGGGCCCCCCTGGAATATTGGCGTCGGTAAAATCGAGCCTCCGTCGGTAGATTTGCGTATTTCACCATGCGGGTTTTTTCCGGTTTTGTGGACAAACATATCGCTATCCCCCCCCCCCCCCCAATCAAGATTTCAGCTGCTGACGGAGATTCCAAAAGCTGGGTACGCCACTGAGCAGCTTGTCCTTCGTTGAATACAACCAGCTACTCTCGACTACAATAGATGAACGACTACGCGATCGAGGTAAGACACAACACAAATTATGACTTTAGTGGAAAAGTCCATCCGTAAGTTGGTGTCGAAGTGCGGCGAAGCGATCCCTCTTAGTAAATGTAGGGATATTTCAAGGATAGGGGATATTTCAAGGATAGGGGATATAATGCCGTACAAATCAAAGAAGAAGTCTTTTCCATTGAAGTAGTAAACAGCTTATGTTGCATGAGGTAGATAATGTTAACAAACATGTTTCAGGAGCATAAAACCGATCAACTATGAACTATCTTCAAAATACAGAGCACGAAAGCAAAGGTATATTTAATAGTAATGACTATTACTGAGCGTACACCCAGCAAATGTGATAACAATGGTTGGATAACATAGTCTCACGATGTTTCAAAAACGTTTTATAACATTTTTCACAAATATAAACGATACGTTGTAAAATAATTTGAAATATGTTTGTAAAATGCAACGTTTTTAAAATATGTTTATAAAACCTCTTAGACATAACGCATTTTGCATCTATTTTGTGAATAATTATTGCCACAGGTACTACAGATAAACATTTCGTGAGAGAATATACATTCCATGGTGTTAGTTAGATTAGGTAACCAGATAGAGGGCGCTACACAGTGCAGTTTCGTAATATCAGAAAAAAAATGTTTTCATAACACATTTGATTCATACAACATTTTGGAAATATCTTGTCATAGTTTTCTTTTGTAAATATCACTCGTTGATTATATAAAATTTCAGTAACACACTGTTGACAAACATTACATTAAAACTTTACACAACAGTTACAAATGCTTTTTGAGGACATTTTGTGAATGTTTGCACTAAATGGTTTGTCGATGAATTTCGTTATCAGTGTATGATAAACATTTACTAAAATATTTATCAGTGTTTGATAAACATTTTATTAAAATATTTTATTATGTGTTTGCTGGGATACGATAGAAACTGCGATAGATTGATTTGTTGATAACATGTTTCGTCGTTATTGAACTTGAATCTATATTTACACATAACTCGGGACATACTCTGCGTTATAGACACTTGCGGTTTTTTTGTTTTAGAGAGAGCTATGATTGATTCTTCATGAAACTGTGATAGATAGATTTTTTGATGAACATGTGTCGTCGCAGTAGCGCTGTCTTCCTCTTATTAAATTTGGATCTATATTTACACATAACTCGTGATATTCTCTGCGTTTGCTTCATTAACGATGCGATGTAGACACTTGCGGGGTGTTTTGAGCTATGAAATTCTTTCCTGAAACATGCGGTAGATTCATTAGTGTTGATGAACGTGTCTCGTTGCAGCAACGCCGTTACTCCTCTTATTGCTTATTGAATATATTTTACACGTACTTTGCGTTTGCTTCGTCACGATGTAGACATGTTTGAACACGTTGCCAGTTCTGGGAGAGAGACTTATGAAAGTAATAGTAAAGTCGTGCTCAACAAAAGAAAGTCATAATAATAATAGTAATAATATGATAATAAAAACGCATTTTAAAGCGTCTACGAATACACCTCAAGGCGCTGTACAATGGCAAAATGTCTTAAACTACAACAAGTTATACGCCAATACATCATAAAAAGAGACATATTACACACTACAGACATACAGTAAGGTAAAAATCACACAGCATGTAAAAACCTGCAAGGATAATAATTTATACAGATGCAGGAAATAAAAAATAAACCGAGAGTACAAAGTGTTAAGATCCGCTATACAGTATGACAAAATTACTCATCGTCAGAAGAGTTGAACAAGAATGTCTTTAGAGCTGATTTGAAACAGGTGAGCGAGTCTATTTCACGGATTTAAGCGGGCATGCGATTCCATAGTATTGGAGCGGCGGCTGCGAATGTACGATACCCATAGGGTTGCACACCACCAAATACATCTCCCATAGGCTTACACGTGAAATGCACAATTTTAAAATGGATATTTCTCGACGTTATAAGAAACTGGTATCTTGAAATTTGGTTTCAACTTGAAGATGAAAGCCATGACTACTAACTCAACAACTCATATATGGGGGTAACCGGCATATTTTTGAGCTAGAGCTTTTTCAAAAAGTACGAGTTGAGTTTTCCTGGTCACACGCAATTGTTGATTTAGATGATGGCGTCAGATACCGGAAATGACCTGAACACAAATGTCTCTGTTAAAATATTAAAAAATCATTGCATCAATTTTTTTGGACCTAAAGAACGCTGATGTGTCTGTCAAAATTCACACTATATTAATTTCGCCATAACATGTAGTAAATACCCTAATTTTAAACTGTAATTTACAATAGGTCTCCCGTTACGGCATAGAAACGGGCCGGTTTTGGACTATTGCCTCAAAGGGGGTAGGGCCAGACGTTATGTAGTGGTGTGAAACCTATAGTTGATGTTCGAACAGCTCTAGCTATGTGATGGTGGTTTCAAGAGTAGCTTCCGTGGACGAGCGCAGTGAGCGACTTGGTTTGTAGATAGTCAGCAGTTCAACCAGAAATCGAGGTCCGTCACATTTGTGACACAGGGGTGCGTCATGATACACTGGGAAAATTACGCACCTATAAAGTGACGCACCATTCCCGGGGGTCGTTGCGTCATACAACTGTCATGTGCATTACCAACATATATCCCATCCCGTATTTGTCCCGTATTGATCACTGCACATTTCCCCTTAACATTTTTTATAGACATAAACAAAGTGTATGACTTTCTTGTGTTTAAACACTTTAGTTAGGGTCATGTTAGAGCATTATGCAGGGTGTCCCAAAAGTTTCGAAACCATTATAAAGATTTGAATCTCTCTTAAAATAAACCGCGGTACCAAATTTAAAATATATTTGGGAAGCGACAACAAGTAGAATTATTTTGGGACCAAACATGACTCTTTTTGAGGCCTCTAAATATAAAACACACACTCAAAGGTTTGGCCATATAAGTCGCAATACCATAAAATTGTTCGATTTGCTGGACGCACTGTATATGTCACTCTAAACACATGCAGCGTGTTCCTCACATTCCATTCATGATGATTTTGTTCAGAAAAGGTTTAAATTAAAAACCTCTATCATCCGAGAACCGCCCGTACACCCTGCTTCAATTCAGGCCAGTCGGTGTGTTGTTCATAGAGTGACAAGGAGTGTAATAAAGGACAAGGGGTTGTTTTTTTTCAAAACTGAAAATAGGAAACCTTTATAAACTTAGTATTTACCTTTAAGAGTAAGATGTTTTGGTTGTTACCGTGGCAACAGGTCACATTTTCATTACAGATAACCCTTTGCAAACAACCACAATAATGTAACAGAGTTATTAGAGTATGTTTTGATTGAATATCATTGAAAAAACACATGCTTTATAACAGATAGGGTTCAAAAGCCTTATTTAGTAAAAATGCTTAGATTTAAAAATGGCTGTTGTTCCTGGCAACACTGTACTTAGGGAGCAGTTCCATTTGTACGCGATAAAAATTGCGAGAATGTTCCGGGCCCCGATGAGTTTTTTATCGCGAACAGTTGCGCGAACAGTTGCGCGAACAGTTGCGAGAAGCAAAGGATTATTTATCGATAGCGTATTACCGCTTGTTTAAATATAACAAAAGATAAGTGGTCGGTATGTAAATAGAGCTTCGGGCTATTTATTCTAGTGTAAGGTACAAATTCAGCATTTCATGTTTTTAGAGATAATGTTATTGATTATGGATGTTTAACGTAAATTGTATTATCCTCGTGTATTTGCTAAACAATGTCCCGCTCTATTTGCTAAACATACCCCAGGGTATGGCAGAGGCCTCGTATCGGGGCCTGATGACTATTTTATCGCGAATCAACTTGAAAAACATTGGGTCCAAAACATATCAGGCCCCGATACAGTCGCGATAAATTTATCGCGTATAAATGGAACTGCTCCCTTAGGAATATCATTTGCCCAAGCTACTTTTTACAGATCTGAATGGGCAATACATCGAACTACTTACACCACCAAGGACATATTTTTGGCACCCCTAAAAAGGAGATTTTTAAGGCAATCTTACCGTCTTACCGCTCCCATAACCCTCCAGGGTCGTAGGGTAACCTGGTCTCCTTGTTAAACTGCACTATATATGCAGTTTACAATTCGTCTTAATCTGCAGATATAGTGCAGTTCAAGAACCCGATGCGATTTATTCCGTTAGCGCCCTCAACGGAATAAATCGAAATAATACTGACAAAGTAGTTTAAGAATGTTGGATATCCTATATTTATTGTTTAAGAATGTAGGATATCCAATATTTATAGTTTAAGATTGTAGGATATCCAATTTATAGTTTTAGATACAATAATGTATCAATATGATTTCCAAGGTGTCAAATCTAAAATACGTATACTGTACGTATTTTATATTTGTACGTATATTGTCATTGTCGGTGTTATGACGGATTTCTTCACCACCTCCCTCCATCTGACTCGGTCATGTGCTAATGCTTGGGTTTCTGCGAAGGTTTTCCCAGTCCATTCTGTGATGTTGTCTCTCCAACTTTTCCTCTGGCGACCTCTTCTTCGCTTGCCCTCTACGGTGCCCTGCAGGATGTTCTTGGAGAGGCCACTTGATCTGGTCACATGGCCATACCATTTTAGTTTCCGCTTTTTCACGGTGGCCAGCAGGTTTGTATAGTTCTTCATGTGCTGTGCCACTCTTCGACGCACTTCCTCGTTTGTGATGTGGTCAGTATATGAAATGCCAAGGATGCGTCTAAGACTTCTCATCTCTACCGCTTCGATCTTTCTCTGTAGTTCTGCCGTCAGAGTCCATGACTCGCATGCATACAAGAAGATGGAGAGCACAAGGGCATGCAGAAGCCTTAGTTTGGTGCCGAGAGTGATATTTTTATCTCTCCAAATGGGTTGTAACTTCGCCAAGGCAGCTGTTGTAAGTGCGATTCTTGAAAGGATTTTTGGCTTTGAACCTTCGTCGCTGATGATGGCCCCAAGGTACTTGAACTTCTTAACTGTCTGCAGTCTTTGGCCATTGACTGTGATTGGTGTTGTTATCACTTCGTCTTTGTTACTCATCAGCTTAGTTTTCTCTGCACTTATTTCCATGCCGTATCTTGTCGATGTTTTGCCCAGTTGGTCAACCAAACTCACCAGCTCTTCTTTGCTACCTGCCAGTCCGTCAATGTCGTCAGCAAACCTCAGATTGGTGATGTTTCTCCCTCCTATGCTGACTGTTGCATTGTGATCTGTTAGTGCATAAGTCATGATTCTTTCTAGGAAGATATTGAATAAGGTAGGGGATAGTAGGCAGCCTTGTCGGACCCCAACTGCGGTGTGGAACCATTTACCAACTTTACCTTGTGCAAGTACTGCGCTGCTGGCTTTGCTGTACACTGTTGCTCGATGGTTTGAATGAGCTTTTGGCCCATGTTGTAAAGCTTCATCGTGGCCCACAGTGCTTTGTGCCACACACGGTCAAAGGCCTTTTTAAAGTCAATAAACACATGGAATATGTCTTGTTGATGTTGGTTATACTTCTCGCACAAAACTCGCAGGTTGAATATTTGCTCCATTGTGCTTCTTCCACTTCTGAAACCGGCCTGCTCTTCAGCTATGATTTCTTCCGCCTGTGGTCTCAGTCTGTTCAGTAGGACTTTGAGCATGACTTTGCTGCCATGGCTGATTAGACTAATGGTTCTGTAGTTCTGGCATTGCTGTAAGTTTCCTTTCTTGGGTAGAGTGATGATGAGTGACTTGGTCCATGGTGTTGGCCATTCACCAGTTTGCCAGATCTTGTTGCAGATGTTGGTGAGGAGGTCTACCACAGCTTCGCCACCTTGCTTAATGAGTTCTGCTGGAATATTGTCCACTCCTGGTGATTTTCCATTTTTCAAAGATTTTATTGCTTGCTCCACTTCTTCCCTTAAGATGGGAAAGTCATCATCATTTGAAGATTCGTGGCATACAGTTACATTGGGATCGCCTTATAGTCTGGTGGTTATATAGGTCTGAGCAATACTCTGTCCACCTCTTAAGAATGTCTTCCTCCTCCGTGAGACAGTTGCCATTTTTCGTCGTGAATGGTGCTGACTCGCGTCTGTCTTGTTTTTGTGAGGTCTTTGACAATCTGAAATGCTCTTCTACTGTTGTTTTTCTCCAGACTTTCTTCCATATCTATGCACTGCTTCTTGATCCACCGATCTTTCGCCATGTTCATCCGTTTCCTGACCTTCTTGTTGGCTTCTTTGTACGCTGTGGCACCTGTAGGAGTATTCTTCATTTTCTTAAGGTCTCTTCGTTATCACACATGTCAAGAATGTCGTCTGTAACCCATGGCTGTGTTTTCCTGCGATGTTTCCCAAATGACTCTTCTGCTGTCTTGATCATTATCTCGTTGAATTTCGTTGTCAGCATTTCTGCACTATCATCAAGCATCAACAAGGGAGCAAACTTTCCACCCACTGTTGCCCGGAAGGTTTCACAGACGCTAGGATCTTTCAGTCTATCCAAGTTGAACTTCAGCCTGGTGCTCTTGCTTTTCTTGACATACTTCAACCTGACACGAAAGTTCAGTATTACCATATCATGGTCGCTTCCAACATCTGCGCCTGGGTATGTCCTTGTTGTCTCTTTGTTAATTCCTGACTGGAAGCGTCTCCGCACCATTATATAGTCAATCTGGTTGTGGTATCGGCCATTGGGTGCATGCCAATGCAATATTAAGGCAATACTTTTGGTCAAAAATCACCTTGATTTTCAAAACTGAAAATAGGCAACCTTTAAATACTTAGCATTTACATTTAAGAATAAGATATTCACCCTTAAATGATGCAGTCAGTAGGGGTAGCGGTGTCCTTTGAGGTGATTGTATTATAATGTTTCCAGTATCATTCTGTTTTGGTATGGTCAGTTCTTGACATAAGATAATTTTGAGTATATTTCAGGGCAAATTTGGTCCAAAATGGCCAAAATTGGATTTTGGTTGTTACCATGGCAACAGGACGAAATGTTATTACAGATTACCCTTTGCAATCAACCCTAACAAGAGTAAACTGAGTTATTAGAATATGGTTTGATTGAATATTAGTGAAAAACACATCCTTTTATAACAAATAGGCTTATTTAGTCAAAATGCTCAGATTTCAAAAAGGCTGTTGTTCCTGGCAACACTGTACTTAGGAATATCATTTGCCCAAGCTACTTTTTACAGATTTGAAAGGGCAATATATTTAACTACTCACACCAGCAAAGACAAATTTCTGGCGCCCCTGGCAGAATTGTTTTTATGGCAATACATTTGGTCAAAAATCACCTTTATTTCAAAACTGAAAATAGGCAACCTTTAAATACTTAACATTTACCTTTAGGAGTAAGATATTTACCTTTAAACTATGCATTCAGTAGGGAAAGGGTTGTCCTTTGAGGTGATTGTATTGTAATGTTTCAGTATTATTCCGTTTTGGTATGGTGAGTTTTAGACATAACACAATTTTGAGTAAATTTAAGGGCAAATATGGTCCAAAATGGCCCAAATTGGTTTTTGGTGGGTTACCATGGCAACAGGTCGATTTTTTATTTTTTTAAAGTCACCCTGGTTGTTAGTCCCCAAGGGCCTACCAATACACAAGCTATAAGAAAAATCTATTTTTTGAAGGATAGAATCAATTCTAAAAAAATACACAAACTGACTCTACTTAAGATTTGTTGCTGTAGACCCATTGGCCATTACAATGTAATTTGGTCATTGTGCTCAAAGGTACTATAGTTTGATCAGATCCCAAATTGACTAATCCTCCTTATAGCAGTGAATGAATATAGATGGATGTGTGCGTGCATGAATGCAACAGGCGCACTCTGCATCATATTCTTAACGTGTGCGTGTTGCCATAATTGCGCGTACGCGTGGATTACTTTGGTGTGCGAAGAGATGAAAACCGAATATTTCTTGCCAATTTGGAACTGATTAATCCATAACATCAGGTTTGATGATACACATCTGTTGACAACTGTGTGATCAACTGCAACTCTTAATTCCTACTGATTCTTTTGTTTATAGTAAGGCCAAGTAAAACAAAACAACAGTTGATCGTGTCCGCCCGCTTCCTTTTTTGATGCCGCATTGATTTTTTTTATTATTTATTATTTTTATTATATTTTTTATAGTAAAACTTTTCGAAAAAATTTCATGTAAAACTATGATTAATGTTTAAGTTGCTCCAGTAAAACTTTATTAAAACTGCATCTGAACATTAAATAAATTCATATACAATTTAAAGAGGCTCAGACTGTAAAATCTTTACTTCAAAAAGCCGGCGGCCATCTTGGAAAAAATAATTAAAAAAATAAATAAAAAAACCCTCCCGCATCCTTTTTTTGAAAAGTTCAGACGATCAACTGTTGTTTTGTTTTACTTGGCCTAATAATTGTAAGTATTTTTTGTCATTATTTTGTGAATTCAGCAGAGCAAAGATAAAATCAGGCTTTTGCGATGATCGGATTAGAGTGTGCGCCATTATTCAACAGTGAAATTCAAAATAGTTTATTATAGAGATATATCACAATTTTTGTTCGTTTTTAAAATGTACACTTTTATCTAAATGGACATAAAACATGTTTTCCTCAACCAATTCTAACCAATTCTGTTGAAAGTACTATGAGTGCAATATTCCTTCTGAAATAATGAAAAACTTCTTATAAGAAGATTTAACACATCCAAATATATACATGTTTTATTCCCCAATATAGTTTAGCGATTTCATTTACTAATTTATGCCACCACTGCAGTACTATTAATTTGTAATAATAATCATGAGCATGTATATAATGCCAAGAAAAAACGGGTCTGTCTCTCGTACCAGCGCGCATAAGTACGTGGACAATCACTTATACCGCATTGTCAGAAAAAAAGGCTACAAAAAAGAACAGAAAACCCAATTCAAGGAAGGCAGGTCCAATCGCTCATAAAAGGAGCTCAGAGGTTAAAAGGGGAGCCCCCAGAGCCAACATTGCCAGTAGACCCAAAACGACTATGCGGCAAAATCTGTAGTTGTCTAAATACCCAAAATAGCTTTAGATGACTTTTTGAACAGTCTGTCTTGTAGCCTTTTTCAGTTTCCAAACAATGGGCGATCTTTTACTTCACTTGGTCACTTCTTCCAACCCTGACACTCATTTGTGACCCAGCATGAGTAAATGAGGCAGAATGCAGTAGTAGCTAAACTGAAGTTAAGAGCGCAAATGTGCGACAAGGTTCAAATAAGTCAAATTCAGAACAAGTCTTATTTCTGATCTTTGATACATCTTGTATCTAACCAAAGACTCAAATTCATGAAAATAAAGAGTTAAACTCCATTTTGAGGAATTTGATTTTCATTTATTCTATTGATTTGTTAACAAAACTAAAACTTTAATTGCCCATAACTTGACAATTTTGTATTTGATGTTTTGAGACAAAGTGATTTTCAATCATTTGTAACTTTGGTTTGGAATGTGATATGACATTGACTTTGGTACCAAAATGTCCCTTAATAACATATTCATATTATCATGATATCAATAACTCAATAATCATCTCTCCCTCATTGTGCCTCATTTACTTGTGTTGGGTCACATTTTATGCCTGGGTGATATCACCTTCAAAAAATGGGGAACCTTGCTTATTCTGCACTGGTCCAAAACTATACAGTTCAGAGAACGCCTACTGCATAGGTTACACAGGGTACAAAATCGGATTCTTTGTCCAACGACTCACAGATTGAGCAAATGCTCTTTGTTCAGGGCCGGGCCACAACGGCCCTGCTTTTTGTTATTTTAACCCTTGTACAATTAATGTTGCAATTCTAACATATAATGTGTTCTTAACAACATTTTGCACTTGTTTATCACATGCGGGCTAAGATGCTCAGCTGTATGCCTTTGCTTTTCAATGTGCGTACCCCTGCATTGATTAAGGCTCAGGGACTAGAAATCTGACGCAGACCTCTCATAAAATCTATCAGTTCCTTTAACTTAACCATGATAGTGTTATTGCCTAACTTAACCATGATAGTGTTATTGCCTAACTTAACCATGATAGTGTTATTGCCTAACCTAGCCAGGATAGTGTTATTGCCTAACTTAACCATGATAGTGTTATTGCCTAACTTAACCATGATAGTTTTATTGCCTAACTTAACCATGCTAGTTTTATTGCCTAACTTAACCATGATAGTGTTATTGCCTAACTTAACCATGATAGTTTTATTGCCTAACTTAACCATGATAGTGTTGTTGCCTAACTTAACCATGATAGTGTTATTGCCTAACTTAACCATGATAGTGTTATTGCCTAACCTAGCCAGGATAGTGTTATTGCCTAACTTAACCATGATAGTGTTATTGCCTAACTTAACCATGATAGTGTTATTGCCTAACTTAACCATGATAGTTTTATTGCCTAACTTAACCATGATAGTGTTGTTGCCTAACTTAACCATGATAGTGTTATTGCCTAACTTAACCATGATAGTTTTATTGCCTAACTTAGCCAGGATAGTGTTATTGCCTAACTTAACCATGATAGTTTTATTGCCTAACTTAACCATGATAGTGTTATTACCTAACGTAACCATGATAGTGTTATTGCCTAACTTAACCATCATAGTTTTATTGCCAAACTTAACCATGATAGTGTTATTGCCTAACTTAACCATGCTAGTGTTATTGCCTAACTTAACCATGATAGTTTTATTGCCTAACTTAACCATGATAGTGTTATTGCCTTACTTAACCATGATAGTTTTATTGTCTAACTTAACCATGCTAGTTTTATTGCCTAACTTAACCATGATAGTTTTATTGCCTAACTTAACCATGATAGTGTTATTGCCTTACTTAACCATGATAGTTGTATTGCCTTACTTAACCATGATAGTTTTATTGCCTAACTTAACCAAGATAGTGTTATTGCCTAACTTAACCATGATAGTTTTATTGCCTAACTTAACCATGATAGTTTTATTTCCTAACTTAACCATGATAGTGTTATTGCCTAACTTAACCATGATAGTTTTATTGCCTAACTTAACCATGATAGTGTTATTGCCTAACTTAACCATGATAGTTTTATTGCTTAACTTAACCATGCTAGTTTTATTGCCTAACTTAACCATGATAGTTTTATTGCCTAACTTAACCATGATAGTTTTATTGCCTAACTTAACCATGATAGTTGTATTGCCTGACTTAACCATGATAGTTTTATTGTCTAACTTAACCATGATAGTTTTATTGCCTAACTTAACCATGATAGTTTTATTGCTTAACTTAACCATGCTAGTTTTATTGCCTAACTTAACCATGATAGTGTTATTGCCTAACTTAACCATGATAGTTTTATTGCCTAACTTAACCATGATAGTTGTATTGCCTGACTTAACCATGATAGTTTTATTGTCTAACTTAACCATGATAGTTTTATTGCCTAACTTAACCATGCTAGTTTTATTGCCTAACTTAACCATGATAGTTTTATTGCCTAACTTAACCATGATAGTGTTATTGCCTAACTTAACCATGATAGTTTTATTGCCTAACTTAACCATGATAGTTTTATTGCCTAACTTAACCATGATAGTTTTATTGCCTAACTTAACCATGCTAGTTTTATTGCCTAACTTAACCATGATAGTTTTATTGCCTAACTTAACCATGATAGTGTTATTACCTAACGTAACCATGATAGCGTTATTGCCTAACTTAACCATGATAGTGTTATTGCCTAACTTAACCATGATAGTTGTATTGCCTTACTTAACCATGATAGTTGTATTGCCTAACTTAACCATGATAGTTTTATTGCCTAACTTAACCAAGATAGTGTTATTGCCTAACTTAACCATGATAGTTTTATTGCCTAACTTAACCATGCTAGTTTTATTGCCTAACTTAACCATGATAGTGTTATTGCCTAACTTAACCATGATAGTGTTATTGCCTAACTTAACCATGATAGTTTTATTTCCTAACTTAACCATGCTAGTTTTATTGCCTAACTTAACCATGCTAGTTTTATTGCCTAACTTAACCATGATAGTGTTATTGCCTAACTTAACCATGCTAGTGTTATTGCCTAACTTAACCATGATAGTGTTATTGCCTAACTTAACCATGATAGTTGTATTGCCTAACTTAACCATGATAGTTTTATTGCCTAACTTAACCATAATAGTTTTATTGCCTTACTTAACCATGAAAGTGTTATTGCCTGACTTAACCATGATAGTTGTATTGCCTAACTTGACCATGATAGTGTTATTGCCTAACTTAACCATGATAGTGTTATTGCCTAACTTAACCATGATAGTGTTATTACCTAACTTAACCATGATAGTGTTATTGCCTAACTTAACCATGATAGTTGTATTGCCTAACTTGACCATGATAGTGTTATTGCATAACTTAACCATGATAGTGTTATTGCCTAACTTAACCATGATAGTGTTATTGCCTAACTTAACCATGATAGTGTTATTGCCTAACTTAACCATAATAGTGTTATTGCCTGACTTAACCATGATAGCTTTATGGCCTAACTTAACCATGATAGTGTTGTTGCCTAACTTAACCATGATAGTTGTATTGCCTAACTTAACCATGCTAGTTTTATTGCCTAACTTAACCATGATAGTGTTATTGCCTAACTTAACCATGATAGTTGTATTGCCTAACTTAACCATGATAGTGTTATTGCCTAACTTAACCATGATAGTGTTATTGCCTAACTTAACCATGATAGTTTTATTGCCTAATTTAACCATGATAGTGTTATTGCCTAACATAACCATGATAGTGTTATTGCCTAACCTAGCCATGATAGTGTTATTGCCTAACTTAACCATGATAGTGTTATTGCCTAACTTAATGATAGTGTTATTGCCTTACCTAGCCCGGATAGTGTTATTGCCTAACTTAACCATGATAGTGTTATTGCCTGACTTAAATGTAAAACAGAAAACATCACTTGTTGAAAATCGGGCAAGCAATCGGACCATCTTTAACCATGATAATGTTATTGCCTAATTTAACCATGATAGTGTTATTGCCTAATTTAACCATGATAGTGTTATTGCCTAACATAACCATGATAGTGTTATTGCCTAACCTAGCCATGATAGTGTTATTGCCTAACTTAACCATGATAGTGTTATTGCCTAATTTAACCATGATAGTGTTAATGCCTAACGTAACCATGATAGTGTTATTGCCTAACCTAGCCAGGATAGTGATATTGCCTAAGTTTACCATGACAGTGTTATTATCTAACGTAACCATGATAGTGTTATTGCCTAACCTAGCCAGGATAGTGTTATTGCCTAACTTAACCATGATAGTGTTATTGCCTAACTTAACCATGATAGTGTTATTGCCTTACCCAGCCCGGATAGTGTTATTGCCTAACTTAACCATGATAGTGTTATTGCCTGACTTAAAGGTTATGTTCCGATCACTTTTTTTGGGCTGTGATTTTTTTTTCACATCAAGATATTTTGATATCAGAAGAATCCCCATATTTTTCTTATTATCTCTGTAAAATATTAGGGACCAGAAATGTTACATTTAGAAATTATAGGCTAAAATGTGGTGAATAACTGCCAAAGGTGGTTAACTACCAACCCGTTTGTGTACAACTCAATTGGCATATGTTTTTTGACCTTGTGCTTCTAAAAATAGAACCATGGGAGTAATGCAACTCAAACTTTGGAATGCGACAATTTTAAGGATGACCTTTAATGTAAAACAGAAAACATCACTTGTTGAAAATCGGGCAAGCAATCGGACCATCTACCTTTAACCATGATAATGTTATTGCCTAATTTAACCATGATAGTGTTATTGCCCAATTTAACCATGATAGTGTTATTGCCTAACATAACAATGATAGTGTTATTGCCTAACCTAGCCAGGATAGTGTTATTGCCTAACTTAACCATGATAGTGTTATTGCCTAACTTAACCATGATAGTGTTAATGCCTAACTTGACCATGATAGTGTTATTATCTAACGTAACCATGATAGTGTTATTGCCTATCCTAGCCAGGATAGTGTTATTGCCTAACTTAACCATGATAGTGTTATTGCCTAACTTAACCATGATAGTGTTATTGCCTTACCTAGCCCGGATAGTGTTATTGCCTAACTTAACCATGATAGTGTTATTGCCTAACTTAACCATGATAGTGTCATTGCCTGACTTAAAGGTTATGTTCCGATCACTTTTTTTGGGCTGTGATTTTTTTTTTCACATCAAGATATAAAGAATCCCCATATTTTTCTCATTATGTCTGTAAAATATTAGGGACCAGAAATGTTGCATTTAGAAATTATAGGCTAAAATGTGGTGAATTACTGCCAAAGGTAGTTAACTACCAACCCGTTTGTGTACAACTCAATTGGCATATGTTTTTTGACCTTGTGCTTCTAAAAATAGAACCATGGGAGTAATGCAACTCAAACTTTGGAATGCGACAATTTTAAGGATGACCTTTAATGTAAAACAGAAAACATCACTTGTTGAAAATCGGGCAAGCAATCGGACCATCTACCTTTAACCATGATAATGTTATTGCCTAACTTAACCATGATAGTTTTATTGCCTGACTTAACCATAATAGTTTTATTGCCTAACTTAACCATGATAGTTTTATTGCCTGACTTAACCATAAAAGTTTTATTGCCTAACTTAACCATGATAGTGTTATTGCCTAACTTAACCATGATAGTGTTATTGCCTTATTTAACCATGCTAGTTTTATTGCCTAACTTAACCATGATAGTGTTATTACCTAACTTAACCAAGATAGTGTTATTGCCTAACTTAACCATGATAGTGTTATTGCCTTATTTAACCATGCTAGTTGTATTGCCTAACTTAACCATGATAGTGTTATTACCTAACTTAACCATGATAGTTTTATTGCCTAACTTAACCATGATAGTTTTATTGCCTAACTTAACCATGATAGTTTTATTGCCTAACTTAACCATGATAGTGTTAATGCCTAACGTAACCATGATAGTGTTATTGCCTAACCTAGCCAGGATAGTGTTATTGCCTAACTTAACCATGATAGTGTTATTGCCTAACTTAACCATAATAGTGTTATTGCCTTACCTAGCCCGGATAGTGTTATTGCCTAACTTAACCATGATAGTGTTATTATCTAACGTAACCATGATAGTTTTATTGCCTAACTTAACCATGATAGTGTTATTGCCTTACTTAACCATGATAGTGTTATTACCTAACTTAACCATGATAGTGTTATTGCCTAACTTAGCCAGGATAGTTGTATTGCCTAACTTTACCATGATAGTGTTATTGCCTAACTTAACCATGATAGTGTTATTGCCTAACTTAACCATGATAGTGTTATTGCCTAACTTAGCCAGGATAGTTGTATTGCCTTACTTAACCATGATAGTGTTATTACCTAACGTAACCATGATAGTGTTATTGCCTAACCTAGCCAGGATAGTGTTATTGCCTAACTTAACCATGATAGTGTTATTGCCTAACTTAACCATGATAGTGTTATTGCCTAACTTAACCATGATAGTGTTATTGCCTAACTTAACCATGATAGTGTTATTGCCTTACCTAGCCAGGATAGTGTTATTGCCTAACTTAACCATGATAGTGTTTTTTGCCTAATTTAGCCAGGATAGTTGTATTGCCTTAAAGGTATATTATGTGATCTTTCCAGGGAACGCCCTCAACATCGAAAAAAAAATGAAAGCAGATTTTCTTGCAGATTTACATTTCTGACCATAAATCGTACATACATTCCAAGTTACAGGGCGATACGATTCTTAATTACTTCAGAATCATGGTTTTAGAGTGAAAATAAACTGTCGGTTAACACGATAGTTTATATTTTCACTCTAAATTCACTCTAAAACCATGATTTTGAGGTAATTAGGAATCGTATCGCTCTGTAACTTGAAAATGTATGTACGAGTTATGATCAGAAATGTAAATCAAAATGTAAAAAAAGTGTTATTACCTAACTTAACTATGATATAAGTTAAAAGTTTAACGGGTTCGCCGTCGGACAAGTTTTAATCTGTCAAGCTTTCGTCAGGATTAGCTCTGACTTCTTCAGGACCAAATTATTATAATATTAAACAAAACATAGAGATTGCCACTTCTCTTGTTATCATCATTTGGGCTGCCCCTTGCCCGATGATTTGAGAGTAGGTGCCCTTTCCTACTTGTAAAAGAATTGGTGGCTCTGAACAGAGCCGTTCAGATGGATTGCCGCTTCCACTAAATAGAGATGGTGTCTCTGAAAAGAGCTCTACACTTAGGTTGCCACTCCAATTCCATGGTAAATTCCATGGCCTACACTATATATAGTAGGCCAGTGGCAACCTACGTGTAGAGCTCTTTTCAGAAAAAAAACCAAAAGGGGAACAAGACAAATGAAAGTGAAAAACAAAAGGGGACCAGACGAGTGAAACAAATGAAACTGGCTACAGGAGATGGTAACAAACAGCAGTCTTGAAGGATGTTAAGGTATAGTACTCTTGACAACAACATCAGGGAGATAGTTCCACAAAGTGGGAGCAAAAGGATAGAAACAGTAGGCCTATGCACGTTTGTTACGATGTTGATGCCTGTGATGTGCTAGAAATGCAAATTTACGGTGTTTTGGGAGGTAGTTTGGTCGTTTGCTCTCCAGAACACCATAGGCCCCACCCACAGCGTTGACGCATTTGCTGATTTGGTCGAGCGTTGACAACGCTAGCGTTCAGCGTAGATCCCTGATGAGCGACAGAGCGTTGGTACATTTTGTGACAAGCGTAGCTTTGACAACTCTTGCGCTCGGCGTTCGAACGTAGTGGGATTGATCAGGCCTTAATGATTACTCCAACCGTGCTCAGTGCAAAGTTAGACACGGTTCAAGCTAAAATTACCGTGTTTATTTCAAGAATACGGTCCAATACCTTTATTCTATAAATGATGAACTTAACCACAAAAAAAAGTTGTTTTGATAAGCTTTGTTTCATGCGGGCACTGACGTCGATATAATTTGGCCATGAATTATTAAGTAATTTACTACGAAAATGCAAATTGTGTCGATTTCGGTGCCCATTTGGGAAGTATTGTACACACTGTTTTCATTATAAAATGTTAAAGGGTTAATGATTTTATAATATCTGTAGCAGAAACCCAATTATTGGAAAATAATGCCAAGACAAAACAAAGATCTGTAGAGTCACTTTTACCGGCACAACCATAGCCCAATTTGGTGTGTGTTTTTTAGTTGTTCAACTATTTTCTTTTTTTAAACTGGCTCTGAAAGAGCGAGGGTGAAGTAGACCAAGATCGCAATAATAAAAGAATAGGCCTATCCGCATTGAGCATATCTTCTTTTTCTAAAATAATAAATAAACAAAAAGAGTCTTTAAAAAGACAAACAGCGCTCAGAAGGGGTACATTTGAATGTAGAGGAAAATGTAATGTAAAAGTGGTCAAAGGTGTAATCATCAGTCACACCCTGAAACATGAGAGTGAATGTGATGTGTTGTCTTTGAAATTAAATAGGGTTTGATTGAAAAGTGTTTGCAACTGTCATGTTGAGGTTTATTTGCAGTAGACTGGAGGTAGGTACACAATATTAATATGTGACAAAAGTGCATTCACAGGTGGATATTTGTCACATAGGATACTTATTTGTGTATTGCTTCAATGGCTTATGTGATGGAAACAAAAATCAATTCAAATTTTAGATAGAGTGGACATAATAATGGATTTTCTCTACCTAAAGGAAATGATTAATTCTGCAATAGCAGCTTGTTTAGGGAACAACTTTCATCCTACATTTTGGAAATATTGTATCTGGCACCCAAAGTATTAAAGGTAGATGTTCCGATTGCTGGCCCGATTTTCAACTTGATGTTTTCTATTTTACATGGAAGGTCATCCTTAAAAAAGTTTGAGTTGCATAACTCTATGGTTCTTATTTTAGCAGAACAAGGTCACAAAACAATTGTCCATTGAGTAGTACACAAACTAGCTGGTGGTTAACCACCTTTGGCAGTAATTCACCACATTTTAGCCTATAATTTCTAAATAGAACATTTGTGGCCCCTAAGATTTTACAGACATAATGAGAAAAATATGGGGATTCTTCTGATATCAAAATATCTTGATGTGAAAAAAAAATCATAGCCCCCAAAAAGTGATTGGAACATACACCTTTAATGTATGGGAACACGTGAATTTGAGTGGGTCACCCACCGTACCCATGTTAAAGGCTTTGTGGCTGCAATTCCTGGGAAATGTGAACAGAATAAATAAATTGAAATATGAAGAATCCGTCTATAGGCATTATTTTGTTATGTGTATACCGGTATGTTATTGAGATTAAGACATGGTTTGAGATTAAGACATGCTTTGAGATTAAGACATGCTTTGAGATTAAAACATGCTTTGAGTATTGAACGGAAGTAACAACATGTAGCTAGTAGAATGTTGTAGTATGAACAAGAAACTTTTGGTACGACACTTATTTACCATATAAAATGTAGGTTTGAAAAACCCTTTCCTTGACCCTTCTTGTCCGTATTCTATTACCTCAATCTTTCAGTATCCAGAACATCTCACTGCCATGACTGCTACCATCTGCTACAACTATATGACCAATCTTGAACGTATACCAACCGTACTGAGTGAATGAAGCGCCCCCGCTACGTATTGAAAATATATATGTCGGCCTTTCTCATAACAAAAGTGTTTGTAACATGATTCGAACCGGAATAACGCTTTCACCTTCAAGCTATATTTAGGGGTTCAATATGGTTTCGGAATTGTTTATTATTTGTCTCCGTATATACAACTTAAGGGCATCTAATTACAATAAAACATAAACAAAAACAAATTTAAGTGTCTTTCCTTTTGAATCGACAACGGTAGACGGGTTTATTTTGCTCGGATAGCTTCGCAAAATAAAGTCTACCGTTGCCGATTCAAGATAAACAACTCCGAAACCTTATTGAACCCCTAATTCATTCAATTATTAAAAATATCAAATTTAATTAAGAAAAGAAAAAAGAGACAAGGACATGAAGATGGCGTACAGAAGACCTGCATTGTGACATCGTAACCATACTTTCACACAATTACATCAGTCGAAACAAAATTGTGTATTTGTTATTTATTGTGTATTTAAATATCACTACTAAGTTAATAAATACAATATAATAAAAGAAAAAGAAACGTAAAAGATACTGGATAAGAATTATATACAAACAGGGTTATTTTTTTATAATATTTACAATATTGATGCATGGTTACATGTATGTACAATATTGATGTATGGACAGCGGTGTATCTGTTGACTTGTACTTTGTTCTAGTTTTGGACCCATAGCTTTGTTAATATTTAGTCAATCTTTACGTGTAATATCTCAAATTGAAGGAAAGAATTTTTCTTCACAATTTTATAAATTAATATTTTGACGCTGGAATTATAGTTTTATGAGCATGTATTACTTGGTAAGTTACATAATGAGCACTGGGTATGGTGGAAAAGATAGTAGAAATATAAGACTGAAATATGGGTGAAAGGTTACATACACTGATGAATTCTCTCCACCCCCCCCCCCCCCCTTTCCGCCCCTCCCACATTTTGGTTGCTTAGAAATAGGCTTGTGGCTATATATTTTGCATGCAATTTTGCAATAAACCTTTGCCACTGATTCTATAAATCAACAAATTAGGAAAAAGAAATAATCAAAATTGAAATAGGTCAGTTAGTAGAGTATTGACTATAGATTCGTGGATTGTGCAGAAAACTAGTTATTAGACTGAGTTCCGAACAACAATGACATTTTAATGCCTTAGCAGTTTAAAATTTGATTTCAACTGAAATTGAAGTCGAAATTGACTTTTTTGGAATTCAATAAAACGTCTCTAGGTATACCATACTTTAAATTAAAATACATCGACTGTGCGTTAGTTACTGCTTATTTGAAATATGTACACAAAAATCACCTGGAGACACAATTGTTTGAATTATTTCATGTTTTCTTGCAACTTTTTGGGAGTGATGCCCTATTATTATGGCATTCCAGTCAGATGAAGAGAACAACGCACAAAAACATTTTGTGCGTTGTTCTCTTCATCTGACTGGAATGCCATAAAAAGCAAGTCATATCTTAAATGGATATGGAATATAAACAGTGCTTTTAATACGATATGGGTAATGGATGAATAAGGGTTAAATGGGGGATATGTTATTTTCTATATAAATTGGTGGAAAATAAAGCTTTTATAATATGTAAAACATATTACAAATTAAAGTTTAGATTCTTGGGTCGGATTACTGACAGTAGATACTGTTTGCATTTGGGGCGCCCTTGAACGCTTAGAGACTGCATGAGACCTCCCAGCAGATTGTCTAGTTTTACGATAGGTGCTAAATGCATGAGAAATTGTATACAAGTATGGGTTGATGGCGGAGTTGATTGGTAAGACAAATGTGACTGACCAAGCAAATACAGATGGGGGCAGTGTAACTACCTATATCTGCACAAGAATCCCAAGTATGATAATTGGAAACCAACAAAAAAAGTCTGTAGCAACTATTGCTGTGACTTTGCCTGTTAGGCGCATTTGGTCCCTCATTTCTTTGTTGACTCCAGCACTTCTTTGTGACTTTAACACAGCTCTTATGATTTCTATGTAACAACCAAAGATCACCAAATAACAGATGCAGTTCAGACCAAGAAACACCGCAGTGGAAAAATACATTCCATTCCTAAGACCCTGTGATCTAGATTGATAGGTATCGAAGTAGAAACAGAATATGGTGTTTTCAGGGCAGATAACATTGGCTGTTTTCTCTGTAGTGTAAGATTCCATTTTTGCTAATGGAAGGCCAATACAAACATGCGAATTGTCGTAAAAATTATCGTTTACTCCAGCTAATGCTGATGGAACAATACCTATTGCCAACGAAACAATCCAGATCAACACCGCCATGACCGTTGCTGATGTTCGTCGCAGTTTCCGCGTTGACAATGGATATTTCATATTCACGAATCTATCAATGCTGATCAATGTTACAAAGAAAACAGATGCTTCACTGGACACTATGGATAGTGCTCCAGCAACTCTACAAATAATACCAGTCCTCCAGATTTCACCTTGCATAGGGAAATAGTTACCATAATAATTATCAACAGATGCAAGAGTTATCATGTAAACACCCATTAGTAAATCAGACATAGCCAAATTGGCAAGAAGCCGAGACTGAACAGTGTTTACTTTCTCTTCAGTTATCCTCCAAATCAAGACAAAAAGATTTCCACAAATAGCATTAAACCCTATAAACCACATAAGAACCATTAAAACCCTGTCCGACAATAATCTGTCACATGTAAGATACGGTGATCGTGGATCGGCTGCATTACACAAAACACCGACAGGCACAAAACATTCACAAATTTCTTGCTGACTAGCATACAACTCAACACCATCTGCGAGACTTTCAAAGTTTTCGTTTGCTACTTGTATGAGCTCGTTATCTTTGAGGTTCAGAAAGCTTAAATGAGACAGATTCTTGATATCTGGGACTCGCATTAACTCGTTTCCCGATAAATCAAGGAATGTTAGATTTGATTGATATTTAAGCAGATCGGGTTCTAAACGTTTCAAATGATTGTCTGCCAGTGATAGTGCTTTTAGATTACCCAGATCACGAAATATGTCAGATTCTAAATAACTGAGAGCATTTTTGTTTAAGTAGAGCGTTGTCAAGTTGCTCAAACCCCGAAATAAATTAACATTAACTCCCTCAAGACCATTTCCATTCAAATCTATATAATTTAAATATTTCAAATCATGGAACAATTGAGGATGCAAAACTTTGAGAGTGTTAGAGTACATATCAATCGTTTTCAAATTTGACAAACCTTGAAATGTTTCCATATGTAAAGATGACAATTGATTGTTATACAGGTACAATTCCTTTAAACGGACCATATCATGAAGCAAGTCAGGACCTAAACTCTGCAGTTTGTTATTTCCCAACTCCAAAGTGGTTAGACTTTTCAACCCATTAAACACCCCTGTGTGTAAAACAACCATTTCATTTTCCGCCAAGTATAGATTAAGTAGACTACCTAGATCTTGAAACACCCCCACTGGCAACGTTCGCAAAGCATTGTAACTGAGAGATAAGAATACAAGCTTTTTTAAACCAGCCAATAATCTAACCTCAATTATCACCAAAGCATTAAAATTTAGGTATATTGATGTTACCGAACTTATACTATGAAAGGCATTTGCTTCAATTACTTGAGTATTACTAAAACTCAAATCTAAAATGTCAATGTTAGTATTATACAAGACAAGTGTTTTTTTGCTGTAATAGTTTTCATTGTCATCTTTGCATTGAAATAACACTTCCCTGTCAGCTACAGTAGCATTGCAATTATATGGAAAGTAAATGATACAGTACTTATTTGCCTGATCTTGACATGAAATTGTTTCATCATACCCTTTCACACTACATCGGGATGTGGTTGGACTTACTTGAGTCCCTTCATTTACTATACCCACTGGTGGGCATGCGTCTTGCAGTGTTGCATTCTCTACTGGAACTTCACTGATCAGCACACTGGTGTTACCTCGCAGATTAATCCGGAGTTCAGGAGGTTGCAATGCAATACTGCACTCATAGCCGCTATTGACTTGTATCACCTCAAATGCTTCAGGACAGAGAATAGTATCAGGATTGTATTCTATGTACAAGGAATAACCGTCAGGGTTTCCAGCCCACGTTTGAATCCAAACGGCTGATCTATTAAGGAGCGATATCCGTAGACTGCACGTCTGTCTGGCATTTCCATGAAAACGCACCATTCCGTCTTCGCTGTCATCTATGGCGCAAGGTTGGGAGATGTTCTGGGTGGTATTCCACAGAGGCTGCGCAATGAGTGCAGCTGACACAACGATTTGTGGTACGACATGATAATAGTAAAGGGAGAAAATTGTGAAGATTACAACGCGGAGTTTCAGACGAGAGACAGCCATGTGGGAAATGGACAGGATGCAGATGCGATGAATGGTAAGTTACTAAGAAATTCGAAGAGATTCACTGGTTATTTGCAATTTGAAGTTAATACTTTGATCTGGACCAAGTTACTGGGTGTGTATTTGAGCATTCAGCATCAGCAAATACCATATGCTCGAAACTGTAAGTCGAATCAGGGTTATTACATATGAAATCCAGTCGATTTATAGTCCAAATTGGTAACTTTGTGGCTACTGGCAATCAGTATCCAGCACTATGTGGCAAACATGTCTATACTTGGTATCAGGGAACTGGAAATCAGCAGGCATCCTTTATTTGAAGTCAATATCGGTCCTGATCATTTGCATATTGCATATAGCACACAAGCCTTACACAAGGTAAAAATTGGACATTATTGTGCGAGCTCCCTCTTGACTCTATTATCGACGATCAAACTGCGTTTTCGTGAATAATCATGAACCGAAAAGCTATACTGTGGTCACGCCTCCTGGATATAAACTGCAATATCAACGCCGCCTAGTGCCGCTATAGGGCGTTGCTTCGTCTGCCTCATTGTAATATTTAGTTATAATAACAGGAGATGTAGTCTATTATCGCTATATTTAAATGATCATATGTTCCAAAATGTTGAAATATTAGAGAAATAGCCCATCAGATATCACTATCTATAGGAGTGTAAGATACAAGAATAGAATGGCAACTATGGCGTTATTATCCCATGATGGTGAGATGTTTTAAATTCTATGAAACAAGTACGGGTAAGATACAAAGCTCATTTTCTCGATGATTTACGTTCAAACCATATATATTTTTGGAATTCCGTTCTTTCTTATATACTCAAGTTATATTTTATTCTCATTTGAAAACAATCCAGGTAATACAACGTCTACAGTAACTGTTTTGATATCCGAATAACTCAACTTTGTTCACAAAAACTACAAGTAAAAAAACATTTAACATTTAATAATCATGCGAGTTTACATCCCTTTCAAATATCCCGCGTCAACCCCAAGAATAAACTGAATGGTCTATACTCTCTTAATGTAAAAGAGTGAAAATGTCACTCGTTGTTCAGAGTGAAGTCATTGTCACTCGTAAAGAGTGATTTTTCACTCGGTGTCGAGTGATTTTTCACTCGGTGTCGAGTGACTTTTCACTCTGTGCGGTTGATGAGTTCAGAGTGAAATTATTGTCACTCGAAAAGTTCGATTATTTCAGCTAGGTTTAGGCCTATTTATCGCTCGCTTGCAAACACGAAATTTCTCTTTTTGTTACTTATTTTTCGCCTCTTTTCGGATGGTGGTATACAAGATTTAATGCCTATTCTGATAGCAACAGCGGTATTTATTTAAAGGCAGACGATCTGATATGGATGAGCAGCATCGGATGCGTTTGTGGCATCGTCACATCATTGGCGAAGGTTTACGCCAGAGATCGTGTTAGTGCATCCACACGGGCGTTACTCCTGAGAAATCTCAGGATTAAATCGGGTCGGAGTAAGGTCGGATTAGTTAACACGGGTGCCGTCCACACGGTCACTACTCCGACCTTTAACACGACCATCGTTAATCCGACCTTACTCCGACCTTACTCAGAACGAATTTACTCCTGTCTGAACGCAGCTATAATATTCAATGTTATTGATTGAGATAATGATACGAATACTCAGTTATGTAGCATTGAGATAAGTCCTTTGAAAAAGAAAATGGTCAGAAGTCACAAACTGGTCAAAAAAATGTTTCACTTCTAATAATGTTGAGAAATGCACCAATACTGATTAAACGGGACAAAACTTAAGTTTTACATATTTAATGACCCACAAACTATATATTGTTGGAAAGCTTATGATTCAAGGTTTTTCATTTTTGCAAAAAAGAATCCAATTATACATGGTGTGTAACATTTTTATAGGGTGGAACATAACAAAGTTGGTCGTTTTTGCTCCTCACAAAATATTTTGATAGTTTGTACAATTAGGGTTTAGCTGAAGATAGTCACCAAAATCAGAACAACCGCAGAAGGTGCTACCAAATTTACTAAGAATCACTTGCCCAAAATGTACACAGGCAAAGTACAGGGTGTCTAAAATTATGATGAAATAATGCATAAAATGAAGGTTTGTATATAATATTCTATGAAATTAAGTTAGCATGGACTATTTAATTTAAAAGAAAATGGTTATCAAAATGAACTACATGAATATCGTTAAAGTTCCTTTTATTTTAAACATAGGGTGGTCCAAAATAGGTCTAAATAGCAAGTTTTTCATAAATCTATGAACAATTCTGTGAAGAAACACTTCTGGCTTTTTTAGTTAAATGTTTTACTACCCAGGGTAGAAAAGGACCGAAGAGTCACACAAGTGAAATAGAGAGACTGCGATTTGGCCATTGTTTAATCAATAAAATGAATAAAACTGTGTATTTTTTACATTAAAACACTCCCTGAATTGAACGTCATATTCTAGTAGAGAATGTCTAGATGACAATTCAATATTATTATTCATAGTAGCAGGCACATGTTATTAACACATATGAGAAGTTTGAAAACTTTCCTATGTATACTTTTAAAATGGCATCAATTTCAGAAGTTAGTTTTCCGCTATTTTGTGTAGAAACCTATGGGCGCCACATCCACCGGCGCCACATCCACCGGCGCCACATCCACCGGCGCCACATCCACCGGCGCCACATCCACCGGCGCCACATCCACCGGCGCCACATCCACCGGCGCCACATCCACCGGCGCCACATCCACCGGCGCCACATCCACCGGCGCCACATCCACCGGCGCCACATCCACCGGCGCCACATCCACCGGCGCCACATCCACCGGCGCCACATCCACCGGCGCCACATCCACCGGCGCCACATCCACCGGCGCCACATCCACCGGCCCCACCCTTGACTCACTCGACGTTTAGATTGATAACTTCACTGTTGCTAAAAATGTGGCTTTAATCCTTTTTTATTCGGTAGCTGGATAAATTGTCTTTAATATGATACCAAAAATGTTATGTTTTTTTGACAACTTCTATTTAAAATAGAGACACGTATCACGATTTTAAGGATTTTTTGAAACGGCCCCACCTTATTTGATATACCTACTAGTGATCTGTGACCAAATGTACAAATCAACTTCGTACAATTCAGTAGACCATCCAAAGGCAATAAATGTGCTTTAAAAAATGCATCACGGCATTTTTTGTTACAGCTCTACATCTAGGCTAAATTAAGTGCTTAAATAGTAAGGTTTCCAATGAAGGGGGTGTCAAAAATAGAATTTTTAGGCCATTTTCAGCATAAAAATACCGTTTTTGGGCAAAAATCTAATTTTTGTGTTTTTTGGTGCAGTTCATATCTTTGAACAATGTACTATTATTAATGTACTACTACTGAATTTGACCTGATTTATTGTTTTTTAAAAGAATAATCCATATTTAAAGCTGCTAAAGTATAAAAAAAATAAAGGCACAAGGGAGTGCAAAAGGCACTTTTCTCAGTGTTTTAGTTGTATTTGCCACTTATATTCGCTAGTTGCTTAATCTGTCAAGCGATGCTTGAATAAATCAGCAAACTAGTTTGACATGGACATTTATATATATATAGTTGCATGTCGACAAATATGGTCAAATTCAACATTAAAGGGGTATTCAAGGGTTATTTAACACGAATGTATAGAATCGTTAGATGACTTAGAGGTGTATTTAATGAAGTGTCTTCCAATAGACTTCCATGCACTCCCAGGAATCCCCCAAACCTACTTTTTGAACTTCTTTTCATGGTCCTTAAACATATTTAGGGTGTTACCGAATTTAATGTTAGTATCCTAAGGGGTTATTCAAAAAGGCGTCCAAAATGGCCGCCAAAAGGGTCAAATATCGTAAAAGAACATACATTAACCAAAATGTATGAGGACAGTATAGTTTTAAATATAGGATGTATTTATTAAACCCACATCCAGAAAGTTTGCATTGTTATCATACTTTGAATCCAAGATGGCCGCCAAAATGGCCGCCTAAAACATAAAAATAGCCAATAATAACAGCATATTTTGTATCATATTCATCAAATAATATAAGGCTACCAGATGGACACCAATTACTACCTATTGGTCAGAAGAAATTAGCAAGATGGCTACCAAATTGATTACAATATGGTCACAAATAGCTGATTGAACCTTCTAGTACATTTTCGCTAAATACCAGTATAAACAGATAAGTTTGTGATTTCATGGTGATAATTATGGATAATTATAGGCTTCAAAATCCTACCTTATATTGAAATATCCAAAAGGATCATCAAGCAGTCTCATTCGCCACCAAGTATGCATAGGTAGTTGTATGAATTCATCAATGAACTTATTAATCAGAATATCCTTTATATTACTTACTTAATTGATTGGGGTCAATACGGTATCACTCGCGGTGTGTATATGATCACCTGGGTAATTAAATGATCCCTCGGGGTCATTAAACGATCCGTTTGGATCATCAAATGGTCATTTGGGGTCATAGAATGATCACCTGGTGTAAGTAAGCGACCGTCCGGGTCATTATATGATTGCTTGGGGTCATTACGCCAAAAAATTATAAAATTTTATAAAAATCATTAAATTATCAAATGGTGTAATGAAATGATCACTCATGATCGCATTGGGTCATTAAACAATCATTTTGTGTCAATGGTCACCACGGGTTACCACATTATCACTTGGACCGAGTCAATAAATAATCACTTGGGGTCAATAAATCATCTCCTGTTGTTATTAGATGACAGTTTGGGCGGCTTGAGTAATCAAATGATGGATTGGGGCCATTCAAATATTACTTGGGGTCATTAATGACCACTCAAGAGTCATTAATGACCACTCAAGAGTCATTACACGATCCATTTGATTCATTATATGGTCAGTAAATTGGGGTCATTGTATGATCTCCTGGGGTTAAGCGACCATCCGGGTCATTAAATTATTGCTTGGTGTCATTAACCTATCGCCTAGGGTCATTAAATGATCACCCGGGGTAATGAAATGATCTCTCAGGATCGCATTGGGTCATTAAACAGTCACTTTGTGTCAACGGTCACCAAGGGTTATCAAATTATCACTAAGATCGAGTCAATAAATAAATACTTAGAGTCATCAAATCATCCCCTGCGGTTATTAGATGACAGTTTGGGCGGATTGAGTAATCAAATGATGGATTGGGGCCATTAAAATATTACTTGGTGCCATTAATGATCACTTGGTGTCATTAATGATCACTTGGTGTCATTAATGATCACTTGGTGTCATTAATGATCACTCAAGAGTCATTACACGATCCATGTTATTCATTACACGATCCATTTGAGTCATTACATGGTCAATTGGGGTCATTGAATGATCACCTGGGGTTATTAAGCGACCATCCGGGTCATTAAATGATTACTTGGTGTCATTAACCTATCCCCTAAGGTCATTAATTGATCACCCGGGGTAATCACTCAGGATCACTTGGAGTCATTAAACAATCCCTATGTGTCAATGGTTGATTACAATATCACTTGGATCGAGTCAATAAATGGTCATGTAGGGTGTGTGTTAGCTGACGGCTCGGTTCATTAAATGGTGAGTTGGGGTCATTAAATAATCACCAGGGTTATTCAATGATTAACTTTTTGGCGACCATCTTGGCCATTTTAAAATATAAAAAATATTACATTTTATCATAGAAATGTAATGAATGCTGTTTCATTAGCTTTTGCGGTATAGGTATTACATACTATTTTTATAATGCAAAATACCTGTTCTAGGTCATTTAACATCAGTTCTAACCATCTGGCGGCCATTTTAGAATGCGATAAATATTCAAAACTTTCACAGAGGTGAGTCGTTTATCTAAAAGCATTAGTTTAAGCAGTTTAGAACATGGTATATGACGAAATATACGCTATTATAAGCTATTTTTATAATTAGGGCGGCCATTTTGGCGGCCATCTTGATTTTGATATATGTTAACAAAGCAAAAGTACTGGATATGAGTTACTAGTGATCTAATACATAAATACCATTGTTAAAAAGTATACTTTTATCATACATTTTATTTTATATTATGTCCTTTATGAAAATTGACCCCTTTTTGGACGCCATTTTAAATAACCCCTTAGCATATCAAAAATAGTTTTGGCATCACCCTGAATGGGCTTTAGAACCATTAAAAAGGAAGTCCAAAATGTTGGTTTGGGGAGTCTTGGGAGTGCTCGGAAGACCCCAAGTAGATACTACGCCTCTGATTCACTATATGATTATATAAATATATATACCATTGTCAAATAACCATTGAATGCCCCTTTAATGTTAAATTTCACCCAATTTGTCATCATAAATCTATCTATAAAGGTCATAGACCATGTCAAACTAGTTTGCTGATTTATTCAAGCATCGCGTGACAGATTAAGCAACTAGCGAATATAAGTAGCAAATAAAACGACAAAACTGAGAAAATTGCCCTTTTGTTCTCCCTTGTGCCTTTATTTTCTTTATATTTTAGCAGCTTTAAATATGGATTATTCCTTAGAAAAACAATAAATGAGGTCAAACTAATTACTGGTGGATAGTACATTGTTCAAAGATATGAATTGCACCAAAAAAACACAAAAAATAGATTTTTGCCCAAAAACGGTCTTTTTATGCTGAAAATGGCCTAAAATCGATTTCTATTTTTGACACCCCCTTCATTGGAAACCTTACTATTCAAGCACTTAATTTAGCCTAGATGTAGAGCTGTAACAAAAAATGCCGTGATGCATTTTTTTAAAGCACGTTTATTGCCTTTGGATGGTCTACTGATTCTCAGACAACAAGATTGAGACACTCAAGGAAGCGACGAGCAGTGACCCGGAACTAGCAGCACTATACGCGACATTGTAGTCGATGGATGGCCTGAAAAAACGACACATGGTACCCAAACCTATTCAACCTTACTGGGCATTTCGATACGAATTATCAATAGAAAACGGTCTTGTCCTGAAAGGTGGTAGGATTGTAATACCTACAACCCAGCAAAACAACATCCTGGAAAAAATCTGCGAAGCGCATCAAGGCATCACAAAGTGTCAACTTCACGCCAAGAGCTGGTAGAGTCTCATCAAAGACATAGAAGAGTTGATCAGACAATGTCCAATTTGTCATGAATATCACAAGTCCAACCCTCCAGAGCCCTTGATGCCTCATGAAATCCCAACGAGAGCATGGCAGATTATTGGAACCGATATATTCTACTTGGACGGTGACGAATACCTGATCATCGCAGATTACTACTCCAAGTTCCAGATGGTCCGTCCCATTCCAAAAGGACGTACGTTCAAATAGCGGCACTATCATCAACATCATCTCAAGGAAATCTTCTCAGAACAAGGTGTTGTAAATACCGTTATCTCAGACAATGGAAGTCTGTACAGTTGCCGGCAATTCAAAAAGTTTGCAACGGAGTGGAATTTCAAACACATAACTTCAAGCCCCCGGTATGCACAATCCAATGGTTTCATTGAACGGCAAGTACAAACAGTCAAAGCTACAATGAAAAAAGCCAAGTAATCTAACGGTGATCTACAGAAAGCGTTGTTGTCTTTACGGCCAACACCGATTGACAACCACCTGCCTTCACCTGCAGGATTGTTAGATAACAGGAAGATAAAAGCGAACATTCCTGTAAAGATAACCAACACACTACCCAACAAAGACAACGTGACAGAAAGACTCCAAACGAGACAGGAAAAAGAGAAAGGCTACTATGACCGAAAGGCACATGAGCAACCACCATTGTACATAGGGCAGAAGGTCTGAGTTCAAAAAGTTCGAAAACAGCAAGACAATGAAATTGCTGACACAGCGCAAAGTCACACACAACAAAGTGACACAGCACAGATACAACAACAAGCAAATACAAACACAGAAAATGCTGAAAACGTCTGTCACACTAGATCAGGACGAGCTAGCATAAAACCAGCGAAATTGAACCTTTAAAGCAAACGCATTTTAAGTTCGCTGTTCGCACCGGCGTCAAATTAAAGGCACATTAAAGGTATATTATGTGATCTTTCCAGGGAACGCCCTCAACATCGAAAAAAAAATAGAAAGCAGATTTTCTTGCAGATTTACATTTCTGATCATAAATCATGCATACATGCCAAGTTACAGGGCGATACGATTCTTAATTACTTCAAAATCATGGTTTTAGAGTGAAAATAAACTGTCGGAATTCCGACAGTTTATATTTTTCACTCTAAATTCACTCTAAAACCATGATTTTGAGGTAATTAGGAATCGTATCGCTCTGTAACTTGGAATGTATGTATGATTTATGATCGGAAATGTAAATCTGCAAGAAAATCTACTTTCTAAAAAAAATCATGAATAGAGGGCGCTCTCTGGAAAAGATCACATAATATGCCTTTAAGTGGTGTTGAAAATGTTAAATGTTTAAAAATTTACTTCAGAATTCAAGATGAACATTAAAAATGGCCATTACTGTTGTTTTTACTAGCAAAAACACAGCAAAAGCATTTTTTGAATCGACGTTTTCTTGTACATAGAGGGCTGATTTTTCTTAATACTTATAGGTGTAAGTTCATACATCAGTCAATAGTTAGGTCACCCAAGCCCTATATGAAAGCTATGAAGATTGTTAAACGGGGTCAGTCGTCACAAACATGCACAGACACAATAGTCAAACGACCTTGCTATTGTCATGCTATTGTCAACACTCCCTACACAGAGGTCTGCAGTGCAAATCTGTACGATTTTCGCCATGTAATGTCTATGGCAGATTTCATTCCGTGGTATACAGCTATGAGGTTTCCGTGGTCTTCGCTATCTCCAAGCAGATAGAGCAATACGTACATGGACTTTTTTGTAGATGAGGGTTCCTTTCATGATTTGGTGAGGTTTAGAATGAGTTAGTATTCCTGTAATTTTGAAGACCACGGATTATCAAAACGTGAATTTTCCAACATTTTACGACATAAATTTGGTCACCAAACGTGTTTAAAACTATATACATTTTACCGTTATGCAGATGTTATTGACCCTCCTCTAAAATTCTACATGATTTTTAAGACGTTTCTCAGTTTTTGAGATGCCCAAATAGACCATTTTCTGAAGCTATTTCTAGCAAATATTCAGTCACTGAGACTCCATTGTTTTCTTGCGTATAACAAAATATGACATGCAGCGTGACCTCCCTACTGGCTGCATGGGCACTAACAACCATAGTGACTTTCAAAAAATCAAAAAATCGTCGTGTCGTCGCAGTAGCGCTGTGTTACTCTTATTGAATTTGGATCTATATTTACATTCTCTGCGTTTTGCTTCATTAACGGTTGTCTGTTTTTGTGTGTACTTATTATATATTTGCTCTTTGTGTATTGATTGCTTTGTAATGTTTTGTATTGTTTTGTCAATTTGCCAAATATACAACAAACTAAACAACCAAACAAACATGTAGACACTTGCGAGGTGTTTAGAGCTATGAAATTCTTTTCTGAAATATGCGGTAGATTCATTAGTGTTGATGAACGTGTCTCGTTGCAGCAGCGCCGTTACCTTCTCTTATTGCTTATTGAATCTATTTTACACGTACTTTGCGTTTGCTTGTCACGATGTAGACATGTTTGAACACGTTGCGAGTTCTGGGAGAGAGACATGTGAAAGTAATAGTAAAGTCGTGCTCAACAAAAGAAAGTCATAATAATAATAATATTAATAATAATAATAATAATAATAATAATAATAAAAACGCATTTTAAAGCGCCTTACGAATACACCTCAAGGCGCTGTACAATGGCAAAATGTCTTAAACTACAACAAGTTATAGACAATACATCATAACAAGATACATATTATTTCACACTACAGACATAATAGTACACTAAAAACCATACAGTAAGGTAAAAATCACACAGCATGTAAAAACCGGCAAGGATAATATACAGATGCAGGAAATAAATAATAAAACGAAAGAGTACAAATTTCTAAGATCCGCTATACAGTATGACAAAAATACTCATCGTCATAAGAGTTGAACAAGAATGTCTTTAGAGCTGATTTGAAACAGGTGAGAGAGTCTATTGCACGGATTTTCATATAAGTCAACATTTAGGGCATGAATCAAGAAGGCATATAATTAGTTCCTACATACTCAAATGAAGCCCCAATTTAAATTAATGCATACCCAAATCGAAGACCCACCTAGTATACAGCGTGCCCGTCAAAAGTCAGACTTCAACATTACCAATCGAGCCCGTTGCCATAAACGATCTCCTCGCAACTATGGACTCCATAAACAGCATAGGCCATTGCGATTACTATTCCCCTACCGAAACTTACAGCCATTACAACACATTTGTAAGAGCCCAATACGTAACAGTAGCCCAATACGTAACAGTGAAAATACTTAGAAAATTTTCAAGAAAAAAAAAATCTTTTTTTGTTCCTTCTTTTTTTCGCACTCCCTCCCTCTGTATTGATTGTTACGTATTGGGCTCAACTATTTGACTTAATTGAAAAAGTGGCAAAAAAAGTCATCCGGCCCAATACGTAACAGTGAAAATACTTAAAAAGTTTTGAGAAAGAAAAAAAAAAAATCAAAATATGATTTTCCTTCTTTTTTTCACACTCCCTCCCTCTGTATTGATTGTTACGTATTTGGGCTCAACTATTTGACTAAATTGAAAAAGTGGCAAAAAAAAAGTCATCCGGCCCAATACGTAACAGTGAAAATACTTAGAAAGTTTTGAGAAGAAAAAAAATCAAAAATGATTTTCCTTCTTTTTTTCACACTCCCTCCCTCTGTATTGATTGTTACGTATTGGGCTCAACTATTTGACTTAATTGAAAAAGTGGCAAAAAAAAGTCATCCGGCCCAATACGTAACAGTGAAAATACTTAGAAAGTTTTGAGAAGAAAAGAAATCAAATGATTTTCCTTCTTTTTTTCACACTCCCTCCCTCTGTATTGATTGTTACGTATTGGGCTCAACTATTTGACTTAATTGAAAAAGTGGCAAAAAAAAAGTCATCCGGCCCAATACGTAACAGTGAAAATACTTAGAAAGTTTTGAGGGAAAAAAAATCAAAAGTGATTTTCCTTCTTTTTTTCACACTCCCTCCCTCTGTATTGATTGTTACGTATTGGGCTCAACTATTTGACTTAATTGAAAAAGTGGCAAAAAAAAAGTCATCCGGCCCAATACGTAACAGTGAAAATACTTTGAAAGTTTTGAGGGAAAAAAAAAAATCAAAAATGATTTTTCCTTCTTTTTTTCGCACTCCCTCCCTCTGTATTGATTGTTACGTATTGGGATCAACTATTTGACTTAATTGAAAAAGTGGCAAAAAAAAAGTCATCCGGCCCAATACGTAACAGTGAAAATACTTTGAAAGTTTGAGGAAAAAAAAAAAATCAAAAATGATTTTTCCTTCTTTTTTTCGCACTCCCTCCCTCTGTACTGATTGTTACGTATTGGGCTCAACTATTTGACTTAATTGAAAAAGTGGCAAAAAAAAAGTCATCCGGCCCAATACGTAACAGTGAAAATACTTAGAAAGTTTTGAGGGAAAAAAAATCAAAAGTGATTTTTTTTTTTTTTCACACTCCCTCCCTCTGTATTGATTGTTACGTATTGGGCTCAACTATTTGACTTAATTTAAAAAGTGGCAAAAAAAAGTCATCCGGCCCAATACGTAACAGTGAAAATACTTAGAAAGTTTTGAGAAGAAGAAAAAAAATCAAAAATGATTTTCCTTCTTTCAAAGAAGGAAAAATCATTTTTGATTTTTTTTTCTTCCTCAAAACTTTCAAAGTATTTTCACTGTTACGTATTGGGCCGGATGACTTTTTTTTTGCCACTTTTTCAATTAAGTCAAATAGTTGAGCCCAATACGTAACAATCAATACAGAGGGAGGGAGTGCGAAAAAAAGAAGGAAAAATCATTTTTGATTTTTTTTCTTCCTCAAAACTTTCAAAGTATTTTCACTGTTACGTATTGGGCCGGATGACTTTTTTTTGCCACTTTTTCAATTAAGTCAAATAGTTGAGCCCAATACGTAACAATCAATACAGAGGGAGGGAGTGTGAAAAAAAGAAGGAAAATCACTTTTGATTTTTTTTTTCCTCAAAACTTTTTAAGTATTTTCACTGTTACGTATTGGGCCGGATGACTTTTTTTTTGCCACTTTTTCAATTAAGTCAAATAGTTGAGCCCAATACGTAACAATCAATACAGAGGGAGGGAGTGCGAAAAAAAGAAGAAAAAAAAAAGATTATTTTTTTTCTTGTAAATTTTCTAAGTAATTTTACTGTTACGTATTGGGCCGGTTTACTTTTTTTTTGCCACTTTATCAATTAAGTCAAATAGTTGAGCCCAATACGTAACAATCAATACAGAGGGAGGGAGTGCGAAAAAAAAGAAGAAAAAAAAAAGATTTTTTTTTTTCTTGAAAATTTTCTAAGTATTTTCACTGTTACGTATTGGGCTACTGTTACGTATTGGGCTCTTACACACGTTCACACGTTCACCTTCGTTCTACCTTTAAACCATAACGCGTTCCGCACTGTTTCTTTAGATATCAACATTGCTTCTACAGACACTAACATTCACACTATTAAAAAAACCCAAATCTTAAAAAATTCAACTTACAAATTAAGAATCAAAAGAGCTTTCGATTGTTTACCTTCAGCTCAAAAAAATATTACAGTACAAGGACATGTGTGGATTTTTAAAAACATAGAGAGAGGTAGACATACACTACACGCACGTAATGCATATGGTGAATGTTGAAAAACGACTAAGTACAAAAAAATGTGTTGACATTTTTGAGAAAATTATTAGAGTACAAGAACGTGTGTGGATTTTTAAAAACATTGAGAGAGAGAGGTAGACATACACCACACGCACGTAATGCATATGGTGAAAGTTGAAAAACGACTAAGTACAAAAAAATGTGTTGATATTTTGGAGAAAATTATTAGAGTACAAGAACATGTGTGGATTTTTAAAAACATTGAGAGAGAGGTAGACATACACTACACGCACGTAATGCATATGGTGAATGTTGAAAAACGACTAAGTACAAAAAAATGTGTTGAAATTTTGGACAAAAATATTAAGAGTACAAGAACATGTGTGGATTTTTAAAAACATTAGGAGAGAGGTAGACATACACTACACACGCACGTAATGCATATGGTGAATGGTGAAAAACGACTAAGTACAAAAAAATGTGTTGAAATTTTGGAGAAAAATATAAAGAGTACAAGAACATGTGTGGATTTTTAAAAACATTGAGAGACAGGTAGACATACACTATACACGCACGTAATGCATATGGTGAATGTTGAAAAATGACTTAGTACAAAAAATGTGTTGAAATTTTGGAGAAAATTATTAGAGTACACGAACATGTGTGGATTTTTATAAACATTGAGAGAGAGGTAGACATACACTATACACGTACGTAATGCATATGATGAATGTTGAAAAACGACTAAGTACAAAAAAATGTGTTGACATTTTGGGGAAAATTATTAGAGTACAAGAACATGTGTGGATTTTTAAAAACATTGAGAGAGAGGTAGACATACACTATACACGCACGTAATACATAGGCTGAATGTTGAAAAACGACTAAGTACAAAAAAATGTGTTGAAATATTGGAGACAAATATTAGACTACAAGAACATGTGTGGATTTTTAAAAACATTGAGAGAGAGGTAGACATACACTACACGCACGTAATACATAGGGTGCCATGTTGAAAAATGACTAAGTACAAAAAAATGTGTTGACATTTTGGAGAAAATTATTAAGAGTAGGAGAACATGTGTGGATTTTTAAAAACATAGAGAGAGGTAGACATACACTACACGCACGTAATGCATATGGTGAATGTTGAAAAACGACTAAGTACAAAAAAATGTGTTGACATTTTTGAGAACATTATTAGAGTACAAGAACGTGTGTGGATTTTTAAAAACATTGAGAGAGAGAGGTAGACATACACCACACGCACGTAATGCATATGGTGAAAGTTGAAAAACGACTAAGTACAAAAAAATGTGTTGACATTTTGGAGAAAATTATTAGAGTACGAGAACATGTGTGGATTTTTAAAAACATTGAGAGAGAGGTAGACATACACTACACGCACGTAATACATAGGGTGAATGTTGAAAAACGACTAAGTACAAAAAAATGTGTTGACATTTTAGAGAAAATTATTAGAGTACAAGAACATGTGTGGATTTGTAGAAACATTGAGAGAGAGGTAGACATACACTACACACGCACGTAATACATAGGCTGAATGTTGAAAAACGACTAAGTACAAAAAAATGTGTTGAAATTTTGGAGAAAATTATTAAGAGTACGAGAACATGTGTGGATTTTTATAAACATTGAGAGAGAGGTAGACATACACTACACACGCACGTTATGCATATGGTGAATGTTGAAAAACGACTAAGTACAAAAAAATGTGTTGAAATATTGGAGACAAATATTAGACTACAAGAACATGTGTGGATTTTTAAAAACATTGAGAGAGAGGTAGACATACACTACACGCACGTAATACATAGGGTGAATGTTGAAAAATGACTAAGTACAAAAAAATGTGTTGATATTTTGGAGAAAATTATTAGAGTACAAGAACATGTGTGGATTTTTAAAAACATTGAGAGAGAGGTAGACATACACTATACACGCACGTAATGCATATGGTGAATGTTGAAAAACGACTAAGTACAAAAAAATGTGTTGAAATTTTGGACACAAATATTAAGAGTACAAGAACATGTGTGGATTTTTAAAAACATTAGGAGAGAGGTAGACATACACTACACACGCACGTAATGCATATGGTGAATGGTGAAAAACGACTAAGTACAAAAAAATGTGTTGAAATTTTGGAGAAAAATATAAAGAGTACAAGAACATGTGTGGATTTTTAAAAACATTGAGAGACAGGTAGACATACACTATACACGCACGTAATGCATATGGTGAATGTTGAAAAATGACTTAGTACAAAAAATGTGTTGAAATTTTGGAGAAAATTATTAGAGTACACGAACATGTGTGGATTTTTATAAACATTGAGAGAGAGGTAGACATACACTATACACGTACGTAATGCATTGAAAAACGACTAAGTACAAAAAAATGTGTTGACATTTTGGGGAAAATTATTAGAGTACAAGAACATGTGTGGATTTTTAAAAACATTGAGAGAGAGGTAGACATACACTATACACGCACGTAATACATAGGCTGAATGTTGAAAAACGACTAAGTACAAAAAAATGTGTTGACATTTTGGGGAAAATTATTAGAGTACAAGAACATGTGTGGATTTTTAAAAACATTGAGAGAGAGAGGTAGACATACACCACACGCACGTAATGCATATGGTGAAAGTTGAAAAACGACTAAGTACAAAAAAATGTGTTGACATTTTGGAGAAAATTATTAGAGTACGAGAACATGTGTGAATTTTTAAAAACATTGAGAGAGAGGTAGACATACACTACACGCACGTAATACATAGGGTGAATGTTGAAAAACGACTAAGTACAAAAAAATGTGTTGACATTTTAGAGAAAATTATTAGAGTACGAGAACATGTGTGGATTTTTAAAAACATTGAGAGGGAGGTAGACATACACTATACACGCACGTAATGCGTATGGTGAATGTTGAAAAACGACTAAGTACAAAAAAATGTGTTGAAATATTGGAGACAAATATTAGACTACAAGAACATCTGTGGATTTTTAAAAACATTGAGAGAGAGGTAGACATACACTACACGCACGTAATACATAGGGTGAATGTTGAAAAATGACTAAGTACAAAAAAATGTGTTGATATTTTGGAGACAATTATTAGAGTACAAGAACATGTGTGGATTTTTAAAAACATTGAGAGAGAGGTAGACATACACTACACACACGCAATACATAAGGTGAATGTTGAAAAACGACTTAAGTACAAAACAATGTGTTGAAATTTTGGAAAAAATATTAGAGTACAAGAAGATGTGTGTTTTTTATAAACATTGAGAGAGAGGTAGACATACAATATACACGCACGTAATGCATATGGTGAATGTTGAAAAATGACTAAGTACAACAAAATGTGTTGAAATATTGGAGAAAAATATTAGACTACAAGAACATGTGTGGATTTTTAAAAACATTGAGAGAGAGGTAGACATACACTACACGCACGTAATACATAGGGTGAATGTTGAAAAATGACTGAGTACAAAAAAATGTGTTGAAATTTTGGAGAAAATTATTACAGTACAAGGACATGTGTGGATTTTTAAAAACATAGAGAGAGGTAGACATACACTACACGCACGTAATGCATATGGTGAATGTTGAAAAACGACTAAGTACAAAAAAATGTGTTGACATTTTTGAGAAAATTATTAGAGTACAAGAACATGTGTGGATTTTTAAAAACATTGAGAGAGAGAGGTAGACATACACCACACGCACGTAATGCATATGGTGAAAGTTGAAAAACGACTAAGTACAAAAAAATGTGTTGACATTTTGGAGAAAATTATTAGAGTACGAGAACATGTGTGGATTTTTAAAAACATTGAGAGAGAGGTAGACATACACTACACACGCACGTTATGCATATGGTGAATGTTGAAAAACGACTAAGTACAAAAAAATGTGTTGAAATATTGGAGACAAATATTAGACTACAAGAACATGTGTGGATTTTTAAAAACATTGAGAGAGAGGTAGACATACACTACACGCACGTAATACATAGGGTGAATGTTGAAAAATGACTAAGTACAAAAAAATGTGTTGATATTTTGGAGAAAATTATTAGAGTACAAGAACATGTGTGGATTTTTAAAAACATTGAGAGAGAGAGGTAGACATACACCACACGCACGTAATGCATATGGTGAAAGTTGAAAAACGACTAAGTACAAAAAAATGTGTTGACATTTTGGAGAAAATTATTAGAGTACGAGAACATGTGTGAATTTTTAAAAACATTGAGAGAGAGGTAGACATACACTACACGCACGTAATACATAGGGTGAATGTTGAAAAACGACTAAGTACAAAAAAATGTGTTGACATTTTAGAGAAAATTATTAGAGTACGAGAACATGTGTGGATTTTTAAAAACATTGAGAGGGAGGTAGACATACACTATACACGCACGTAATGCATATGGTGAATGTTGAAAAACGACTAAGTACAAAAAAATGTGTTGATATTTTGGAGAAAATTATTAGAGTACAAGAACATGTGTGGATTTTTAAAAACATTGAGAGAGCGGTAGACATACACTACACACACGCAATACATAAGGTGAATGTTGAAAAACGACTTAAGTACAAAACAATGTGTTGAAATTTTGGAAAAAAATATTAGAGTACAAGAAGATGTGTTTTTTTTTATAAACATTGAGAGAGAGGTAGACATACACTATACACGCACGTAATGCATATGGTGAATGTTGAAAAACGACTAAGTACAAAAAAATGTGTTGAAATATTGGAGACAAATATTAGACTACAAGAACATGTGTGGATTTTTAAAAACATTGAGAGAGAGGTAGACATACACTACACGCACGTAATACATAGGGTGCCATGTTGAAAAATGACTAAGTACAAAAAAATGTGTTGACATTTTGGAGAAAATTATTAAGAGTAGGAGAACATGTGTGGATTTTTAAAAACATTGAGAGAGAGGTAGACAGACATACACTACACGCACGTAATGCATAGGGTGAATGTTGAAAAACGACTAAGTACAAAAAAATGTGTTGAAATTTTGGAGAAAAATATTACAGTACAAGGACATGTGTGGATTTTTAAAAACATAGAGAGAGGTAGACATACACTACACGCACGTAATGCATATGGTGAATGTTGAAAAACGACTAAGTACAAAAAAATGTGTCGACATTTTTGAGAAAATTATTAGAGTACAAGAACATGTGTGGATTTTTAAAAACATTGAGAGAGAGAGGTAGACATACACCACACGCACGTAATGCATATGGTGAATGTTGAAAAACGACTAAGTACAAAAATATGTGTTGACATTTTTGAGAAAATTATTAGAGTACAGGAACATGTGTGGATTTTTAAAAACATTAAGAGAGAGGTAGACATACACTCCACGCACGTAATGCATATGGTGAATGTTGAAAAACGACTAAGTACAAAAAAATGTGTTGACATTTTTGAGAACATTATTAGAGTACAAGAACATGTGTGGATTTTTAAAAACATTGAGAGAGAGAGGTAGACATACACCACACGCACGTAATGCATATGGTGAAAGTTGAAAAACGACTAAGTACAAAAAAATGTGTTGACATTTTGGAGAAAATTATTAGAGTACGAGAACATGTGTGAATTTTTAAAAACATTGAGAGAGAGGTAGACATACACTACACGCACGTAATACATAGGGTGAATGTTGAAAAACGACTAAGTACAAAAAAATGTGTTGACATTTTAGAGAAAATTATTAGAGTACGAGAACATGTGTGGATTTTTAAAAACATTGAGAGGGAGGTAGACATACACTACAGGGTGAATCAAAAAACATTGTGCACGATTTGAAACGGCCGTTTGACCTTGATGCGTGCATTGAACCATGGAATTCTTGTTGTCTGTATAAAGCGTTGGTAATCTAGTTTATCCTCCCCAAATATGAAAGTAATCGACTAAAAAATAAGCAAACTGTACCATGTTTTGTAAACTGTCCGCATTTTTCGACATTCCAATGGGATTTACACAGTTAAGACATAAATATTGCAGCAGCATGATGATATGGAGTGAGAAAGACGTGGTTGGGCCTGTAATTTATTACAGGTTCCTGGTATATTAAATGAGCCAAAGGTGGTAAAACATTGTAGAAATAAATAATACTTCACAAACTGAAAATATTGTACAAATGAAATGTTCTGAAGACACTTTCTTTCTTGATGATTGCACTGAAAAGTCATTCACATTTGCCTTAAGGTTCACACGGTATGAGTTACGGTCTTCTGCTAAAGGTGTTTTCTTAAGGCATACAATAAAATGTTAGCTTCCTTGCAATTCAAAATAGAAAAAGTTTAGTTGTTTGCTGATATTAAGTTTTGTTAATGAAGCCGAAGACATGTGTGTGCCCTGTCCAACATGTTGCGAACAGCTCGTCTAACCATTCCCCTGTTGCGGTGTAGCCATTGAGAGAGAGGTAGACATACACTATACACGCACGTAATGCACATGTTCTTGTGGAGAAAATTATTATAGTACGAGAACATGTGTGGATTTTATAAACATTGAGAGAGAGGTAGACATACACTACACGCACGTAATGCATATGGTGAAAGTTGAAAAGCAACTAAGTACAAAAAAATGTGTTGAAATTTTGGAGAAAATTATTAGAGTACAAGAACATGTGTGGATTTGTTAAAACATATAGAGAGAGGTATACATACACTACACGCACGTAATACATAGGGTGAATGTTGAAAAACGACTTAGTACAAAAAAAATGTGTTGAAATTTTGGAGAAAATTATTAGAGTACAAGAACATGTGTGGATTTTTAAAAACATTGAGAGAGGGGTAGACATACACTACACGAACGTAATACATAGGGTGAATGTTAAAAAATGACTAAGTACAAAAAAATGTGTTGAAATTTTGGAGGAAAATATTAGAGTACAAGAACATATGTGGATTTTTAAAAACATTTAGAGAGAGGTAGACATACACTACACCACACGCACGTAATGCATATGGTGAAAGTTGAAAAACGACTTAGTACAAAAAAAAATGTGTTGAAATTTTGGAGAAAAATATTAGAGTACAAGAACATGTGTGGATTTTTAAAAACATTGAGAGAGGATAAGACATACACTACACGAACGTAATACATAGGATGAATGTTAAAAAATGACTAAGTACAAAAAAATGTGTTGAAATTTTGGAGGAAAATATTAGAGTACAAGAACATATATGGATTTTAAAAAAACATTTAGAGAGAGGTAGACATACACTTCACGCACGTAATACATAGGGTGAATGTTGAAAAACGACTAAGTACAAAAAAATGTGTTGAAATTTTGGAGAAAAATATTAGAGTACAAGAACATGTGTGAATTTTTAAAAACATTGAGAGAGAGGTAGACATACACTACACGCACGTAATACATAGGGTGAATGTTAAAATATGACAAAGTACAAAAAAATGTGTTGAAATTTTGGAGGAAAATATTAGCGTACAAGAACATGTGTGGTTTTGATACTATTGAGAGAGGGGTAGAATTTTTATTAATATACTACACGCACGTAATGCATATGGTGAATGATGAAAAACGTCTAAGTACAAAATTATGTGTTGACATTTTTGAGAAAAGTACAAGATCATGTGTGGTATTTGATATTATTGAGAAAGAGGTAGAATCTTTCTAAATAGGCTGCACGCACGTATTACATATGGTGAATGTTAAAAAACAAATAAGTTCAAAAATATGTATTGACGTTTTGGAGAACAAGAACATGTATGGAATTTTAAAATAAATGGGAGAGAGAGAGAGAGAGGTAGAATATATTTAAATACACTACACGCACGTAATGCATATGATGAATTTTGAAAAACTTACAAAGAACAAGATGTGTTGTTGATATTATTGAGAGAGGTATACAATTTATAAGTACACACACACATCATATCTGAGATCATATGGTCTCAGCGAATATGGTGAATGCTGAAAAACGACGATATACAAAAATATGCATATGTTAAATGTTGAAGAGAAATTCGTGTTTTGTGTGGCTTACAGTATAATTGGTGTGGTAGGAGTAGATATGTAGTAGTGCGATGGGCTATGCTTAGTATTTCTCAGACGGGTAGCTTCCTAATAGGTGTTCTGCACAATATAATGTTTAATATTTTTTGGTACAAACAGTTAGTTTTGGTATATCCCGTATTAGACACGTGTCGCCAAGTTTTATAGACCATTCGCGATCCTGTACGCGCGCTTTAAAATACCATGCCCTAAAATACCATGCCCTAAATGTTGAGTTATTTGCTTTGATGATAGCAGAATTTAGTTCTTATATGACACGAAACATTCAGAATTGGTTATTTGAAATTAATTTTCACGTGGAACAAAATACGAATTTCAAATTGTGGATGGCTTCGTCTGACAGTGACAGAGGAGGGGCGTGGCGTTATTTGCATTTTATTAATATTGTAATCAGATCAGTTGGGAAGGACGCTGGATCGCGACGATCACATGGTGTGAGGTCATGAATGAATAGTCATGAATGAATATTCATTCACAACGAATGATTGACAGTTTACGCTTAACTTCCGGATGATGAACTTATAGAGTGCGCTATACTGTGAAACAAAATCTCAACAATGGTCAGATAGGGTGTTACATCACCCTGGTATATAGGACAAAACCGTTTAACCGTTTAACATGTTTAAGGGGCGTGTTCCTCTCAAGTGTTTGTCCTGGACAAAAGTCACATGACTCCCTATGTATCTGAGTCTCCGTGTTTCCAAGTAATAATACCCATGGTGCAATAGATTTGCCTCGAATTTTAACGTGATGGTGAAATTTATTTACGAACGAAATAGGTGTCTAGAATCGTTTAAAAAAAAATAGTGTTATGCATTATACATGTTATAATGAAATCAGAATTACAATCTCCTTCAGCATGTAATCATCTTTTGGGCGATAACCCATGTTAAAAATGCACAACAATCGAAATATAAAGCATTTTAGCCTCCGATTTAAGAGATATTTGTATTTTGAAGTATATGTATTTTTTCTTCAAATCGTTTATAGCCTTCATTAGCTCAAACGTCAAAGCGCCGGCTTCACAATCATGAGGTCAGTGGTTCGAATCCTGCGGATGGGGTATGTTTTTCTGTTATTACACTGTTTGTTTTTAGAAATTGACAGGATTGCTTATCGTTCGCTATATTTATTGAATGTTCTTTACCTTGATTTTTTCAAAAATCGAGGTACTCTATCTCTACCGTTTCTTTCTTCTTCTTCATCATCTTCTGGCAATATATCTACAAAATGCTTCTTCTCCTACAGTTTACATGCTACAATCACCATATTTGGTCAGTAGGACCCCCTACCAGACCTTCATTACAGGACCTCACAGTTTGGGGTCAAATGTCACAGGGGGGTCACTAGGGGTCAAAACGTGATTTTCACTTAAAACGCATTTCCAATTTAGTGAAATGACCTAGGATCGTCAAAATCGGTCAACATATTCCTTATGACCGTACGCATATATAATAGTTCGGTTTTTCCAATCAATAAATATTTGGGGTCACTAGGGGTCAAAATGTTGGTTTTCTAACCATATCACTTAAAATGCTTCTTGTCTCAGAGGAAATGGCTCATGAATGTCAGAATTGGTCAAAAGATTCCTTGGATCCATGCACATACAGCGATCTCAGCGATTAAAATTGACGTGTCATGCGGGGTCACTAGAGGTCATTGACCTATACAGTGGTAAAACTTGAGATATGCTCCGATTGGGACCGAGTTTATTGCATCTTGTTTAGATTGATGAGCCAAGAAAATAAGTCAATCATGTTGACCAGGTCAAAGGTCAAGAAGAGGTCAATACGGGTCATTGAACATTACAGGGGTAAAAGTTAAGACATTATCCGATTTGGACCGGGTTTGTTGCATCTTGTTTGGTTTGATGAGCCAAGAAAATAAGTCAATCATATTGACCAGGTCAAAGGTCAAGAAGGGGTCAATAGGGGTCATTGAACTTTACAAGGGTAAGTTAAGACATGATCCGATTTGGACCGAGTTTGTTGCATCTTGTTTAGATTTAGATCGATGAGCCAAGAAAATAAGTTACTCATATTGACCAGGTCAAAGGTCAAAAAGGGGTCAATAGGGGTCATTGAACTTTACAGGAGTAAAAATTAATACATGATCCGATTTGGACCGGGTTTGTTGCATCTTGTTTGGTTTGATGAGCCAAGAAAATAAGTCAATCATATTGACCAGGTCAAAGGTCAAAAGGGGTTAATAGGGGTCATTGAACTTTACAGGGCATGCTACAAGCACCAGACTTGGTCAGTAGGACCTAGACTGGGTACCCGCGTCCCTCTATATGGCCGCCATCTTTAAAAATGGCGGACCAAATATAGGGACTGGGAAAATAGTACGTCCAAAAAGTGTGCGGTTTGTCGTGGAATTCCACGACAAAATACCAGTACCGAGCATGCGCGGCAACAACAGAAATACCACCTGATTGGTCCAATTCAAAGGCAGTGCGTCGAACGATCGTCACGCTGCGCCACGGGGAGGCAAATCGTGCGCCCTATCGCGTCACGCGATGTACAACGCCGCGTGAAACTACCGGCGCTCTGTGGCGTGATGGTGCGTGAATAAGCTCATTTTTTTCACGAATTTATCAGCGCACACTTTTAGAACTGTATTTTTTCCAGTCTTCACATTTGAGCACCCTCGCAGGGGCCGTGTGGAAAATCGGGAAGACAGGAGGATCCAGTCTAAGTAGGACCCTCTACCAGACCTTCATTACAGGTCCTCACAGTTTGGGGTCAAAGGTCACAGGGGGTCACTAGGGGTCAAAACGTGATTTTCACTTAAAACGCATTTCCAATTTAGTGAAATGACCTAGGATCGTCAGAATTGGTCAACATATTCCTTTTGACCGTACGCATGTACAATAGTTCGGTTTTTAAAATCAAAAAATATTTGGGGTCACTAGGGGTCAAAATGTAAATTTTCACTCCATTCACTCAAAATGCTACTTGTCCGAGAGGAAATGACCTATGATTGTCAGAATTAGTCAAAAGATTCCTCTCATCCATGTTCATATAGGGTCCTTCTCCACTAATTGGCACCAAAGCCGTCACTAAGTACACCACCTCTCTCGGTAGATTCGGCGGCTACCAATTCATTTAAAACGGCTCAGTCACCATTCTTCCTAACAAGAGTTGATAATGGTCACTGTGTGTTTTGTTTATACGTCGTAATTAATACAGCGTTGTTCGAATGTTTTTGGTCGATGTTCAATGTTGTTTTAAGATCACCATTTCGCCCTAAATCACTAGTAAAAAAGGATTTATTTTTGATGTCTCTAGAGTGCTTACCTTGTGATCAACGTGTACACAATACGTCCAACCCAAAACGGTGATTTTTGATATATTTTACATATATTCTTCACACACAATTACAAACGCCTCACTCTCGATGACTGGACACATTTTTGTGCGTGTGTTTATGGTGGTAGCCTAGTGATGAAGCGTACTGCGTGCAGAGTGTTTCGCGTCATACGCTGCATATTATAATTCATGACGCAGTTTGCGTATTTCGCATTATGACGCTAACATACACAGCAACCGTTTCCTTGGCCGGACAACAACCATGAATAATTTGTCGTTTGCTGGCTCAAAATCCATCTCCTGTAGGCCTAAGTTGGCAGTGGCGTAGCTAGGTTATTCATATTGTTATGAGTCAAAATATGCGGGCGTAGCGCGCGAACATTTTCGACTTTACACCTATTTTTGGCACGATCGAGATACATTTTGGCTCTAAACAAGCTTGTTCCAACTAATATTGCATTTTGGGGTAACATATGCGGGCGTAGCGCGCGAAAAAAATTCATCTGTGTTCTTTTGACCGTCATAATTCCATGATACCTCTGGTCAAATGAACCGACAGTGCCAATCTCAACCAACACGACGTCAATATTGGGCTCCCCCCCCCCCTCTGGCTACGCCACTGTAATTTGGAAGCTAAACTAATTCAAACATTTTAGATAGGTTGTCACAATTTATTCTCTTCAATCTTCGTACTCAGTCAAATCCTTTTATTTATATTAATTTTATGAAAAAATGTTTCCTTGATTTTAAAAGAAAAGGGGCACCCGTTTGTTAATATTTCTGTTTTGTGTGTCTTTGGTTTATTTTTGTTTTGGGTGTGGATTGTTTTTCAATTGTGTTGTGTTTTTGCTCTGGTTATATTTTTGTTTTCGGTTGGATTTTGCTTTTGTTTGCTTGTTTGTTTTTGCTTTCCCTGCTTTGCGTTTTTGTTTTCGGCAATTTAACATTAGTATAAGCCTACTATAAGATTATTAAACAGCATTTATATAGCGCCTTTTCTAAAAAAGACCAAAGCGCTGTACAGAGATAAAAATACACACACGATAAAAAGTACCAAGTAATGTACAAAATATAAAACACAACAATAGAAAAATTGGACATTGAAAATGGCAGTATGTAGTAATAATACAATAAAATAGATGATACGCGTACACAGCCCCCCCCCCCCACACCCGTACCCCCCAAGATGGTCCGGATGACGTTAAAAAACATATTATTAGGGGTTAGTGTTATGGGTCATCCAAAATTATCGCCATTTTCACTTACGTACAGACTTTTGACCCCCTCCCCCCCTCGAGTTACGTACGCAATAAATGGCGAATTTTTATTTTATTTTGTACTTTAAAAAAAAAAATCATGCCTCTCAAGATCGCCATTTAAGTTACGTACGGTTGGGGTATATTTCGACCCCCCCCCCTCTTACGTACGCTCTTACGTACGCTTTGTACGTAACTGAAAATGGCGATTTACAATAAAAGTCAACATTTTGCCACCCAATATGTTATTGCCCCGTCGGTTTTTACTTCCCACCCCCCCCCCCCCCCCCAAAAAAAAGAAAAAACCGCCTGAGCTCTTACTACATGTATTACATGTAGGCCTATAATAGCAGTCAGCCCTTTTATGGCAAAAGGATGTATCTTATATGTGCTTTCCTAATGAAATACTTCCTTTTAACATGGATTGTGTTAACTTGGTTCAATAATCCTCACTTAGGAAAAGGTTGCAACTTGTAAAGACAATAAAAGTAATATACTGCCTTTTACCACTACATGAATTTTGGAGAAAAAAAGCCAACTTTGATCATGTTAAAAGGGAGTATATTGTTAGGAAACTACATATAAGATACATTCTTTTGCCATAAAAGGGCTGAGCTGTCATCGACAGTTTCAATTCTTGATAGTTATCAGCAATTTTTAAAAATCTTATTAAGGCATCAATAAGTAATTGCTACCTTCAAGTGCCATTGGCAGGTGGACTATAATATGTAACTAAATGTTACCATAGGCCTACTGTATATTATAGTTATGATAAATTAAAGGAAGTTTAAAAGGGCAATTAATTATAATTATCAAATATCTTTTTAATAATTTGCCTCTTTGCGATGATTGTCTTTTTAACAGACTCTTCTTGTTTTACTTCAATGCTGAGTGCAGGAAATCGGCTCACAGTGGTCAAATATTTAGGATAGGTTGAACGTTTTCGTTATAATTCTTTGCTAAATACGTTCATGAGACATAATTACGAGGGTCATTCAATAAGTTCTACCTCTACCTCATACTTTGCTCAGTTTTAAGCCCGGTCTTAGGGTCCATATCCAAACTCTCAGTGCTTTTAAATCGTTTTTCTAGCGATTTAAAAGCGCATTTCCAACGGTATTTCGTTCTATTGTTAAAAGCATCTGAAAAAGATCGGTGATTAACTAGAAACCTCTCTACTTATCTGGCGTTAACAATAGAACTATTGTAGTACTCTGGATGACTCAATTAGTGAAGCAGACACATCAAAGCGCGAGGAAGGTTGTGTTATATTCTTTAAGAAATACTATTTATAAGCTTTTTAAATCCGATCATAAAATGTTTACGTTCACCGCCGATCAATGTATCTGGTCGTCTAGAAATATGAATTAAGCTACCGCTCCATCACTCTATTCATCTATTGTTTGGCGCAGTATTGCCAAGATATTGTGAAAGTAGCCCATTTCCCCCTTCATTCCATTGAAATCAATGCTGAAAACATTTTGGCGATAGGTCACGTAACATATTTGTACAATGGATGGGTAATGACGGAGGGGCGTAATATATTGACCATCGTGTTTGGAAGTATTATACAATATAATACCTATGTATTATACAATATATAATCCAAGTCATTAGTTTAGAGAGGATATTGTTTCCGACTTTTGTCCTTTCGATTTTAGCCTCCGATTTAAGAGATATTTGTATTTTGAACCCTATGTAATGTTTTTCTTCAAAACGTTTATGTATAGCCTTCATTAGCTCAAACGTCAAAGCGCCGGCTTCACAATCATGAGGTCAGTGGTTCGAATCCTGCGGATGGAGATGGTTTTCTTTTCTGTTTTGTTATTACACTGTTTGTTTTTATAAATTGACAGGATTGCTTATCGTTCGCTATATTTATTGAATGTTGAATTCTTTTGCAATTTCACTGCGATAAAGAATGTCCTGTAAATATAATTGTGTTTACTACTCCTAGGCTTACATTGAATGGCCCCTAGCTAGTCTATGAACATGATCTGCAAAGGCCAATTGTTATGTAAATAAGAAGCCAGTCGGCTCATGTCCTTGAATCGATTTTCCTATTTCCTACACCACCGCAACATTATTTCAATAATAATAATACAGGCAAATTGATTTGTATTACATAACGGCTGGCATTTACTTTACAAGTTTAGCTCAATCGATAATAACACACAACGAGTTTCTATTGTATTGGCCTGTTGCATAGGACTAGGACAGTTCGGTGGTATACCGCGGTTCATTCACATTTCATGATGCCATGCACACTAAACAGTCAGTGGAAAATTAAAATGAAATCGTAAATAATTCCACATTCCAAAATAAACTATAATTGAACAATAATGAATAATTATACGAAATGATAAACAATATCGAAAACTAATTTTAAACAAATGTATATAAACGATTAAAATAAACTTTCAAAACGTGATAGGATTCGAACCCACGACCTCCGGTTTACTAGTCCAATGCTCTACCGCTGAGCCAACTATGCGCTATGTGAACGCAATAACAAACAAAAGTAATATGGTTCAACATACCACTCTTCTCTAAATTAGATGTTTAAAATGCTTTATATTTCTTAATCTTTGTAGTTTTAAGATAGTTTCTCGCTCAAAAGTTGATTATTTACTGTTAAAGAAAGTAATTCTGATTTAAATGTAACGAATAACACTACTTTTTGAAACAATTCTAGATATATTATATTTCGTTTGTACAGCATTTTGTCGATTTATGTGCACACTTTTACGACTTAGTATTGCATCATGGGCTTTTTGCCGGGCACGCGAGGACTTCGGAGCGAAGCGAGTCATGTGATTTTTGTCCAGGACAAACACTTGAGATGTACACGCCCCTTTAAGAATCGGTTCACAAAGTACGGGATTTGTTATTCGTTAAATCTAATAAATCATAGACTCATTTTATAGACAACAACACCGTGTTGAAAAACCCGTGTGTATTTAGGGAATAGTTGAATGAGAACTATATTTGGGTATAAAGCGCTGAGGATTTCAGGAAAATCGAAATAGCTCAGTTGGTAAAGATTTGGACTCTCAATCAGCAGGCCGTACGTTCGAATCTTTGTGGCGGTTTATATTCCTTGTGCTCTATGCTTAGAGCGGTCGAGTCTGGGTAGAGGTCGGTTAGGGTTTTAAGTATGCCGAAATATAATATTTATTATTGTTCTCTCATTATACGTCCGTTCGGGGTTTTCGTTTATATTGACATAATTTTAACGTTATTTATTTATTTTGTATTTACTTTCTTAATTGTTGATGTTTATTTAATTATTTATCAATCAATTAATTATAAATAGGCCTTAATATACTATTTTATTGATATAATTATTAATCTATATATTATTTATTTACATTAATTACTTAATTTCTTCATATTTATTATTTATTTATTATTTATTAGGTCACGTTCAGAGTGTATGCAACATTCTTAAATAGTCTAAAAACGCAGAAAAATGACACTATTTAGGGGAGTAAGATTCATAATGCTACTTGATTACACACATTATGCCTATACCAGAAAACAATAACACGTTGTATGTTTAATGGCTCCCATTATTGTTTAGTATTGAATGATAACATTATCCATGCTTGTACCAGGGAGGTGTCATTGACACCTCCCTGCTTACTCTAAAATCATCCACGGCTGAACAATAGTCTTTAAAGGCCACTTCAAGGAGGATTATTCTTATGACGTTAACGAGTGGATTACGATAAGCCTAGCAATGAATAGGCGGCTACAAACATATCGTTTGAGTCGGGGTTTGAGGAGTGTCGCGATTAGCCTCTATCACCTGCCATGATAAAACCTGGCACTTGTACCCGGGGGGGGGGGGCACTCAACTTTTTTTGGGGGTAGGGGTGTGCCGCCCAGGGTCTCAGAAAGGGGGCTAAAGAACTGAACTGAGTGGATTTTATGACGAAAAATAGGGTCTTAGGAACAGATTTTTTTCCCAAAAAAATAGGTCTTGAGAACTGGCCTATAGTTCAATTTTCGATTTATTTTGGTTTAAGAACGCAAAATTTTCGAAAAATTGGGGCTTTGGAACACAAAATTGGTGCTTTGGAACGCAAAATTTCGCGATTTTTGAATTTTCAATGAAAACGGGGTCTTAAGAACTGATGCAGGCTCAAAAGGGGGGGGGGGGGGTCATAAGAACTAGCAAACTAGCAGCAGAGGGTGAAAAGGGGGTCTTCAGCGCGGCACCTAACTATACCCTTTTCAAATGTCAGTGCCCCCCCTCCCCGGGACTTGTACTAGAAACCCGATAGGTGTACAATCTGGCAAATGGGTCGCTCTCTACGTCACAACAGGGGTCGGGTGAACACTGGTCAGCTTAATAACACAATCTTCCTCGCGCTTTCATGTGTCTGCTTCACTAATTGGGCCATCAAGAGTACTACAATAGTTCTATTGTTAACGCCAGATAAGTAGAGAGGTTTCTAGTTAATCACCGATCTTTTTCCGATGCTTTTAACAATAGAACGAAATACCGTTGGAAAAGCGCTTTTAAATCGCTAGAAAAACGATTTAAAAGCACTGAGAGTTTGGATATGGACCCTTATTAACTATTGTGACAATTGTAGCTTTGATTCATCGGTCTGAGTAGGCCTACTGGTTTTTGCTTTTCAGGAGCCTGCAGTGAAAACCGAATGTCCATTTAATTGTGATCGAAACGGACGAAAAACAGCAAAATATCTCCAAAGTGCTTAAGTCATAATTTTCACCAATTCTAAGACACAAAAAGTTCCTGGTCGAACTATTCTAAGGTTCAGATAATTGCAAAATGTGACTTATTTGATATGGAAAGTATGCTGTCTGAATGGCCACAACCAGATCAGGACAACTATCAAGCTTAACCATCCCCTATATTATAGGGAACACCGCAAAAGTCATATTTGCTTTTCATGAACTGAGAGAGATCTTCAATATACAGGATTATTTGGAGGGTACCAAGCCTCTCCAAGATGATAGCACCGTGAACATGAATGTCAACACTCAAATTTCATGAAGCGTTTATTTGGTGGTGCGCCCCCTTTCTAACCATACAGTACTGTGTGGAGAAAAAACGAAGTAAGTTTACTAGTCAATTTTCTGTTTCCGTTGTCCAAAATCTCTCTCTGGCTTTGACCACATCAGAACAAAAATGAAACAGATATCATTTATTATTTACTATAGGCAAGGGCGGACTTGTGTTATGTGTAGCCATGATTAGCTATAAATCACGAATGTCATGAGGCTGACAACACCGGGGCCGACAATCATATTAGCGATGAGGGAGGTAGAACTTATTGAATGACCCTCGTATATCTATATAAATAAAAGGAAGAACGTAAATCTTGTCCGCGAGTGTTCTCAGAGATGCCTTGACTTTCAACTCTGATTTTTGCGTACATTGATTGAGTACATATTGCCTTTAAACCATTGGACACTATTTTTTGCAAAACTATTCAATTACTATGGAAATCTATATAAATAAAAGGAAGAACGTAAATCTTGTCCGCGAGTGTTCTCAGAGATGCCTTGACTTTCAACTTTGATTTTTGCGTACATTGATTGAGTACATATTGCCATTAAATCATTGGACACTATTTTTTGCAAAACTATTCAATTACTATGGAAATAACCACAAAACAGGTCGGTTGCTAGAAATGCGGGCGTAGCGCTCGAAATTGTTTGACTTTACACCTATTTTGTGCACGATTGAGGTACATTTTGGCTCTAAACAAGGTTGTATACCACGTCTTCTATTCTTACCTCATGAAACTGGCCAACGCATGCGCGCGGATACCGCCGTTGGTGGAGCTGTTGCGGAGACAGTGGAGTTGCTACATGGGTGGGGTGGCGTGGGCGACTTGAACTTACTAAATTTAGGCAAATTGTTGATTTCTCTTGGCGTTATTCAATAGACGAAAAACGGCTTTCATACAACGATCTAGCTGGGTTGCTATGTGTGGTCGTTACTACAGCTGCTTGACGTTGGCAAGTATATGTACGCAAGAGCGATGCTATGCTGGTTCCCTGCACCCTGAATCCCCGGCTCAACTTATCCATAGGTGCAGGTACAGGGTTCTCAATTGCCGGCCGTAACAGTAAGTTCAACACATTGCATTGTCGCTCTGTTATGGCAAACGGTAAATAACGATCAACACACTGTAGCTGAGATACATTGTCGCGCTGCCATAGCTACGGCGCGATGGGGAACGCGCTATGACATGCGTGCATCGTGCGTGTGAAGTTCGGCGCTGTGGTTAGCGCCGATACACGTGTAGTTTGTGCCAATCAGCAAATTTGTTATCGTTCTAAGCGTGACGCTGGCTTGATCGCATTTATTTGTGGATTTTTTATGCCAGCAAATCAGCTTCGAGTGAAAATTGGCGCGTACCTGCATCTATGGATAAGTTGTGTGGAGCCCATAGATGCAGGGAACCAGCATAGAGCGATGCGTGCAAGTCACGCCGCACCATCGTTGGCCACGCAACACTCCGCTACGCGATGGCCGCCACGCGACACACGCGTAACGGACCTGTGTTATAGTGTGATCAGTTCCAAATTGGCGCAAATTCATGTGAGGCTAATTTTATCAGTATAGAATACCTTGCCCACCGCTTATACCTGCGTATGATGTACAAACCACACTTTCAGCGCCCTCCGGCACTGCACACCATTGTGTCATTATTTGTCCCGTCCCGTTAGCTTTATTGCTATACAAACAGCCCCCCACCCCCCCCCCCCCCCCCCCCCCCCCCCCCACCCTCCTGAATGGGTTACGGCTTATTAAAGGCGCAACACCAGTTTGTGTCATTATTGTTCCGTGTTTCCTCCTAGGCCTATAGCTTTATTGCTACAACCCTTCGGCCAGTTATGGGTTAGGCCTACCAGCAGAATGTCTTTCATAAAATGGAAATGCAGGGATAGCGACGGTATGAGTATGCGTGATAAAAATACATACTGAAGGAATAATTTAATGTTATTTGGCCAAACAATAAGCCGGGATATGGCACACAAAAAGTGCTTAAGAATGGAGACCATAAATGATCATGATGAGAGCTCCGACCATTGGCCCGCCGACTAATACAACCAAGGAGTTATTATAGTTAACTAAAAGGCCCACTATAAACAACTAAGTCCCTAGGCCTAATAAATTCCCGACTGAATCACGTGTACCTGAATATAATAATGCACATGGGGTAGCCTAGGCCTATCTTGATAAGGGCATCTGTGATGTGAATTCTAAGGGTGAATTGGATATGGGGTAAGGCCATAAGGATATGGATTACTTTGAAAACATTTTTTGTGTGTGCAGATTTGCAATTGTTATCAAATCAAAGTCAAAGTTCTGGGATGGTTTTTTTTCACAGAAAATACTGTCAAGATAGATTTGTTAGTCCATATGCGATGCCATGAAAGCATGAAAGTCATTCCTGATATAAGTCAAACAAAATAATTAAAGGCACCAAGGAATGGTATGAAGTACTGGATTATTAAGGGCATGGGGGCCCTTTATTAATGGCACATGGTATATCATATGTTAGAGGGGCTGTCATTTTCGTCGGTAAGAGGGTCGGAGGTACAAAATATCATTAATTGTCGTGTTTTTACAAGGAAAATATGGCAGGCCGGGTCGCGATCTTTATTACCGTAAACAACATTTGATACCTGACGGAGTAAAGTGCATAGCACATGTACATTGTACAGCAATACATTTATACAGTGAGTGAGTACGGTTAATAAATTCGCGGCCGGGTCATGAAATCAATACATTGTAATGGGAGGGGGGTGGAGGTCAAAACAAGATCTATATTAATATAGGGGGCATATGCCTGAAGTTGCTTAACCAGATGCTAAATCCAACAAAAGCACCGCACCGCAATATTATGGAAGTACACAACATAGACCTCGAAATTTGGGAGCGCGGCCCTAGCATTAATCACGCTCACCTGGACATCCGCACACATCATGTGTCATTATTTGTCCCGTGTCCTCTCCCGTTATAGCTTTATTGCTATAATACACCCCCATCCCAAATCGGTACGGGTTATTGAGCCCCAACACGTGAGAGCGCAACCCCAGCCCAGCGAGATGCCCGATCACCTACTTGGACTCCGGCTTAACGTGGCCATCCCCGGGGGCGGCACACACAATTGTTTGTGTCATTATTTGTTCCGTATTTAACGCTTTAGGCTACCCCCATGATCAAGTACCTGGATTATCAAGGGCATATGGGCCCTTTGATTATTAATGGCACATGGTATGTTATGGATTATGTTAGGGGGTTGTCATTTTCTTTGGTAAGTGGGCCAGGGTCGGAGGTACCAAATATCATTGGAGGTGTCGTGTTTTTACACGGAAAATAGGGGTGTGGGGGGGGGGGGGGTGTCATGAAATAAATACCATGTCAAGGGGGGGGGGGGGGCGGGGCGGCAACACTTAATTTTAGTCCAAAAAATCTTTCTTTTTTTCTCCTTTTTTTCTACATTTGTATACCCTTATTTTTAATTTTCCCTTCCGCATCAACTTTCCCCCACTATTCCGAATTTAACCATTAAGGCCTGAGAATGGTAGTGATCATAACAATAATCACGTTCGTTGCGGGGTGGGGGGGGGGGGCGGGGGCATACAAAATGACGATACATGATATTTGGGACCGCGTACCAAAAAAAAGACCACCCCTATAAACCGCTCAATGGGGGGGGGGGGGGGGGGGGGGGGGGGGGGCTCACTACTAGCGGGGCCCGCTAGTAAATAAAAAGGTTTAAGATTTAAAAAAGGTTTGCCTTTTTAAAGAAGAAAAACAAGCAGTCTTTTGTGTGTTGTTATTGTTATTGTTGTTGTAGGTATTTTGTGTGGTTTATTTTTATTTGCTTTGCTTTGGTTTGCTTTGGTTTGCAGCTGGTTGACACAGAGTGTTCTTGTCAAATTTAGAATCACAATCGGTTCCGGCTACTGCTGAGAACAGTTACTGTATTTGTGCTCAATAATAAAGGGAATTTCCTTACGTAGCAGTAGTACGAAAAATTTTGGGCGATATTACGGATACGGGAAACTAGAAAATTGGGCGAGATATTTCGGTGACAATTCACATTTTATAACGTATCTATTCGCTTTCATGGTAAGGAATTTGGGTAAAGTAGCTACTTAAGTCTTAGTTTTTTGTAATATATGTGTATTTTATGTAGATCGTGCGAAAAGGGGAGTGCAAACAATTGTGCTACCGGTCATTGTAAAAGGTGCCGAATTTGGCACCTTTCTAATAGTAATAATAATAATAACAGGCATTTATATAGCGCCTTACATCGAAAGGATCACAAAGCGCTTAACAAAATAACAATAGCATATACAAAATATGAATGCACATAGAAAAACACAGGAGTAGCCATCAAATGATGGCTATAATATAAAATGTTATACAGTATACAGCAATACACTAATCAAGAATAATGCAAATACAGTACATGAATATTGCACACACAAAAATAACTAAATATCCTGGTTAAAAAGATGAGTTTTCAAAGACGATTTAAAAGTTCCGACCGTCTTAGAGTTACGGATATGTAAGGGGAGATTGTTCCAGAGTTTTGGTCCAGCAATACAGAAAGCCCTGTCCAGATAGTAATAATCACAGGCTGAGCACTAATGGACTTTGACCGTGGTCACTGTGCAATTTGGGTATTTGGCATTTTTTTGGTTCTATTTCGTCGTCAAGCGTAATGGCACAATAATAAATCGGGTCGGATTTTGGATTGGGGGAGGGGGGGGGGGCAGTGCAACTTCTACATGTACACGTACTACTAACTAACTTAACTAGTCTACTACTAGTACTAGACTAGTCCCAATCGGTACCGTAGTGCAAGTGTATCTTCGATACACGGTACCACTACCCTCCATAGACTCACGACGTCGCGAAAATCCCATTTTTAAATCAAGATTTTCAAATCAAATTTAATTGAAATCAATCAAAATGCACTTACATGTTGTTCCTTACCTAGAAATCTTAGTTAATACATTGAGTTCATTAACTTTGATCAAACATCCTCATTTTGGGGGAAATATTGAGGTGAAAAAAACTTGACAAATAAACACTTTACTTTTGGTGGGCCGAAGTTACCCATCAAGGGATTGATTGGCCTTTCAGAGCTCTCTTTCGAGAGTTACCAGTTTGATTTTTAATCACTCTGGTCGTTAACCTTGTTAATGTCTGTTGGGCTATTGTTCACATTTGCGCTTTATATACACAACAACAAAAAAATATCCCCCATTCTACGGCACTTTTAGCAATTAATTTGTGTTTTTGTTATATTTCTCCACACAGGAATTGGTATGGTTTTGTTAAATTAACGTGTGATCTACGGCTAGCCTGCAATAATGTCTTTGAAACCAAGAGTAGTGAACTTTGAAGAAACGTGGAGTCGGTTGCTGGAAACCGTTCAAGGTGTTATTCAGCTTGGTAATGTGAAACGCAAGACATGGAATGACAGGTTTTCGTATCCTTTGATGTTGGTGATGCTGGGTTATGGCTTGAAAAAAAATCGGGAACATTTTTGGAGGGACATTTTTGGCTTTTGAGGGAATTGTTTGGCTTTGGAGGGATTTTTTTGGCTTTGGAGGGAATTTTTTGGCTTTGGAGGGAAATGTTTGGCTTTGGAGGAACATTTTTTGGCTTTGGAGGGAAGTTTTGGCTTTGGAGGGAAATGTTCGGCTTTGGAGGGAAATTTTAGATATAAAAATAAAGAAATACAAAAAGAATTTGAAGGGAAACTTTTTCCATGAAGAGACATGTTAAGTTCCAGGAACATTTTCATTTTTTCTGACCCTGAATGCAAGGTTAGAATTTAGTTGAGAATCTATTCTCGGAATGATTCCTCACAACAAAATTGTGATAATCTAAACTGGTATTTTACTAAAGAAGCTCAAATGGTAAGTAGAATTAACACTTTCCACGCCGCCATGATATATATTTGTCAGAAACCTTTCCTAACTTTCAACGTCTATCTCAAAGGATTACTAAACCAATACTAGGCATCTTTGTACATATTTCAATGCATTGCTCATGGTTATTCCAAATATGGTAATGAAATTCAATACTTATGATATTTGTGAAACATTTTGTGACATTTTGGAATGTCGTCTGCAGATGCCTGCCGCGTGGAAAGGGTTATTAAAGGAGAGTCTTTGCCAAAATAGATTCTCAGATTTGCCTCAAAATTACAGCCCTAAAATTATTGAATCTTCATTGGGTATTGAATTCTTAATATTCATTAGGACACCCTGTTTAGGCCAAACAAAGAAGAAGGTTTGTCTCAGAAGCCCGCCCGCGTTGGTGTGAAATGAGCTACGGCGCGTAGGTCTATGCGCTGAGGCCTAACAACAACAATAAAAATGATTTTTTTTTGGGGTTGTGGATATTTTTTTTTAATTTTTAAATTTTAAAAAAGTCAAAAAAAAAAAATCAAGGCCAAAGAAGTCCAAACAAGTTGTCTGTAAGTGTAAGCTTGGATTAGCAAAAAAAACCAAAAAAAAACAAATTTTCTAAAAAATAAATATATCGCACAGCACTTTGCTTTTTTGCAAAATGTTTCTGAGACAAACTCCCTTCTTTGTCACATTGCTTTGATAAGTAGATCCTTAACAATTGTCCACCATTAGTGATGTGTATGCACTCTGTGTAGCATTCCCAGAACCACACAGTGATAGACTCTATGAAGAAACAAAGAAATTCCTGGAGGAACATGTGGGATCTCTACATCAGGTGAGCAAACTCATTATTATGTATTCATAGAGTTAAATTGCATATTAATGAGGTAAGTATTAGAGAGAAAAATATAACAGATACCAGTTTACACTAGGGCTCAAAATGCATTGGGGTTACGGAGCAATTATAGCCCCTGTACTCCACAAAATATCCCCTGTGGCAAAAATATTTGTCAGTGGCAAGAAGTACACACAAGGGCTAATTTTGGTAAAATTTGATGAAAATAGTTCTCGTTATTAAAGTAGAAAAGTATTGAGAGGCCTGAATTACAAATTAGTATACAGCACAAGAATGGTCTTGTTATGTGTTATATCAATTAAATGTCCCAATTTTCAAAGTCTATCTCAAGGAATACTGAAACAATACTAGACATGTTTGTACTTATTTCAATGCATTTCTCTTGGTGATCCCAATTATGTGACCAATCACAAAAAGGACATGTTGTCGGCAAACATAGTGTTGAGATAGAGGCCAATATATTTAGTAAAATATAAAGAAAATATTAGGAACAAATATGCTTCTTCAAATCATATCTGATGATTACAAAGTCCAGATACCTTCAACATGGTATCAGTTTAAAGCTTTAAATGTGCTCTTTCAAGTCATACCAATAAATCAGAATTGACTAGGGCCTGCAGCATGTCCATTTTGATATGACAGGTCACATATGCTAATGGAATTAAATAATGTTGACATGTTTGAAACATTTTGTGAAATTATGGAATGTCGTCTGCACTCTGCAGACGTCTGCCGCGTGGAAAATACTAATATGTTTACATGTATGTCATTGTTACAGGAAATAAAGGATGCTGGTGGTAATTTACTTGCTCTGTACCATAGACACTGGCAGGTGTATAGTAAAGGCGCGGCCTACATGGATCAGTTATACTCGTAAGTTGTCACTTACTACACTTCAAGCCCAAAATTGTATCGTTCCCATGGATGAAGGCCAAGTGGTATTGTTCCCACTGGTAAAGTTACAAACATGGGGTAAGAAAGAAACGGGCTAAATTTATACTTTCCCACCTGGTGCGAACAAGTCTGATTACAAAGTAAGTGTCATTAGATTTCACATTAACCCTAACCTTCCTAGACACTGTGATTCACTACGGCAAAAAATAATTTCCACATGCATGCTACAGCATTCGATTCAATGACGTCATCAACCAAGCTGATATGTGTGTACGAAATCGCTGTTCAGGGCGAGCGTTGGCAGGTTAGCCAAGTGGTTAAGGACGCAGCGTGGTCCGGGGCTTTGAATCCCGGGGGTTTCGCTGCGATTATTTTGGTAAAAAATGAATACTTTGTCCCCCTCCCCCGGTTTCCACACAAAAACATAGCCTGGCTGGTTAGGGTTAAGCAAAGTGAGAGTCTACCTCGCTGTAAAATGTAATAAAACAAAAAACTGTTTAATGTGATATAAAAATGTAATTCTCACCAATTTAAAACATTTTAATGTGATTTGCTTCAAGTGGTAGAAAATAATAAACTGCATTTTCTACTGTCACCCACAAATCAGACCACTATAATAATTGTTCTGAGTTGGTGAGTGTCTTCCATTTGTAAAAATGTGATGAAAAACTGTTTAGTGATAATAATTCTCACAAATTTAAAACATTTAGTGTGATTTGCTTCAAGTGGCAGAAAATAATATAACTGTATTTTCTACCGTCACCCACAAATCAGACTACTAATTGTTCTTTAGTTGTCGTGTGTTTTCCTTTTGTAAAAATGGGATGAATGTGTGGCGCAGCGGATAGAGCACTGGATTCATAAGCCAAAGGTTGTGGGGTTCAAGTCCTGCTGTGGTCAACATGTTGTGCTCTTGAGTAAGGCACTTTACGGCAATTACTTCTCTCCACCCAGGTGTAAAATGGGAAGCTGTTTGGGGATAATCACAATCTAAGCGTCTGATAGGAATACACGCAATTATCAGAATTTGTAAGATATATGCAGCAATAACTTAAGTGAAGCGAACTGATTCTACACTGAGCAGCGGAATAAATGTTAAGCACTTTGAGCATAATTAATTTGATAAAGCTCCATATAAAAACTAACATTGATTTTTATTTTGATTACCCACTCATGTTATAGAATGCATTTTCACCTTCAGGTATCTCAACCAGCAATACATCAAGAAGCAGAGAATGAGTGATGCAGACAAGAATTTCGGGTTCATGTTGGACTCCACGGAGGAGCAACTCATGGATATAGGAGAGGTAGGATATGCCACTTTTCTTAATGGTTTATTCTTGTGGTAAGGCTAGAAATGGGGAGTCTTGCAATTTGCAATCACATTGGCGATGAAGATAATAAACTCCTCACAAAAATTCAAACACCAATTTTCCGGATATTTCGTAATGTATTCATATTGTGCATCCTCTCTATGAAAAGCTGATGTGTTCCTCTTTCCAACGATACCCCATTTGTAACAATCACTTTTTTCAGTGCTCAGCAACTTGCTTGAGAACATGGAGGTCATAATCTGAATGTGCCAAAATTGCCACTATTTCGTGCTCAAAAGTGTCGTCTGATCACTGAAGTGTGACATTGACAACTACAGTGTAGAGTGATGCTCTATTTAGGTTTAGGTTTCCACTCAAAATTGTATATTGTTTGTAGATCATTTCAAAATGTTGTGATTAGAAATTCACTTTGGATATAATAATAGAGTTGTGTATGACATTTTTAGGGATAAGTATAAACAGTAAGTAGGTCACATTCAGGTTTGTCTCCAGGGCAATTTGAGTGCCGGCTAATTTTACTGATGGCGAGCGGAGTGAGTGTAGCAAACGGAGCGCAGCGGATCACGGCGCGGGGTCCAGGGGCCTGCTTAGGGTTTTTTAGGTGTTTTGTAATGCAATTTGGGGGTTACTGTCACATAATTTCTTATTTTATGAGGCAGTTTAATGATTTTATCCATGTGAATAAAAAAAATTACTATTATTATTTTTTTGTTTTAGTGCCGTTTTTTTGTGTGGTTTTTTTGTTGGTGTCGGTCGGCCAGCGTGAGTGCCGGCTACACCCGACCGGCATGGAGACAACCCTGGTCACATTTCTATACTCTTTTTTCCCCCCCCGTTTTAGCTTGCCTTAGACATATGGAAGAGGCTAATGATTAAACCACTACAGAGACATTTACAGGATCTTTTACTAAAGGAGCTCAAAGGGTGAGTAGAATTAAGAAACCACTACAGGGTGAGTCAGAAATAACCGGTGATTTTTTTGCAAATGTGCCATGAAAATTGCAGACCTGCATGCCTATTCGAACCAAGTGCTTAAACGGCCACATATTTGGCTTTCATTAAAAAAAATGAATTTGACAATAGTGCCATAATGTTACATCAATTTGAGTAGAACCCGGTATTTTAAAGCCAAACCTTTTACTTTTTTTACTTTAGTCGACCTCGGTCGGAAGCCATGATGAATTTTCGCCAGTTCACTCTGTCTTGCATTAGATTGCGTAGCTCTTGCTGGCAAATGCCAGCATCTTGACTAAGCAGCGTGGGGTATGTCAACCTTGGTCTCCCTTGAGTATTTTGACCTTGAGTTGGGGTCCAGAAGACTAGTTGGGACACTGGTTCTTTCAGCCGCCTTACACAGTGGGCAGCAAAATTGAGGCGTCAACCCCTGACAATTTCTGATTTTGTTGGTAGTTCTGCATAGATATCCCCTCTTGTAGGATGATCCTTCCAGTTGAGGTTTAATACCTTCATTAGTAGTCTGGTATAGCAGCCATCGAATCTTGCCTCAAGTCTGTTTGTTAGTGTCCACCCTTCTGCACCATAAAGTAGAATGCTTTCTACAGCAGCACGGAAGAAGCTGATCTTCAAGGAGTCTGACAGATTAGATTTCCAGAGGGTTCCAACAGAATTGTTGGCTAGCTGATACAGAAATGGCAATCAATGAAAAGTTTACAAACCTTGAAAGGCTCATGAATGTTGGATAAAAAATTTAAAAATGACTGAATATAATTTGAACTAAATAATTATGAGAAAGAACAAGGCTGAATTCAAGGGAAAAACCTGAAAAGAGGCATAGCAGCTGAATAAGGAAGCGAGCCTCATGAGAATAAATTGAAGAATGGCTTGATAATTCGACCATCCGTAGGATTAGCTTTAACATTTTGGGTTTTACTAAAATTAGTGTAACATGAGAATGGGTGATTTTGATTTTTTGTTTTGAATGCAAGCCTAATAATGGGTATTTGAGCACTGCCATGGGTTTTTAATATGCATTCCAGGCATTTTTGTGACGCCTTTGCGAAAAAGTGCTCGTTCTTTCCGACTCGCCCTGAATACTAGTCTCATTTCTTTTTAAATGGTTTTAATTATAGTGGCCATATTGCTGTGTTGCCCTGGAAGTGATATCCCAAGCTGACAAATATTTCAAATGCACACTGAAATATAATCACAGATATGCTTATAATAATATTTGGCCAATGAATGGAATACTATGATAATGGCATTGGTTGGTTCGGTCCTGTCATGACTGACAGCTCGTGACCTTACAGATACTACGCCATAAATAATGATTTTCAGCAAAGGAGTAACAATCACGGAGAGGGTGTCCAGTATTCAATTTTATTTGGTCAATCCACCAGGAACGAGGTCTGCCTCTCTTGCGCTTTCCTTCAATTATGCTTCTCTAGGTTGTTACCCTTGCGATGTGAGATACGGCCGAAGTAGCTCAGCATTTGGGTGTTAATAGCATGAAGAAGTCGTTTAGACACCCCTATTTCTTCAATAATTCTGGCATTGGTCCTTCTCATTGTCCATACGATACGAAGCATACGCCTCCAACACCACATCTCGAAGGCAGCTATTCTGTTTTTGTCAGCTTTGGTTAGGGTCCACGTCTCACTTGCATACATGGCAATAATTGGAAATACAAGCAGCCCTCAAATCAACCGAAGGCACCGAAGGCAATTGCCGTCGGTGCCCCACCTAGTTGCCTCGATGCCCTCAACTTCTGGCTGTTTTTACTCCATTGAAAAGTACATAATTTGCCTTGTGCCCCTTTCAAATTGCCTGAAATTGCATTGCCCTTTCCATTTCTTAATTTGAGGGCTGAATACAAGGGCTTGGACAAGCCTGGTTGTTGTTGCTCTGGTTATTCCTCTGTCAGCCCTCTGTAATGTCATAGCTACACTCAAACTTATGAAATAAAAGATTTTGCAAAGGCCGTGTGTCTGTGATATGATATATCTTCTTCTTATTATGCTTGATTGTGTATCCATGATCAATATGCTCTAGTTAAATAATCTGGAAGTTTCAGTACATAGGATCATCATGCATGACACAAAAGAAAACCCCATTATGTAATGTCACATACATTCTGACGTAGTGACATTACATAGCGAGTAGAAGAAAAAAAAAATGTTTTAAAATTGTGTAATGACTGATACCAGGAACAAGGTGAAATATGATTGGGAATACTGATGACCAGTGTTGTCTTCTTGGAGAATTTGGATAGAATGTAGGATATATTTTGACTATGATTATATTATCTTTTGTATTTCAGTGATCGGTGTGGTGAAGATACCAACCAGGCAGTGTTACACAGTGTTGTCAATTCATTTGTTGATGTAGAACAATACAAGAAGAAACAACAATTACAAGTAAGTCATTGTAGGGTTATAAACTCCTCAAAAAAAGTTCGGAGTTTTTTTTCAATCACCAATTTTCCCGATATTTTGTAATGTATTCATATTGTGTTTCCTCTCTATGAAAAGCTGATGTGTTCCTCAAAAGTCAACAGAGCATCACTCTACACTGTTGTTGTCAACGTAACACTTCAGTGATCAGACAACACAGTTGTTCTTTTGAGCACAAAATAGTGGCAATTTTGGCACATTCAGATTGTGACCCCATGTTCTCAAGCAAGTTGCTGGGCACTGAAACAAGTGATTGCTACAGATGAGGTATCGTTGGAAATAGGAACACATCTGCTTTTTATAGAGTGGAAACACACTATGAATACATTACGAAATATCCGGAAAATTGGTGATTGATAAAGGTGTCCAATCTTTTTTGAGGAGTTTATATCAAATAAGATGGGATTTACACTTCTTTCAATATTGCAAGGCCCAGTGTGCAACGAATTAAATCATGTTTAATATATTTTACTATATAGTTCATAATCATATTATTATCTTTTGATAATAACCGCTCATCATACAGCAGCATTGGCATTGTCATGGGAACGAAACGTTACCAGTCTGTAGAAAATTGCTTCTCTTTACAAAGAATTCACATCTGGGACATATTACAGAGTGACTAAGCTTTTTTTCACTCTTTTTATCCCCCTGGTTTGTAAAACCAGAACCAGAGGGGGATTTTGTCATCATGTAATGTGTGTCTGTCTGTGCGTGCGTATGTCGGGGTGTGGGGGTGTGTGGGTGTGTGTGTGTGCCTTTTGGTTAGCCTTTTTCCCGAATGCTGTATCTTTTGAACGGATGGACGGATTGACTTCAAACCTTCAGCGATAGGTAGGCCATGGTCAAACGATGTGCCTGCTTGTTTTGGGTCTAATTTGCATAGGTCATCTGAGGTCAAAGGTCATCCATAGGTCAAATCGTAAAAGTTGCCCGATTGACGTCAAACTTGGAGAAAAGAAACATGAACGCCGGGTGATTATTTTTTTGGGGTCTAATTTGCATAGGTCATCTGAGGTCAAAGGTCATCCAGGGGTCAAATCGTAAAAGTTGCACGATTGACTTCAAACTTGGAGAAAAGAAACATGAACACCGGGTGAACATGTCTAAAATAAATTAGAGGTCATCCAAGGTCATCTGAGGTCAAAGGTCATTCAGAGGTCAAATCGTAAAAGTTGCCCGATTGACGTCAAACTTGGAGACAAGAAACATGAACACCGGGTGAACATGTCTAAAATAAATTAGAGGTCATCTGAGGTCAAAGGTCATCCAGAGGTCAAATCATAAAAGTTGCCCGATTGACGTCAAACTTAGAGAAAAGAAACATGAACGCCGGGTGATTATTTTTTTTGGGTCTAATTTGCATAGGTCATCTGAGGTCAAAGGTCATCCAGGGGTCAAATCGTAAAAGTTGCACGATTGACTTCAAACTTGGAGAAAAGAAACATGAACACCGGGTGAACATGTCTAAAATAAATTAGAGGTCATCTGAGGTCAAAGGTCATCCAGAGGTCAAATCGTAAAAGTTGCCCGATTGACGTCAAACTTGGAGACAAGAAACATGAACACCGGGTGAACATGTCTAAAATAAATTAGGGTTCATCTGAGGTCAAAGGTCATCCAGAGGTCAAATCGTTATAGTTGCCCGATTGACCTCAAACTTGGAGAAAAGAAACATGAACACGGGGGAACATGACCCATATATGACCTTTGACCTCATTTAGTTGATCTCCCAGCCAGGGGGATTCGCAAGTCGTGACTTGCAGTATTTTTATCAACCTATTTTCTAGTTAGTGGTGCCAGCCATTTTGAATTTACGCATTACGTTTTCATGCACTGTGAACATTCAACATACACTCTTAATATGTGTATCAGTCACAGGAAAAGTGTACTTTAGGTCCCAGATTCTGGACTGTACTAGTATCGTGCAATACTGGAACACCCAGTATCGTTCGATACTGGTACAAAGTCAGTGTTCCATTATCGGAAGATACCGGCACATATAAAATGTCCCAGTATCTGGCGATAATGGAACACAGTTATGTACCAGTATCGTTCAATACTGAAACAAATCACTACTGGTAACATGTGTACCAGTATCGCCCGATACTGGGACATAAATTCGTTCCAGTATCGCTCGATACTGGAACACAATTTGGTGTTCTAGTATCGACCGATACTGGAACAGTGAAATCGAACCAGTTGGCAACTTTCATTTTCCAGTATTAAGTACACTTTTTCCCAGTCACAGGTTAGGTAAGTATGCTTGTACTATGGGTTTATGACTTTCTAATACCGTACTGGTCTGAGTATAGTCTAGGCATGCGACCGTGTCACGGTTCAACCGTGTCACGCACGTATGACCCGTGGCCCGTAAGCAAAACACGGCATACGAAAACACGAACTAGATTTTACAATTTGAACTAACCCATTTTCGTAATAAAACACAAGGAAATACAAGGAAACTAAGGATTATTAGCCATTTATTTTGACTATGTGCATGAAAATTCAAATAAAAAACAATGATTCTATCCCTTATTACTGCTATATAATATGGAGTTTACCAGGCACTTCGATCGCTCGAGTCACGATCGATGGAAATACCAAAGCGCCGCGCCATTGTTATGCGATTCCTCTTGTGCCCCTGGTGCACCGAAATATTAAAAATAATGTCCAGACGGATGCGGCCGTTCCAAATCATTATTATTGGCTCCATTTCGTAACACTCGGCGACACGAAAACAAGACTAGAAGTGACGTCATGATTATTACTTCTCCGAGATGCGCAGAAATCCGCCATTTTGTACAAATTTTAAACCGACAGAAAAATTCTGCGCATGTACGTGTAAACCAATGGGATTTTTAACTCTGGACGAAAGTGAAAATGAACTGCCGATATTTCAGATTTACCATACTTTGTTTTAGTTATTTGAAGATGAAACTCAATCTTTAGGTTTGGCTTTGATGGTATGTGATCAGAGATCAAGTAGGGAATCTTTTGGCGTAGCACTTTTGATACATATTTGTGCATTAGTGTTCAAAAGTGTGTCGCATTTCGTGATGCTACATTGGTTAAATCGAACGCTGCGTGGTGGTATGCACTATGCAGGTTATTACGGGGCTTGGGCTCTACTGTGGGTTGGGTTTGGGAATTCACGGAGAGTGAGACTTACGGGATACGGGTACCCGTGACACGCACGTATAGAATGACCCGTGTCACGTAAGAGAAAAAGCACGGGATAACTCAAGCCTAGTATAGTCCCACTGGTTTTTAACTTGAAAAGACCCTCAAATTTCCTGTGGTATTTTCCTGGGGTTTACCGGTTATTACCGGTACTTTAAAAAGATTTGGTTGAAAAAGTCTTAGCTATGTGGAAAAAGTCATAGCTTTTCAACACATAACTTGTTAAAGTACCGGTAATAACCGGTAAACCCTAGGAAATACCCAAGGAAATTTGAGTAAATTGTTTTTATTTTGTTGTTGTTTGAATTCTTCAGTTTTCTTAAAAGTTATGGGGTGGGATTATGATCGAGCATGGGACTATACTCGAACCAATACGGTAGATGTGGTATTGTTCTGAAGATGAAATGCCTATTTCTAATTAAACTAATTGATATCTTGCAGCTATATCAAGATTTATTTGAAATCAAGTGTCTAGAAGAAACGGGAGAGTATTATAGAAAGGAATCAGCCAATTTACTGCAAGAACACTCATGCTCACAATATATGGAAAAGGTAAATATATGAAAAACGATCTCGCCCGGGAATTGGAACCCGGGACCTCTTGCTTACAGGACAAGTGCCTTATCCATTGGGCCACCACAAGACCTCGCATGGTAAAGCATCTGAAATTCAACACCTAAGCGATAACGTATCCCAGTCTCCTGCCACAAGTATTACCCATAGTAGCTAGGGCCTATACAAGTTTAATATCTATGACGGCGAACCAGTTTAAAAAAATAATAATAATAATTTGTTTAATACCCGTCGTGATTGCCTATTATTTCTAGGTAAATATATGTTGAAGGATGGGAGCTCCCCACAGTCAAAACTGACTTACACCCTTCAAATACGATGCAAAGGGCCTGAACACCCAATATCATAAGATATTGGTGTATTTGCTGTCATGTAGACCAAAGCTACAAATCAGCGCCATTTTGTGGCGTCAACCTATCGCTGTAAAATAGCTACTCAGTTGTATTACACAAAGTAACAAAACTGAAATATCACTTCCTTGTAGTGCACCTCAAAACCTTTTTATTTTATGACTTCAAAATGATGAATAATATTACACAAAGGGATGTGCCAATAGTTATTTTGGGGGTTATATGTTGCACTGGATGATCCAAAATTAACATAAAGATAATAACCATGGAAAACGATAGTGACATTGCTGCGAACTGTAAAAATTATGTGTAATGATTATATGAAGCAATAACAAAGTGTATATATTTGTATGAAGGATAATAAATATAAAAGATTAAAAAATAAAAATAAATAAATAATAATGATTTTGATACAGGTTCTACAAAGACTACAAGAGGAAACATTCAGAAGTCGTAAATTTCTTCACCCGAGTTCTTACAATAAAGTGATGCACGAATGTCAGATGCGCATGGTAGCGGATCATATGACCTTCCTACACGGTGAATGTAAAACCATGGTGAGGCAAGAACATCTTCAAGGTACGATTGCTATTTATCAATATCTTTGTGTTCCAAAATTTCACAAAATGTTTCAAATTTGTCAAAATTATTGAATTCTATTACCATATTTGGAATCACCATGAGAAATGCATTAAAATAAGTACAAACATGCCTAGTATTGGTTCAGTAATCTTTAACACTTTCCATGTGGCAGGTGTCTGCAGTCGACGTTCCAAAATTTCACAAAATGTTTCAAATAATATGTCAAATTGATTGAATTTTATTACCATATTTGGAATCACCATGAGAAATGCATTGAAATAAGAACAAACACGCCTAGTATTGGTTCAGTAATCCTTAACACTTTCCCCGCATCAGGTGTCTGCAGAAGACGTTCCAAAATTGCACAAAATGTTTCAAATATATCAAAATGTTTAGAAACTATCATCATATTTGGAATCACCGTGAAGAATGCATTGAAATAAGTACAAACATGCTAGTATTGGTTCAGTAATCCTTTAGATAGACTCTGAAAATTGGGAAAGGTTTCTGAAAGATCTTGTTTGTATAATGGTAAACTAATAGCCGCCTGGAAAGTGTCAATGGAATTGATTCAAAGTTGTTCTTTGTAGAAAGCCACTAAGAATGTATTCAATTATGCTGAACTTTCTTGACCCACGTATTAGTGGTACACATTAATATTATTTTTAGTTGTGTGTGTGTGTGTGATTTATAATATGCTATGTATTTGATACAAAGTAGTGTTAAATCTTGGAAAAAACATTGTTTAAAACTATCTGTTTGATGCCGAGACAAACGTGTGGGTTTGCTTTAGCCAGAAGTGTTGACTCACACTGATTATTTAGATAGTGAGATGTTGCATTTACACTGATATTCAATTGCCTTATTAAATGTTTAAAATGATTAATCAATGCTTTGTTGATTTTGACCGATCGTTTTGTGTTCTATATTTTCCTTTCTCTCACCAGACCTGTCCAGATTATACAAGCTATTAAGGCCGGTACAAAATGGACTTGGTATTATGGTCAAAGAATTAGAAGCACATATTAAAGATACAGGTTAGTTATTAATTGGATGGTGTACTATTGTAAGAATATCTTGTAAATCTTCATGCATTATCCCTATACGTAGATTCACCTCTAGTTTGGAGGTGAAGTCAGCGCTTATTCTAGTCCCTGGTGTTCTCTCTTCGTATTCAGAGGGGTAACACATGATCAGTCCAAGATCTTGAAATACCTCCCTGTTTCACGAACAATTTTTGCTAATTTGACCCCCTTTTTACGCACAAAAACAACTTGTCTGAAAAGAACCCCCTTTTTTCACCATTTCAAGGACACTTTATAAATAGTTCCCCTTTTGCGCAAAAACGAGGACACATCTGGTTCAAAATACCCCTTTTTCTGAATCCCAGGACAATTTGATATGACACAATACTCATTCTAATTTTTTTTCTTCTTCGCGGACATAGCCTCTCCAAAAAGCACCCCTAATTTGTTTAAATCGCGGGAAATCTCGGACATCCCCGGACATGGTACGGAAAACCCCCCTGTTCCGCGATTTTTGGAACGATCATGCGTACCCAAAGTCAATGCTGACTGAAGCCACCGGGTTCTAGTCATAAGCTGTAGCATTTTAACCCTTGTGCCAAGATTTTTCTTTGATAACACAAAAAGTTTTGCGTGGAAGTTATGCGCATGGTTTTACACTAAAGTGCGCCCTCAAAGTAACTCTTAACTTGAGGTGACATGGAGTAAGGCTTTAATTTTGGGTGAAATTCTAAGAAAAACAGGACATATTTGTGTTTGAGCCAAGGCAAGTGGTTTGAGAATGTTTACTTGTTTTTCCCCTGTTTATTCCCGGCTATTGAATAGAACTTAAATGAAATTTTGTGTATTTTAATTTTCAGGTCTGCAATCAACGTCAAACTTACAAGGAGACAGTGTAAGTTAACATGGTACAACTATAACAATGATCTCATGTGTAACAGGTGTAGCCTCAGACATCAGATTTATCAATATTAATTCAAGGATAATGACTGCGCATCAGTTGTTTAGAGGTAACTGTGAAGAATCAAAACGTTTTCACTTTGGAAACAAGGAATTGCACGAAGGGCGTAGCCCCAAGGGAAATTCTGAGGTCCCAAAAGTAAAATATTTGATTCTTCACAGTTACCAACAAAACAACTGATCAAATTCATTATCCTGATTAAAAATCGTCAATTAAGATAGTCATTTAATAATATGGACCTTACTTATTTATTTAAAAAGTTACACTTTACTTCAATTCAACCATGCTTCACCCATTACAAAACGTTCAATCTGATCGAAAATCGTGCAAGCGAACCACATGCAAATATGCCATGAGTGTGACACTACGCAAATTGTGTTGGTGATCGAACTTGAACTTGATACGCATTATACGCTGGGTTACTAATGTTTACGCGGAGGTACTTGGTTCTCTGTTAGTGACCTGCACTTATTTTTGTTAACCAGTTAGGGGGGACTTAACCCTTAAAGCCCCAGATCCCATGAAATCCCATTTCCCAGCATCCTGGTTCCACCTGGCGCTGAGGTTTTTGTGTGAAATAATGGCCCCGGGCTATATAGCTGGGCGAATACACTAGCCCAGCACAGCTTCCCCCGTGGCGCAGTTGGTAGAGCGTTCGCCCGCCAACCGAGAGGTCGTGGGTTCAAACCCCGGGGCGTGGCACCTCTTGTTGTGTGTGCTTTTTTCGCTTGAAAAAAATTTCGTTGGAAAATCCACCGGGTGGGTTAGGGTTAACCCTTTGAACCCGATAGGTCGATTTATCGACCTATCGGAGAACGTCGTATAACCCGATAGGTCGAAAAATCGACCTGAGCGAACAGATGACACATTGATCATATGACTGAGTGGTCATGTGACTTGAAAGTCATGTGATGTTCACCCGATGTGAAATACATTGTTTCGCAAGGTTTTCGTTGTGATTTGATGTCATTTAGCTGAAGAAAACAGTCAAAAATAGCGCAAAATTGGATGAATATGCAACATAATATGGCGCAGATGATTCTCAGGTAGACAGGGATGCATTGTTTTACGGTCATGATTGGCGATAAAAACGGACGTTTTTATGTTATAAATAGGTTACGTTATACGTATAGTACAATGGCATACTGCCCTCTATCATCGGTAACATATATTACGGATGATATAGGTGTACTATATTTAGCATTTTACCCCCGGAGAAGTCAGGGTGGGTGTACCGAACCCCTATAATAACTCCGGGTTCAAAGGGTTAAGGAACAATTTTTTTCTTCTTTTTAATTTTCACTTTTTTTCTCTAATTTTACCCTGCTTACAGCCCCAGATCCCATGAAATCCCATTTCCCAGCATCCTGGTTCCACCTGGCGCTGAGGTTTTTGTGTAAAATAATGGCCCCGGGCTATATAGCTGGGCGAATACACTCGCCCAGCACAGCTTCCCCCGTGGCGCAGTTGGTAGAGCGTTCGCCCGCCAACCGAGAGGTCGTGAGTTCAAACCCCGGGGCATGGCACCTCTTGTTGTGTGTGCTTTTTTCGCTTGAAAAAAATTTCGTTGGAAAATCCACCGGGTGGGTGAGGGTTAAGGAAGTTTTTTGTTGAATATTGTTAGTGCTGTAATTATTGAACTATGACTCAAATGTATATACTTTTTTGGAAAGGAAATGATCAGAGAACCCAAATTTGGCATCAATTTTGACCAAAAAAGTAGATTTTTTGAGAAAATCACAAAAAATCACTTTTTTGACCCAATTTTTTTGAACATAGCTAACAAACATAATTTTGAGTTAAAAATGCCCAAATCACTTGATGATGATGTAAAGACACTAATGAAGGGACAATTTTGTTTGTTTTTTGAACCTAATCCAATATATTTTGACATTTTGACAAAAACGTGTAAAAATAAATAAAAATCCATTTTTTTACGTTTTTGGCACTTTTTGGTCAAAATTTTCAAAAATATTAAATTAGGTTTAAAAAAAAAAAATTGTCCCTTCATTAGTGTCTTAACCCTAACCCCGGTTTAGGATTTTTGACCGGGATCACAATTTTCGAGGAAAAAACACCAACTAAATCTCCGGGAACCTGCCGGATTCGATCCGGGGACCCTCCGTTCTCAAGCCCCACCTTCCCACCACTAAGCCACGGCCCTCAGCTACACATTCGTGCAGTATACTGCACTCATTATATAGGCTCGGTTGACTACGTCATCGAAAACCGACGGCGCATGCGTTTGGAGAGGGACTTTGGATTAGCATTTTTTAGCACTCAGGGGGGTTAGGGTTAATAGAACACAAAAAAAACCTTTTTTTTTTTAACCATAACCCTAACCCCGGTTTAGGATTTTTGACCGGGATCACAATTTTCGAGGAAAAAACACCAACTAAATCTCCGGGAACCTGCCGGGATTCGATCCGGGGACCCTCCGTTCTCAAGCCCCACCTTCCCACCACTAAGCCACGGCCCTCAGCTACACATTCGTGCAGTATACTGCACTCATTATATAGGCTCGGTTGACTACGTCATCGAAAACCGACGGCGCATGCGTTTGGAGAGGGACTTTGGATTAGCATTTTTTAGCACTCAGGGGGGTTAGGGTTAACATCATTATCAAGTGATTTGGCCATCTTTTACTCAAAATAATTTTTGTTAGTTTTGTTCAAAACAATTTGGGTCAAAAAAGTGAATTTTGTGATTTTCTCAAATTTGGATTCTCTGATCCATTTCCTTTCCAAAAATGTGTACTTTTATATGCATTTGATAAATAGTTAAATAATTACAGCACTCGCAAAAATTAAAAATATCATATCAAAAACTTCCTTAAGTCCCCCCTTAAGGACGGCATTTGATTGGGTCGCACGCATCGCGTATATTCATAAGGTTTTGAATTAATAATATAATGAGGTTAACAACAGCCGGAAATTTTGCCCGTCGGACCGCAATAAAAACACTTCACTCATGCGAGCAACATGTTGTTAACTGCCTTTTTGTTAACCGGATAAAAGCCAGTTAGCTTAATAAAAACACGGTGAAGGATAGTGGCAAGGTGCCAAAAAAAGGGACAGCACTGCACATGTTTATTTATTGATTCATGATATAATTATGCTACCTGAACGGAAATACAGCTTGAAGTATCAATTTTTAGGTCCAGTCAAAGTATTACATATTTGTTACTGTGTGTTTTGCATTGAATGTGTTTAAAAGTAATATAAATGTAGTACAATTAGATCGAAAACATTTTATGACACTGTTTGTCTGTGTAAAACATGTATTTGTAATAAAAAACAGGAAAAATGTAATAAAACATATAATTTGTGTTTGTGTTACAGGTACCTGCCCAATTTGTAGATGCTATATTAGCCATTCACACCAAGTTTTCAGAGCTGATCCATACAACATTAGGCTCAGACTTGGCATTTACTATAGCATTAGATAAGGTATGTATGGTTAAAATACATAAAAATATTACATTATAAAATAATACTTACCACAACTAATGTTTAAATCTTACATTTTTCTCGCCTGGTTTAAAGTGGCTTTTGGTCTTCAGAGTATCAAGGATAAACATGTTTATATTTCCTTGTTTGTTTGTTCACTAGTCTTTACCACAAAGAGAGCCTGCCTATTTTTACCATATGTCCTTAATTTGAAATTGATCTTTCGTTCTCAACACAAGATAATAATTTCCTGGCATTTTCAGGCGTTGTTACACCTTTCAGCAGACTAATGACTCGAACTGACGGACTTGGACTTTTGGAAATGTGACGTCAGAATCATGAATTTTCACTCTAATATCCATATAATAATAATGGAAACTTAAAAAGCGCAAGTATCCATCAAACAAAGCCGCTCACTGCACTGTAATTTTTGCTGCTGGTGAATCATCAGAATCAGGTCGCATCAACTAGGGTGCAGCCAAGTTCTAGTGCAAACCTATCTGCACTTAGATTGTAACATCCACCATTTTTCAATGCAGCTCCCAAAATACCATTGGGTCAAGGAAGTTTTTGATAATCGAAACAACTGATCACCGATTTTGAAAGCAGATGGAAACCGGAGAACCCAGAGAAAACCTGCGAGAGCGTGCATGGATCGTGATAAACCAAATGCACATAAAGCCCGCGGTTTTGAAAAAGTTCAAGACCCCGATAAAGTACTTACCTTTCATACTTCCTTGGATATTGCAAACATACACTTATTCATAAGCCCACCAAAATATAATACAGCTGAACCACCCAAAGGTGCAGTATGCATGGGGTAACTATTATGGTATTATCACATTATCAAATGCCATGTTCAAGGGATTCTGATTCAAGACTAAAGGTTTTACCAAAAATAAAAATAAACTGTGTACTATTATCGTAGGAAGGATGATTTTCTTCTGACAAATCCATGGTGTAAAGTATAATAAGCTTATACTTACATTTACGCGTAACGTTTCATGCCCACTGAGCACTACACTTAGGCTACAAAAAAAAATGTTATGTTGTGCTTCGACCGCCCGCTCCGGATTTAGGGCCGCTCCGATTTTTTTTTTTTTTTCATTTTTTTTTTTTAAAATCAGATTTTTTTCCCCAGATTTTTTTCAGATTTTTTTTTTCAGATTTTTTTTCAGATTTTTTTTAAAACAGTTTAAATGGCATTGAATATTAAAATTAAATGTTTATAACATATATGTGCGACTCTCAGAGTGATTTCAACTTCTTGTTGGCTGAATTTTGAGCTTCCGCTGGTAAAATTAAATAAAAAAATAAAATAAAATAAAAAAAGAATCCGCCCGTCCGCCCCTCCTCTCTGAAAGCTGTGGAGGACAACATAACACTTCTTTTTTTTGCCTTACGCGTAACGTTTCATGCTCACTGAGCACTTCATCAGACTATTTGACAACTGACCTCTTCACTGTCTTTTTGTAGTGATTACAGCCAGAAGTAGAGGGCGATATAGATAGCATCTTGTTGTAGATGTTGTTTAGTTGATAGGCTCCCTCGTCTTTATTGAAAATAGACTTTTCTCTCCGTCGAATCCAGATGTGTACTATTATGTTTCCCTGTTGTTCATTTGCAGGCCTGTGCAGCAGTAGTTAACCATAAACCCAGTGCAAGAATACCATGTAAATCACCTGAATTGGTAAGTCATTGTATTGTTTTTATTTGTCAGTTGTATTCATTATTACCACCATAAACAAAAGTGTATTGTTTAAGAAATACTCTAAATATGATGAACAGATATTATAAATATTTAAGCAGGTTCGCCGTCGTCGAAATAATAAAAAAAGAGATAATATGGGAAAACGCTCTCGCCCGGGAATCGAACCCAGGACCTCTTGCTTACATGACAACACTTTATCCATTTGGCCACAAGACCTAGCATGGTAAAGTACTTGAAATTTAACACCTTGCAGACACGTATCCCAACCTATACAGGGAGGACGGTAATTATTGCACATGTATAGGCCCTAGCTACTATGGGAAATACATGTGGCAATCAGACTGGGATACGTGTCTGCAAGGTGTTGAATTCAGGTGCTTTACCATTCTAGGTATTGTGGCCGAATAGATAAAGCGCTTGCCCTGTAAGCAAGAAGTCCTGGATTAGGATTGAGAGTGTTTGTTGATATTTGTATATGTTCTTTCCGACGAAGAACCTGTTTAAATATTTGTTAAATACCCATCGCGTATGCCTATTATTGCTATATGATGAACAGTTTCATCATGAATCCAATTATATATTATAAAATTACAACAGTCAGCGAAAGATGTGTTATCCAATACCAATACTGGTATCATGTGATATTTGTACTATGAAGAATTTATCCTTGATAATATCATGACATTTATTTTAATCTCTCAAAGTGTAAACAATTTACAAAAAATGCTTTTGTGAGCATGTCATCTACCTGGAAGTTTAACTTAAGGGAGCACAAAACTAATTTGCTCTCCATAGGCTTCATACATAATTGATTGCCTATTAAAACAGCTCTATTTCTGATGTGCTAATGAAAATTTGCTATGACTTGAAAATCAAGTGAGAATGACTGATTGTCAGTAAATGCTGCTGAATTTGGGCCTACTAATTTTGGCACCTCATTTTCAGTCCTCTAGCTAAGATGCACAGTGGCTGTAAATCGGCGTCTAAAATAATAAAAAAACTCAAATCAACCCGTTTTTTACAAACTTCATGTACACATTCCAAATACCACGTACATATAACATTCGTTCGGACAACACCAGATATTGTGTCAATTTCACACAATGTTGTTGCTTGATTGGAACTAGTGCTGCTACAACACTGAATCAGTTGTGTGCGCCCTTAATAGTTAGTTTTTCTAACTCTCCATTCAGTTCAGCAAAACTAACAATTAGGAAACATGTCTTTCAAGTATGACACTCCTTTTTGACTCTTTGTAGTAGTAACAACAGTGTGTATGTTGCATTATATTTCTCTTTTATAGCTAGCTAAACACTGTGATTCCCTGCTTAAAAAGAGCTCCAAAGGAATCAGCGAATCTGAATTAGATGACAAACTCATTCAAACCATCCTTGTGTTCAAGTATATAGAGGACAAAGATGTCTTCCAAAGGGTAAGTATCCTGCGTAGAAATTATTGCAGAAAATGCAAACAGGTGCCATTTTTAAAACCTGGGGGTAGAAATTCGACCAAAATGCGATCTTACTAGTAGAGGTTGTGAAAATCCAAGTTGATTCTCAGCAGAAAACATTTTAACACAGTATTTGAATACAGGTGAATCCCCTGATTCTCTCAAATCTAAATGTTGAAGTGTGTCTGAAATGTTGAAGTGTGTATTTTTTGTGTGAATGCATGAAAACGTGTCAGAAAGCTTCTCTTCTTTTCTATAATTTGCTCAGTAACAAATGGGCAAATATTTGTGGGACTTGTGTTAACACTTTCCACGCAGCAGGCGTCTGCAGACGACATTCCAAAATTTCACAAAATATTTCAAAAATGTCAACATTATTGAATTTCATTACCATATTTGGAATCAAGGTGAGGAATGCATTAAAATCAGTACCAACATCCTTAGTATTGGTTCAGTAATTCTTGAGATAGACTTTAGAAGTTGGGAAAGGTTTCTGACAAATATGTTATGAATACGGTAAAACCAATGGCCGCATGGAAAGTTAATATTACACAGCATCTATAATGCACGTTTTGCCAAGGGATACAAAGTGCATTACAAAACCTGAAGACACAACAATATGAAAAAAATAAATCAAGAGAGGAGATGAGTCCTGAGGAAAAGATTTGATGACCTGATGAGCAAACCTCATGATAGAATGCGCAGCTTTGTGTTGCACAAAACAACAATTTGCTTTGAAATACTAACAAATATGTGACCAGTCACGTCAAAAAGGACACGTTGTCTGTAAACACAGTTTTGAGATATAAGCCAATATATTTGGTGAACTATAAAGAAAATAATAGAAAAAATATGCTTCATCAAATCATATCTTGTGATTACAAAGTCCGATTACCTTCATAACGTGGTATCATTTTAAAGGTTCAAATGTGCTCTTTTAAGTCATACCAATAACTCGGATTTGATTCGGGCCTCCAACATGTCCATTTTGAAGTGACGGGTCACATGTGAATAAAGTGGATATTTAAAATAGTCATGGATGTAATAAATTTTAGACAAATCATCTGTATGTGCATTTCATAACTATTTTTGATGTTGATATTTCAGTTTTATTCACGTATGATGGCCAAGAGATTGATTCATGGCCTATCAACATCTATGGATGCAGAAGAACTAATGATCAATAAACTCAAGGTAGGCTCCTTCGTCTTGATTCATCTTATTTTTAATTTCTCAGAAAGTAACCCTCATCTAGATCATTGTTTTACGAACATTTATGGTGGTCAATTTTTGAAAATCCCTTCAGATATAATGTCCTTTAATTTTTTTTAAATTTGAAAGGTTTTCAAAATAATATAATTAAAGATGTTATACCCCAAAAATGGTCACTTAACAACAGTCCGATTCACACTCCCTTTGACTTATAGTATGTACTTGGCATGTTTTTCTGTAAAAACATAATACAACTGAAACAGAGCATTACATGTTAGATATCATCACATGCATGCCTGTCTAATGGATTTTGAATAAAACTCCTCAAAAAAAAGTTTTGCAACTTTTTTCAAACACCAATTTTCTGAATATTTCATTATGTATTCATATTGTGTTTCCTCTCTATAAAAAGCTGATGTGTTCCTCTTTCTAACGATACCTCATTTGTAGCAATCACTTGTTTCAGTGTCCAGCAACTTGCTTGAGAACATGGGGAGGTCACAATCTGAATGTGCCAAAATCATCACTGTTTTGTGCTCAAAAGTCAATAGTCGTCAATGTAACACTTCATTAAACAGAAGACACAGGTGTTTTTTTGAGATAGTGGCAATTTTGGCACATTCAGATTGTGACCTCCCCATGTTCGCAAGTTGCTGATAAAAGTGATGCTAAAATGGGGTATTGTATCGAAAGAGGAACACATAAGCTTTCATAGAGAGGAAACACAATATGAATACATTACGAAATATCTGGAAAATTGGTGATTGAAAAAAGTTTCCGAACTTTTTTTGAGGAGTTTAGATGAAAAGTGATACCAGTGTAGCCATTATATTGTAAACGCAGCACGACTCACCCTCATTTATTATCACCATGATGCATTCATTTACTCTCTCCTTGTCTCCTCCTTACAGCAAGCCTGTGGGTATGAATTCACTAACAAGTTACATAGAATGTTTACCGATATGGGAGTGAGTGATGATCTCAATAGTAAATTTAGTACTTACTGCAGTGATAGGAATACGCAGCTAGGTACCAGTTTCTCAATATATGTTCTCACGGTAAGTTTGGGTTTAATAATTTGAATTTGTTTAGTAATAGATATTTAACATAGGGAAGATGTAGATAAGGTACCAAGTAAAATTATTTTACAGTACAGTATCAATGCTAACACATTTTATGAGAATTTTGCTAGAGAATGTGGAATAGTGCAAATTTGTGCTTCAATTCTCACGGTCGCAACTGTTGAATTTGGCATGCTTACTCACCGTAACTGGAGTGAAACTTGTCCATAGAGTGTGTTCGGAGTGCTGGGAAATTTGTCTTTTATTAATTATTTTTGACCAGCTGTAGAATATCCTATTGTTAATATATTGAACAAAAAAATTATTTTAACAAGTACATTTGCAGTAAAGTGTGATTTTGTTTACTTTACCATTGACTCCAATAGCAATCTTTCACTCCTGCTTGTTTTTATTTTCGTGATTTTGAGCTTCCTTACATAGACCTACATACAAAATGAATATATTCGTTTGCTGATTTTAGTGCCAACATTTTTCCCACTTTTACAGTATGAATTAGATACTAATATTCACTTGTCTCTTTTCCTCCCATCGCAATTACAGACAGGGTCATGGCCTTTGGGTCAATCCGCATTGACGCCATTCGCTATACCACAAGAACTAGAAAATAGTGTGAGAATGGTAAGTGAACTTGACTTTCTGGTTAAGAAAATATAGCCACTATAGTTTGATCAGCTCCAAATTGGCAAAGCCTCCTTACAGCAGCGAATGAATACAGAAGTATGCGAGCGCACATGAAAATAACAAACACACCGTGCATCATATGCGCGCGTCCGACAAAAAATAAGGTGTGGGTGTGGCCATAATCGTGTGAGCACGCTTGGATTACTTTTGCGTGCGGAGAAATAAAAATCTAATATTTCTCGCCAATTTGTAGCTGATCACACTATAGCTCTTCTGTGTGTAACTAATAATGCCTCCTGTGTAAGACCCATGTTAATTGTAACCCAACACGAGTAAATGAGGCGCAATGAGGGAAATAGGAATATTGAATTATTTATATTTCTCATTTACTCATGTTGGGTCACAATTGTGTAGACACTATAAGGACCAGCATAGGGAGGTGGCAGGTGGCAAGTTTTAATTTGTTTTGTTGAACTGGGTTTCAATCATTCATTAGTCATCCAAAGAGCTTGATTAGATATTTCAATCAAATTAAGTTCGGTTCAGTTCGGTTCGATTCGATTCGACCACTGACCCGACCCGACCAATTAAAAAAGCATGTCCCGTAAAACGTCCTGCCACCAATACCCTTTGAGGAGGAAGACACACATGATATCGTGTCAAACCAACATAAAGTTGTATCACTTTAAAAGCACAGAACATTGAAATTGCTGCGCTTATGAATGATGTCCACCCTGCTAAACAATTCTTTATATTGTTTTCTCTCACTCCTAGTTTGAAATGTTCTACAGTGATAAATTTCCAGGTAGAAAACTTACATGGCTACATCATCTCTGTACAGGTTGGTACTAATTTGTATGTTTATTTGTTTTGATTTACATGAACATAAAATGGTGGTATAGGTTATAAAGAGTTTAACGGGTTTGCCTTCGGACAAGTTTAGGATTAGCTCTGACTTCTTCAGGACCAAATCGTTATAATATTAAGCAAAACATAGAGATTGCCACTTTTCTATTATTATCATCATTTGGGCTGCCCCTTGCCTGATGATTTGAGAGTAGGTGCCACTTTTCTACTTGTGAACGATTGGTGGCTCTGAAAAGAACCGTTCAGAAGGATTGCCCCCTTTTTCCACTGAACCGAGATGGTGACTCTGAAAAGAGCTCAACACGTAGGTTGCCACTGGCCTACTATAAATGTGGCTCTAATATAACCTATTCCAAAGGACTGCCCCTTGACCAATGAAAATAACGTAGACTGCCCCTTGTGCAGTCACTGATCTGTAAAGATTGTTTGATCTGCCAGATATTGTCAGGCTTATATTGCCTGACAATATACTGCCTGTCAGGCTTATATTGCCTGACATCGACAATATCATAAAATGATGGGTAGGCCAGGATTGTTTTCAAAAGACAAGACAATGGCACATACAGAGTATCATGAGCCCTAAACGGATAGGTGACATTGGAAACAAATGATTAGAAACTAATGTTTTATTTTCATATAATTGTTATTTCATAATAAATTATATTAAAATTACCTTTATATTTTTGTTCCTCAAAATGTATGAAGATATTCAGGGTTAACAGTATGTAGAATATATGTGACACATAACACCAAAAATCTCCATTAAAACATGGAGATTTTAACAATGTCTGGCAGACGATGCTTTGTAATGATACCTAGTTGTTGAAAATATGAGGACAAGAAGGTATACCTGTGACCAGTCATGTCAAAAACGACAGGTTGTCTGCAAACACAGTTTTGATAGAGGCCAATATTTGGTGAAATATAAAGAAAATAATAGAAGCAAATGTGCTTTTTCAAATAATATATTGTGATTACAAAGTCTGATTACCGTCAACTGGGTATCATTTAAAAGCTTAAAACATGCTCTTTCAAGTCATACCAGTAACTCGGATTTGACTCTGGCCTCCAACATGTCCATTTGGACGTGACAGGTCACATATTTCGTTACATTTTCTTTATATTTTCCAAGCTATTTTGCTCTATATGTTCCGATCACTTTAGATTTTTTTCTTCACATCAACATATTTTGATATAAAAAGAAAACCTATATTTTTTCTCATTATTTCTGTACAATCTTAGGCGCAAGAAATTTTCCATTTAAACATTATAGGCCAAAATTCAGTGAATTACCACCAAAGTGGATCATTGCCATTCTGATGAAATCAACCGATGTATGAGGATGAAATATTAATATGCTAGTATTCATTTATTGGTTTCAACAAGCATATTGTTTACTTCTATGAAATTCAACAAACCTGATGAATCTTTTCACCATTGCTCTAATGTATTTAAATATATTTAAAGAAACATTTGTACAGCTCTATTTTCCACAACTTTAATGTGGCACGAAAAGTGCAGACATTAGAGAAAGAAAACGCCAACCTTTATGGTACATGGTCAGCAGTTATGTAATTTGTTCTTTCTCTTCACAACTCAGGTGAATTGAAACTAAACTACCTTAAGAAACCCTACATAGTAACAGTGACAACCTTCCAGATGGCGATACTAATCTTGTTTAACAACCAGACATCAATGCAGTACCAAGACATCGCAGAGAACACAAAGCTGAACGAGAAAGAACTCAACAAAACGGTTCAATCACTGGTAGATGTTAAGATGGTTGAACAAGAGCCTCAAGTGAGTATGTCTACAGCGTGTCCCCCCCAAAAAACTAGTCCAAAAACAGAAGAGTTGATTACTTTAGTAATAAACTAAACCACTTTTTTAAATATAAGTATTATAAAGGGGTATATACCTGACTATAATCTGTGACGTCTTCAGACAAGATGCATTGGAAACTTTTTGAGATATGTGCAATGATGTGTAAGCAAGTTGAAACCATTTCCCCATATTTTACTGAAAATAGGTCGTCCATTGCATCAAGGGTGACTTTTACTTCAGCCGGAGCTCGCCAACAAATATTGACATACATGTAGCCAGACTATCATAGGTTTCTTAAAAGACAACTAGAAACATTGCTAAATACAAATTTAACATTTAGGTAACTAAAACCATTAATTTGATTAATATCATACTGGTTTTCAATATTTTAAGAGCCCTTTCTAAGGATACACTACCAGCGTTACTAACTGGCCTGTATCACATATCCAGTGTTACTTACTGGCATGGTCTGTATCACATATCCAGCGTTACTTACTGGTCTGTATCACATATCCAGCATTACTTACTGGTCTGTATCACATATCCAGCATTACTTACTGGTCTGTATCACATATCCAGCGTTACTTACTGGTCTGTATCACATATCCAGCGTTACTTACTGGTCTGTATCACATATCCAGCATTACTTACTGGTCTGTTTCACATATCCAGCATTACTTACTGGTCTGTTTCACATATCCAGCATTACTTACTGGTCTGTATCACATATCCAGCATTACTTACTGGTCTGTATCACATATCCAGCATTACTTACTGGTCTGTATCACATATCCAGCATTACTTACTGGTCTGTATCACATATCCAGCATTACTTACTGGTCTGTATCACATATCCAGCATTACTTACTGGTCTGTATCACATATCCAGCATTACTTACTGGTCTGTATCACATATCCAGCATTACTTACTGGTCTGTATCACATATCCAGCATTACTTACTGGTCTGTGCATATCTTACCATGGGATGAATGCTAACATTCATGTTATAGGTTTATATGTAATCAGTACATGAAGTCATTTTACAACAACATTTTGTGTATTGTTTCATTTCAGGGTGCTATGATAGCCACAACGTCATTTACACTCAATCCTAATTACAGTAATAAGAGGACAAAGTTCAAGATAACAACAGCACTACAGAAAGATGCACCACAGGTATACTCACTATAAATGCACTTATTTAACAAAACTATGCCAATCTAAAGATCTGCACCCCAGAACAATACTTGGCAGGATCAAATTGATCCCTGGGGTTGGGACATATTTTAATCATATTTTCAGCTGATGTCAGGTCCAGTGAAGCTCCCCATTTAAGGGAACCACAAACACCCAAATCAATCAACAGCGTAATTGATGATTAATGTATGGTTAATATAAATGTGGCAAAAATGTTACCAATTTTTTCCTTCTTTTTAACATTTGTGTGTGTGTGTTTACAGATATTTCACACAGTTATCAATACAGCAATGCACTGCCCAAATTCTTCCAATGTCATTTGTTTGAACTACGTGTATTGTTAAATGTATTGAATAAAGAATAATAAATGTGACCACCCATGGAAGTCTTAATTTTTAATCTAACCTATTTTATGAAACTGAACACTTTCTTGTTTCACAAAATTGTATGACCAAAATTGTGCACAAAATAATAGCGAATTTGATTATCAATTATCTTAACACTTAACACGCGGCAGGTGTCTGCAGACGACATTCCACAACATTTCACAAAATGTTTCAAAAATGTCAACATTATTGAATTTCATCACCATATTTGAAATCACCATGAGAAATGCATTAAAATAAGTGTAAACATGCCTAGTATTGGTTCAGTAATCCTTGAGATAGACCTTGAAAGCTGGGAAAGGTTTCTGAAAAAAAACACCTGTTTTGTTTATGGTGAAACCGATAGCCGAGTGGAAAGTGTTAACAATCTGTTGTTAAACTGTGTACTTTGTATCAGGAGGTTGAGCAAACCCATGTAGCAGTGGAAGAAGACAGGAAATTGTATTAACAATGTTTCAAAAATGTCAAAATGATTGAATTTCATTATCATATTTGGAATCACTATGAGAAATGCATTGACATAAGTATAAACATGCCTGGTATTGGTTCATTAATCCTTGAGATAGATCTTGAAAGTTGGGAAAGGTTTCTGACAAATCTGTTTTGTATATGGTAAATCTGACACTAGCATGGCCTGAACAAATGTTTTTTTCCCGGCAAGCGATTCCAAATTTCCCTCCAAAATGGAATGCAATTCTTAATGAAAGAGTAACATTTCCCTCCAAATGCCAAAATTTCCCTCCAAATGCTCAAATTTCCCTGCAAGGAGCTTTCCGTATTGCCTACTTTTTCAGCCTGTGTCTGACAGCCGCATGGAAAGTGTTAACAATCTGTTGTTAATCTCTGTACTTTGTATCAGGAGGTTGAGCAAACCCATGTAGCAGTGGAAGAAGACAGGAAATTGTATTTACAGGCTGCCGTTGTTAGGATACTTAAAGCCAGGAAACTACTGAAACACAACACACTAATACAAGAAGTAAGTTCTTTAAGGTGTATGTTGCGATCACTTTGGATTTTTTTTTCTTCACATCAACATATTTTGATATCAAAAGAAAAGAAAACCCATATTTTTCTCATTAGTTCTGTAAAATCTTAGGCGCTAGATATGTTCCATTTAGACGCTATTGGCCAAAATGCAGTGAATTACCACCAAGGTGGTTAACCATCTGGCTAGTTTGTGTACCACTCAATGGGCAAATTTTATGTCACCTTGTGCTTCTAAAATAAGAACCATTGGAGTTATGCAACTCAAATTCTGGAATATGACTTTTTTAAGGGTGACCTTTTTCATGTAGAATAGGAAACATCAAGTTGAAAATTGGTCCAGAAATTGGAACACCTACCTTTAATTCTACATTTACCTTTTCATAGGCTATGTTCGTACGTTATCAGATCGGATCTGCAATCTTTCACTTTCCTCCATCCTTAGCTTCTCTTGTCCATGTTGTGTCAATATACGTTGTAAAGTCATCTTTTGCTCCGGTTTTATTGGTCTCTTTCACTTTTCCTAGTCTTAGTCACCATTACAGTAACGTCCCTGCCAACCTGTCATGTTTAAGTTTGTTTTGCCACATAATTCTAAGAATTACAGAATTATTTGATTTTGACCGATGTCAATGGAATGCTTCTATTGTGTTTTCATGGATTTTATGAAGGAATAAATTGGAATATGCTTAGCATTAGCTTAGTCAATTGAAATATAATTTCAAAAGCCTATGATGGATTTGATCTGCAAGCTCAATATGTGGTAAATGTTTGGTTATTTAGAAGTTTGAAATCCACTTATAACATCCTGCATTTAGAAGAATGTTCAGCTGTGACAAAAAGGTTACAGCCTAAATAACACTTCAGGATTATATATACACTCGTCAAAAGAAGTTCCTGGACACTCATTGAAGTTCAAATATTTCACATAAATATTTAATATAAATTAAACAATTGCATGTCAAAATAAGCAGACAATAATTCTCTATCATGTCTGTATGAAATTAAGATGTACTCATTCATGCATAGCTGAGCACATTCATTAAGCAATGATAAGGTGCGTAAAAGGAAATTGCAAGAAATGAGCATTTACAGTCATTTGAATGGAGGGATTATCCAATTTTGTGCAATCTTCTTGCCATTGTCAAGTGAATGGGATAGGCCCTGCATGAGTGATCATGTCTAAATTCCATGTTAAGCTGTTAGAGGATTACTTTCTGCTTATTTTGATATACAATTATATATATATAATTATATATATAATTATATATATTCTATTAAATGTTAATTTAATTTAAGTGTCCAGGAACTTCTTTTGACGAGTGTATATAGATAAATATCTTCATCAATAAGTTCAATTTTGTTCTCTCTTTTTTCTATTGCAGGTAATTAGCCAAGCCAATGCTAGGTTTCAACCCAGCGTCAGTATGATCAAGAAATGCATAGAAATTCTCATCGATAAACAATATTTGGAACGGACGGCTGCGTCGGATGAATACGCCTACGTAGCCTAATAAGCCCCAAACCTTTGACCGAGGATTAATTCAAATATATAGGAATGTGTATTATTGGCAGTCTATAGACGTTATTCGTAATTGGTGATTTCATGTCAAAGAGGGAGACATACTCGATGTCACGCCGATAAACATACAATCTCGTACTTTTACTGCAATATAATGAACTGTGAAATTCTACATTTTCCTAGATAGTGTCGGTTACCAGCAAACATTTCATTTAAAACTAGTGGAATAGTTAGTTTAAACGTTCAAGTTTATTTCACGAATATAATAAGGTCAAATATTGAACAGCTCAGAAGTATGAACATTTTTTATGATTAGTGCAAAGTTCACCACATTGAAAAACTACATCACTCTCGTCTTGGCTACATAACTAGCCTCGTTTTCAGATCACTAATTGCTCTGAGCATGCTCAGTTGGATAGCACAGCCCTCTTTTGACGTAAGTGCGCCAATTACGAATAACGTCTATAAACATACATCTACAGGGCCATCAACAACAGGCCTTGAAATGTTCAAAGGGCATTTATTTCAAGACCCCTGTAACGCCAGTGGGCAAGGGCATTAAAATGGAAAGAATTATTTGAAAGTAAAAATCCCCCTCGAAAAAGAAGGCAAAGTACAAGGGCATAGATCCTTGACATTTTCAAAGGGCATTTATTTCAAGACCCCTTTAAGGCCAGTAGGCAAGGGCATTAAAATGGAAATAATTTTTTGTAAAAGTAAAAATACCCCTCGAAAAAGGAGGCTAAGTACAAGGGCATAGAGGGACATTGCTTTAGTTAGTACATTAGCAGAAACAACATTTTATCTGAGCTTCCTTAGAACAAAAGAGGCTTAGTGATACTGTACAAACACTATAATTTCCCGGAGACTTTATTTTTGCGAATTTAGACTTTCTTCTATTTCAGCGGGCATTTAATTTTGCAAATCTGGAAATTTTACTGTTTCTTTCAATGCAAAATTGTCAGTTTCATGGGTATTTAATTTCGCGAATCCACATCTCACGAAATTCGCGAGATTGAATCCCTCGCGAAATTAGGTGGTTTTACAGTATACATTTGTGTGGATATGCATTTGATCATTTATGACCTATCACATCACAACAGACCAGCTGTCGGCAAATATCATTTGCAGAACGTAGCAAAAAAAGATTGCAAAAAATAAATAAAATTAAATATAAGAATTTATAAGATTTCAAGCTGTATAAAATCGTAATCAGGGTTAGAAATTCAAGGAGAATCTGAGAATCCTTTCCCGCAAAGATTCCCGCCGGTAAAGTTGCGAGAATCCAAGTCAATTCTCGCATTAATCTGTCTAACACGTGTATTTGAGTGGATGAAAATCCATAAGATTCAAATCCTGTGCAAGAATCTAAATGGATTCTCAATTAATTGACAAAGTGCATCGTTTGCCAAATCGACGAACTTCTGACCCTGTCTTTTGTTTCATGTTAAATTTCAGTAAATAGCATATCACCTTAAAGACAAAGAATAACTTAACTCCATTTCTGGAGAAAACTAGTCCGTTTTGATGTGATGGGTCAATTAGTAGAAAATATAGGGGGATTTTATTTTACAAATACTTTCAACTATGAATGAAACAGTTCTTTCAGAAAGCTATGCCATGGCGACGGAAAAACCCTCTGTTCTAAAAACGGACCCATTTTTTCAGAAATTGGTGAACAATCTTGTCACATATAAATGATTATCGACCCATTGCTTGTCAAAAAACTGCAAAATGTTTACAGATGTTTAAAAAAAATGTACATTTTCAAGGGAAAATTAGAATATAAAGAAAGAATAAAGTCGGACTGCCCGACCCGACATGAGTGAGTTTGTATGCCCATAGAACAGGTTTTATGGAACCTAAACGGACACGATATTATTTGTTTGTTTGCATAAACATAATTTTTAATTTAGTTCGGGAATGTTATATGTTTATTTCCATTGTTTTTTAATTTATTTGGTATAACCAGCATGGGAAGAGAGCTAGATCTAATGATAGATCCCCTGACTACCTGAATCCAGTGTTCGTTCCGAGGGCGGTTGCCATCAGACCCTAGGCCAAATCCATGCTGGCGTAATTCTGTAATAACACAGTGGTCATGATGTAATAACAGTGTTCATTATACTATAGTTTGGTCAGTTCCAAATTGGCGAGAAATATTTCGGTTTTTATCTCTCCGTGCATATGTTCGCACACTCCACGCACATGATGCATAGTGCGCATGTTGCCTTCATGCGCATCCGCATCCTCCTGTATTCATTCGATGCTGTAAGGGAGGATTCGCCAATTTGGAACTGATCAAACTATAATACAGTATGATAATGTAAGCCATTTCCTGCTCAGAATACATCTATATAGGTCCTCATATGAAGTTTATCAAGCACTTTTGAGCTATAAATGTGATGTATATAAAAGTATACATTTTTGGAAAGGAAATGAGTCAGAAAAACCATATTTGGTATCAAAATTTAACCCCAAAAAAATTATTTTTAACAATTTTGACCCCAAAATAACTTTTTTGGCTCAAATTTCGGACAATGTAACAAAATCGGCTTTTTGTAAAAAATGCTGAAATTGCACCAAAATCATATAAAGACACTTATTATATCTAGGATTTCTGACTCATTTCCTTTCCAATAATTTTATAATATTGAATGGCTTTGAGGGTGATACAAGAATATATTACACGAGCTATAAAAATATTGCACGAGTCGGAGACGAGTGCAATATTTTTTTAGCAAGTGCAATATATTTTTGTATCAACCGAAAATAAGACATTCAATATTTTTATTATTATTTATATAACAGACTGTTTTGATAAAAACTAAATAAGTTAGCACGAACTGACCTTCTCTGCGCATACATACTCACCCCACATCTTCTGCGCCATACAAATGCAATATTTTTTAAATATTGGACGCACATCCGGGTACTTGGTGCACAATATTCAATACACACATTTATTGTACTGTTTGGAAGGCCCATATAAATAATAATGTATTGTAATGTATTCTTTTATATACGTCACATTACTAGTTCAAAAGTTACAGCGCTTGATAAACTTCATATAAAAACTTGTGAATAATTATGTAACACCCTTCAAACAACACTCTTCTCAGTGTTTGTTTTATGGAATAAAAGTGCAGAAAACCTCAAACAGTGTGGAGAATATTCTAGAACTTTGCCCAAAACTTGAGATTAGATATATTTAACTATTTGTGATGCGATCTGTGCAAAACCCGACGGATGTCGCCAGATGTGAACTAGGGATTAATATGGGTAAAATGTTTTTAATAAAAAAAGAAGTGTTTTAGATTTTGTAGATTTTTGTTTAGAAAATTCATTTACAATACTTTGTGTCATCATCTTTTATGAAATGTCACCTTCAAAAACTTACCTAAGTCACTTGTCTAATAAACTTTATAATGTTATTCTATTCATGAACTATGTATCTTTTTGGCCTGTTTTCATGATTTCTTGTTTTGTGGCTGTTTATGACATCACAATCTTCATTCACTCATAACTTTTTTGTAGTGATCATAGTAAAATGATCGAAACAGCTCTGTAATCAGCAAAGTTTCAGCCTTCCTATAATATAAATATCTCCAATATGAAAAATCCCACCATGTGGCGGGGTTTTCACAGATCACATCACATTTTAGCTTTGAGCTGGCACCATGCTTACTCATAGGTTAAACTTTTGAAATGTGATCAAAAGTAACACAACAGTTCTTTTTTAAAAATCCTTTATTCATAATCGATCAGTAACATCTGCCAACATTTAAAATTGGAAGAAATGGATATGTAATCGTTTGGTGATAAAGCTCTTTTAATATTTACCAAAACAAATAGTTATATAATATTGGATGGCTTTGAGGGTGATACAAGAAAATATTTTTTATAGCGAGTGCAATATTTTCTTGTATCACCCGAAAATAAGATATCCAATGTTATTATTATTATTTATATCAGGCTTTTACCCATAGTTGCGTTGCATGTTGGTTTAATTGTATTTGCAGAATCTTTGTTCCGCAAAAGTTCGTTAAAATCATCATCACTTAGAGAGAAGCGAATCTCCTGGGAGTCTGCTGCGGTTCTGACATTTTACAAACTTGTTGATTTGTTGTTTTCGTAGTGGTTCCCCACATAAGCCTGCTTCATTAAGCCGATATCACGTATTTGCGAAACCCATGCAATCAGCGAAAATTAGTCTCGACTGCATGCTTTATAAACGCTAAAGTTGCGCGAGCTCCTTTGTATACAATAGTATAGACGAATATTCGTAACGAACAAATATTGGGTATGAGACTAAAAAATATTGGACGGCAATATTTTTAGAATATTGGATGCATCCGGGTACTTTGGTTAAACAATATTGAATACACAGTTTTATTGTACCATTAAAAATCCTGATATAAATAATAATACAAAATATACCACATTTGACTGAAAACTGTGTTGTTCCAAGACAGATGAGCAAATAATACAGGAAATATTTCTATCGCTGAAATACCATATTATTAGAACTGGTACAGCCAAAGAGTAAACCTACATTATTTGCCAATGCTAATGCTAAAATCAATCAGTTTTCATAGATGCTTAAAGGATCAGGCGTTACCACTTGGGTAACATATGTCTCAAAAGATATTGGCTTAACAATTTCACACGCGACAGGCGTCTGTAGACGACATTCCAAAATTGCACAAAATATTTCACAAATGTCAACATTATTGGATTTCATTACCATTTTTGGAATCACCATGAAAAATGCATTGGAATAAGTACAAACATGCATAGTATTGGTTCAGTAATCCTTGAGATAGACTTTGAAAATTGGGAGAGATTTCTGACAAATCTGTTATGTATGTGGTAAAACTAATAGCCGCATTGAAAGTGTTAAGCAGCTCCATTCATTGTGAAAAGTATCGAAATGGTTTTCTTAAGTAACACAAATTAACCCAATTTACAAAAATGACATTTCTGCATGAAGTATGAACTTGACATCAGAGCATATTGCAGGGAATGCAGTTTAGTATTTGGTGAGTAATTTAAGTGTGCTGAAATAATGATGTACTTATGCAATCAAAGACATATTCCAGCTTTGTCCTGTAAATTTTGCAACTAGACAATGACATACCACTGACGTCACATTCGCACTATGGTGGAATGAAGAGTAGTACATCTTCTTTCAATCATCAAAATTAGCACAAGCGAGCTACTGAATTGGCTGATAAATATATCATTGGTTTTTATAAGGCCAAACAAAAATATGAGTTTGTTTCCAGTAGTGCACGCACATTTCCCTGAGACGCTCGATTCTTGCGTATTTAAAAATAATTATAGAAAAAATGGATACAATTATCATTGTTAGGGCACCATCTTTTGTCGAAATTGTGTCCAACATGTTTTAAGATGGCGATGGACCACATACGGCAAACACAAACGTTTTAGCGAGCATATAAGTAATAAAATGCACAGATTTGACTAAATAGAACCATTTCAAGTGAATCTCCACTATGAATTTGAGCGAAAAAACCCCCCACATTTCGAGATTTTACTTGTCAGGCTTGCTACTGGAAACAAACTTTTTTTTGTTTTTTTGCCTAACAACATTTGTCAATCAAAAATAATTCCATCTAAGAATTCATATAGCCAACTACGATGTTAATAGGGTAATGGTTTTAAAGGTGAACTACCACTCTGGGTTTCTAGTCACACCCAGTTCTCTTGGGAATTTGACAAGGTTACAATTTTTCCATCTTAAAGGCAAAGGTCCACTCTGGCCAGTCCACCCAGGGTGAACTAGCTTACACCTATTCACTTGATGACAGATAAAATAGAGTTAAGATGGAGAAATCTCAACCTTGGGATATTCCCAAAGGATCTGACTGGTCAGAGTGGACCTAAGGGTTTAACTCTGTACAGTATGTCATCAATGAACAGGTGTATGACCAGTTTGTCTGTGGTAAACTACCAAAGTGAGGCCTGCTTTTTAAAAGATGTGTAATGTGGCTGGCATAAAAAAAAGATCATACCATTTATTCTTTAATATTATTTTGATTTATCAAAACCTTATTGAATGTAGTGCTGTAATTTGCCTGATACTGGTGGATAATTCAAATTATGTTACTTGATCTATGTACAGGGAGGCAAGACTTCCCGGATATTTCCGGAAATCCAGATATATGGTCATAAATTATTTTTACTTCATTTTGTTAAATTTTTTTTTAGCATTTCTGGAAACGGATGATGATATTTCAGCATAAAAAGAGGCAAACATGTTTTTTTGGGGATGGTGATACCCTGTAGCCTATTGTCCAGACGAGCCCCATAAAAGTGTGATGCCGCGCACAAACGATCTGGCCGTCTGGCCAAGCTCGCGTCAAAAGTTCAGGAAATCGACCAATCACCCACTTGCATATCCCTGTATGTATCCTGCCTGTGAGGCATTTTTATCTATAAATCCATAGTCTGTATGCACAACTCTGCGGTTGAAGAGGAGAAATCATAGTCGGCAAACAATGCACCACAATTAATAAATATCATAACAAAATCAAAATGTCTATCATGTTAAAAACATGGAGTTTTGAGCCTTAGGTTTAACAAGCTAAATGCTGATCATTAGTGGATTCATCAATATCACTGAGGAGGACTGTTTCTTCTCTCAAGATTTTCTTTTCTTTTCACTAGTGATCACTGCTTGGAACCAACATAAAACAACCTACTCTTATATTTGATGAAAAAAGTTATTCGAATCCAGCAAATTATTTTGTAAGTCAACAAACTTTTCAATAGTATCATGACTTTGATCTATTCATTCACTGAAGGTGGTTATACGGCTAATACGCTTATGATTGTAAGGATTTGAACATGCACAGCATGGATACACCTGATGTTTAAAGTTTGCGCTGTCATTCAATTGTTCAACAAGACATGACGATGCGCATGGGCTAACATAAAGAGATGGGATAACATGTAAAGAGTGCGGGTAGAGACATAGATGGTAGAGATCACATGATTATAAGAAAATACTTTGATTTACTCACGATGAACTGATACATCTGAAGAACACGCTTGATTATGCATTATGGGATATAATAAGTTTGTGCCAGGTTGACACAGTGCATTGTTTGCCAACTATGATTTCTTCTCTTATGCGAAGAAGAGAGCTATAACATAATATAACTTTGATGAAGTTTTGATGATAAACCTTTTTTTAAACAAACTGACAACTTACTACTATTTGCCAAAGACAATTCGTGAATTGGGCCATTTGTTTTCCCCTTTGCATTTACATCAGTGCATTACTGATGGGCTCCACATTTTCCTTTAAGTGTCGGGATTAAGCCTTTAATCTTTGATTTTGTTTAAAGTGGGTTTTTTCATATTATAATTCTTTATTTGATATTAAAGGTAAAAAGATTGCGTATCAATTAAAATATAATTTAATACTAAACTAATTACCCTTGAGTTACATGTGTGACATTATGTTGCAAACCTTTGAATATGCTCTGTTGTGAGTGTGACACAGAGTATACAACCAAGTAGTCAATCAATTCTTTAAAAAAAATCATTATTTGTATGCTATGTCACTATTCAAACATCGCACCATTTTAACTTTTAACTTCATTTTTATGTTTTATTTGGTTTCAACAACAGGTGGACTGAGTTGTAAGATCAACATTATTGCAGTATATTATCGTCGCTGTTCTGTCAAAACCTCATATATTTTTCCGGCTCTTCAGCATGTGTAAAGTAAAACTGCCCAATGGTTATACATAGGATGTGTTGCTTTTGACATGTTCAGGGGGGCAAGAGCACAATGCAAGGTTTTGACAGTTGTATTTTTGGCCCATGAACATGTTTAAAGCATAACTGCCCAAGGTTATACATAGAAACTAATTACTTTACATGCTGAAGGGCCGGATGGGTATACAAGGTTTTGACACAACGCGATGTTATCTTATCTTTTAAATATCCCAGTCATAATTTTTTTATACGATTAAACAAACATATAGCAGTGACTTTAACTAAAACTGTTAATGTATGTAATACCTATATATGTTACAATTGTACAAGTTCAATGAGATTAAATTAAGCACAATAACAACGTCAAATGATAACAAACAAGAACTACAAATTCTTTCATAAGTGTTCAGCTATACTCAACGCCAAAATCTATTGGACTCCTCATTGGTTGTTGAGCTTCTTGGCCGAATGCATCATACTTAGGCCAAAAAAAAAGGTGTTATGTTTTGGGTTTTTTTCAGATTTTTTTTTTAACAGTTTAAATGGCATTGAATATTAAATTAAGTGTTTATAACATATATGTGCGACTCTTAGAGTGATTTACACTTCTTGTTGGCTGAACTTTGAGCTTCCGCTGGTAAAAGAATTTTAAAAATTTAAAAAAAAATCTGCCCGCCCGCCCCTCCTCTCTGAAAGTTGTGGAGGACAACATAACAATTTTTTTTTTGCCTTAGGCCAACAACAAGAAATTGTTGTATTGGCGTAACCCGCCCAACCCTAATAACCCCCTCTCCTAAATTCTTCTTTTTTAAAATGATCTTTGGTGCTCCTCATCAAAAAGGAATACAGTACACAGCAAATCTGACGATCGCAAACGGCCTCATAACATTTTGTGATTTATTTGACTCTGTGAGATCAAATTTAGTAATTTATAGTATATAATATATACAATTCAAAATTTAAAAAATAAATCCCGCCCACCCTATCCTTATTTTCAATGGCATGTTACGCCAATCCAATTTTTTGGTTTTTGGCCTCATCGGTAAATCTCTTACAGGTGGATCCAGCATTGCACTCATATAATATGAATTATTCCCAGAGGATTTAGACAGTGTCTAATAACATGCCATTAAGTTATTATTGCATTAGTGATTGAGTTTGACTGTATCGGGTGTATTTGTAATCCAGATATGCTAATTGTTTTTGGTATTACTGTACAAAATAAATAAGTGAATATACAAATCTAAAATATGGTTGACTGAGTTGCATCAGTATTTGATTTCAAAGTTGTTATGCTCCAAAGAAGATTGTTAGGTTGCAGCCACAATGCATTGCGCCAACTCAAGATTTTTTTCCAACGATGCATTTGGACTTCCCCTTATCGATACTCGTATCAATATGATCGAGATATCAGTGACTTTTGTACCCCGAGATATCGATATCGTGGCTTTCTGTCACGTGTGACATGTATTGGAAAAACGATGGTTCCCCGGTCTTTTTGGTTTTCCAATAACTGTAAGTTGTTTACTAGTCTAGCTCTTAGGTTTTAGTAATAAGAAAAATGAACACTGAGAACTAGTTTATTTATTGATGTAAACGAGAATCTAAGAGCTCGTACGATGATGGCGCTATGAAGCCATGATTTTGTGCATACAGGGTGAGTCAAAAAAAAGTTTACTCAACTTCAGCGATTTTTTTAGAAAAAAGTATTCATTTGTTTTCAAAACGAATTACTACGATATAAAGACGAATCAATTAGCTTTAATATGAATTTTATCTGGTTTAGATTGGTTGAGGGAAACTTATTTTACGCTGTTTTGAATAAAAGTGACCAATTTAACGTCCGAACACGCTTCCAGATCTTGACCATTATATTTCATAAGATACGACCAATAAAAAATTACAATACCGACAGCGAAAGGATCAATTCCTTTGTTATGAAATGATTAAAGTGTGGTAATTGTGTCATAAATAGGCCTTAAAGCTGTCTATTGTTTTAATGTATTAGGAGACAATTTTGAACAAGTCTATTGTCTACTTAATTCTTTTAATAAACAAGATGTGTAATGCTTTATATCATAATCCTAGTAAACATTATTAAGCTCGTTAAGCTTGAAATTAAAAAACGTGTTTTTGGTGAAAAAACAGCTCCTGTACAAATATAGTCATATTTACTTAACGGTATCATCAAATAGCGTGATGTTTTTCCAGATGGTAGCAAAGAAATGGCGCAATCATTTAAAGTTTTGTTTGTCTTGATTTTGTGGTCAAAAATATTTTTTTCAATTTTTTCAATTAAGGTAAACTTTTTTTTGACTCGCCCTGTATGTCTATGGGAACCGAGATGAATCGGGGACCAGATTTACAGTGTTTTGCAAAAATGCAATGCATTTGTGGTGCTGTCTTAAAAATCTTCTTTGGTTAGTTATAGGCCAAACAAAGAAGATAGTCTGTCTCAGAAACATTTTGCAAATAAGCTAAGGGCTGTGCGATTTTTTTGATTTTTTAGAAAATAGGCTATGAGGTATGCAATTTTTTGTTGTTGTTGCTTATCCAAGCGTCAGAGAACATTTTTAAAACTTTTTTTCTAAAAATAAAAAAATTAAAAAAAAGATCAAAAAAAAGAAAGAAGGAAGTTTTTTAGGCCTCAGCGCATAGTCCTACGCGCCGTAGCTCATTTCACATACCAATGCGGGCGGGCTTCTGAGACAGACTATCTTCTTTGTTTGGCCTTATGCTCATTGCTATGACACACAGACAGCAGCATGTCTGCATCATGTGTAATCAAGTCATGACAGGATAGCGTAAAGATAACTGCTACCTAAGGGTCTACTTAATTGCTTGGAAAATGCTGTAAAGTAAGGAAGGTTAAAAGAGTTAACGAGTTTATCACAGCATTTTGTGATTGACAACTGTTATAAGTCAAAATGTACCAGTTTAATTCAGATTTCAGTAAACATAACTTTGGCTTAAAGCCAAATGAAAGAGAAATGGGGGGTGGGGGGGACTAGACGGATCATTTCCCATTCTGGTCATATGTGATGCGATCTGTGAAAACCCGTCGGATGTCGCAAAATGTGAACTAGGGATTATGGGTAAAATAAAAAATAAAAAAATGAAACTTTTTTTTTTTTAGATCTTTTTAAAGAAAATTTAATTCCAATACTTTGTGTCATCATCTTTCATGAAATTTCGCCTTCAAAATCTTACTTAAGTCCCATTTATTATTAACCTTATAATGTTATTCTATTGAACTATGTATCTTTTTGGTCCTGTTTTCATGATTTCTTGTTTTGTAGCTTTTTATTACATCACAATCATCATTCACTCATAACTTTTTTGTAGTGATCGTAGAAAAATTATCGAAACAGTTCTGTAATCAGCACAGTTTTAGCTTTCTTATGATATAAATATCTCCAATATAAAAAATTGCCACCATGTGGCGGGTTTTCACAGATCGCATCACATATGAGACCTGTCACCACAAAATGAGCGTTAAGTCGCCAGTGTGCATGAGGAGATATGGTCCAATTAGCACGCCAAAAATCAATAGAAAACAAAGGAATTTTTCAATTTCAATTTGATTTTCGACCAGGAAAACATTGAGAAATTATGACATGTTGCATATAATTTTAAAGCTTTTTTCTGAGCATTCTGAATGTGGACAAACCTGAAAATTAAATATTCCGACTAAACTCTCATTTCGTGATGACAGGTCTCATATGGTCATATTTTGGACATTGCAACAGATTCACAGGCCCATAAAGACAAACCAAAAACACTTGCGCTCTTTTCCACATGATCTCATCCCTAATGACAGATTTTAGTTACTGCAGAAACATGATTAGAAAAATACTATTTTGAGTGGAAGTCTTTCTGGACTAATAATAATGTGATCGAAAAATTGTCATATTTGACATTTCTCATGGATCATATCCCAAATTCCAAGAAATGCAGTGTCATCTAAATGCTGTAAATGTGATAAATGACTTTATATGAATCTTAATTTGACCCTTGTCACTGAGTTCTGAAAGGTCATTAAACAGGTATATGATTGGCATTTTTCTAGCCATGCCTATTATTGTATGCGCGCTTTAGGAGATTTGGGAAAAGTGTACTTTAGGTCCCAGATTCTGGACTGTACTAGTATTGCTCAATACTGGAAACCCAGTATCGTTCGATACTGGTACAAAGTCAGTGTTCCTGTATTAACCGATACTGGCACATATAAAATGTTCCAGTATCCAGTATCGGGTGATACTGGAACATAATTATGTACTAGTATTGTTTGATACTGGGACAAATCTCATTAGTATTGTGTGTACCAGTATCGTCAGATACTGTAACATAAACATGTTGCAGTATCGCTTGAAACTGGAACACAATTTGGTGTTCCAGTATCGACCGATACTGGAACAGTAAAATCGAAACAGTATCGACCGATACTGGCAACTTTTATGTTCCAGTATTGATATAAACTTGGAGAGATTGAGCCCATATGTATTGGTCGAGCTATGAGTTTTTAAAACTCATAGCAAGATCAATACATATTAGGCGTAAGTCATCCAATTTTATCATTATAATGTTTTGGATCCAATATCATCCCACACTTGGACACCTCAAAACATAATAATGAGCGACATTGGTATACCAATATCCATCCTTAAGTACACTTTTTCTGAGATTTGTAACAAAATTGGAGATCAGTTCAAACAATGATATTAGAGAAATTCAGTTTGCTTAGGTGCCATTGGCTTTACCTTGTGCAATGGATTTCAAAATGATTATCGGAATTTACCCATTAATAGCAACAGGTACTATTATGCATGAGGTTTGAAATAAAAGACCAAAGACCTTTCTATTAAACCTGTCACGTGCACAGGTGATACATTTTGATCAACTGATGTGTCTTCTTGAACCTTTGCGACTTTTAATTAAATATAGGTCGGGTTCAAATGTAGAACGTGATATACCCATTTTGGCCAATTTGAGACATTAACACTTTCCACGTGTGCAGACGACATTCCAAAAGTTCACAAAATGTTTAAAAAATGTCAACATTATTTAAATCAATTACCATATTCGGAATCACCATGAGAAATGCATTTAAATAAGTACAAACATGCCTAGTATTGGTTCAGTAATCCTTGAGATAGACCTTTAAAGTTGGGAAAGGTTTCTGAAAAATCTCTTTTGCATTTGGTAAAACCAATAGCCGCATGGAAAGTGTTAATAGTGCTTCGTAAACCATTGAGCAACTGGTTTGTTCTTGCCAGTGTGTCATGCCACAATATTACGTCGCTTTGATCTTGTGTCGATGAGCTGATATAAGATGGTCTGTATTGCAATTTGCATTCAAACTTTTCAAATGTTTCTAATAATTTACTCAACAGGATATAAACCCTAAGAAAAGTTTTGAATTTGTGTTTAATTGCCCAAAACTTTGGTTTATCCTTGGTGTAAGGATTATACAGGGTGACCCAATAAAAAGTTTACCCAAAATGAAAGTGATATTTTTCCATTTCCTGTAATTTGATATCTGTGTTTTTTATTTTATTATAAAGAATGGGTAATGGAGCATCTACCCTGAAACAAATACTTATTTTGGTTGAGTGGTTTTCAAGATATGGTCTATTGAACATTGCTTTAACAAAACAGACTTGTCCTTGGAGCAAAGGCATGATTGAACACAAGTAAGACATCAAAACTAATCCTTTTACAATTATTTATTAGTTTTTAAGGAACACATGTGCTATTTTGTTGTTGTTTATGATGGAATGATAAGAACACACAGAGATTGCTTTTTCAGGTGGGGGGGGGGGGGGGGGGGGGGAGGGGGGGGGGCGGGATTTTCAAATCTGAAATCATAGCGTGCAGTTGTGCTAAATGCCAGTGTTCTATCTTGAGTCAGGGCGGGCTTTTCAAATCTAAAATCATAGCGTGCAGTTATGCTTAATGCTAGATATCTTTCTTGAACCAGAGCTTTAAACATTCTCATAGTATGGCACCTCAATTTACGCCACAACATCGAGCCTTTGCAGTTAAGGTTTACTACCAAATTGGTAGCTAAGTAGGAGTGCAACGGCAATGGCCAAACAGGTTCCATGGAGTGAGAATACCAACCATCCGGGTACTCCGGTTTCCTCCTGCTTTCAAAATCTGTGATCAGTTGTTTCGGTTATCAAAAACTTCCTTGACCCAAAGGTATTTGGGGAGCTGCATTGAAAAATGGTGGATGTTACAATCTAACTGCGGATAGGTTTGCGCTAGAAATTGGCAGCACCCTAGTTGATGCGACATGATTCTGATGATTCACCAGCAGCAAAATCACAGCGCTTTGAGCCATTTGGAAAAGGCGCTATATAAATACTGATTATTATTATTATTATTATTATTAACCAAGCCAGCTATCCGCAAAATGAGCTCTTTGAAACGGAGGGAACTTTACAAAATGTCAATAAAAGGAGAAGCGGACAACCTTGGAGCGCCAGAACACCTGCAAACATAAGTGCTGTAAAACACGAACTTCAGAATATTCCAAGAGCAAGCAGTTGTGTTTAACCATGCCTAAGAAAAATGATGCTAAGTAATGTTCAATGGACCATATCTTGAAAACCACCCAACCAAAATAAATATTTTTTCAGGGTAGATGCTCCATTACCCATTCTTCATAATGAAACAAATACCACAGATCTCAGGTTACAGAAAGTGGGAAAAATATCACTTTTATTTTGGGTAAACTTTTTATTGGGTCACCCCTGTACAGCTTTATTCCATAATGGGTTCTTGACACTAGACTAACTTATGAATGTTGAATAAACCACACCAAGGATATACCCAAATTTTGTGTATTTCGTTAAATGTTCATAATGTGTTGTACATCGATGGAAAGCTGTCAGACATGTTTATATTTCCAATTATACAACATTACAATCGCCTGTTTCAGTGCTCAGCGACTTGTTTGAGAAGATAGGGAGGTTAATTCTCATTGTGCTAAAATCATCACTCTTTTATGCTCAAAGGTCGATAGAGCATCGCTCGAAACCGCAGTTGCCAATATATATAACACTTCATTGAACAGACCACAGTTGAGTTTTACTTTTGAGAGCAAAATAGTGGTGAATTTGCCACATTTTGATTGAGACCTCTCACATTCTCAAACAAGTGGCTGAGCATTGAAACAAGTGATTGCTACAAATGTGGTATTGTTAGGAACAAATGAATATTTTAAGAAATACCAAAAGAATATTGGATTTTGAATTAAATGTCCGAACTGTTTTAGATTCTCAAAGAGATGCATGAACAGTGGTAGCTGTTTAGGAATGAATTAAATTCTACCGACCAGATAGATTTACACCCTCCCAGCTTCTGAAGCTGAAGTACTGCTAAAGTCTGGTCATTTAACTCAATTATAAAATGACACATTTGTAATGGTCTTTATTATTCATTGTATATACATGAGTAGTCTTCATTTTAAAGGTGTATGTTTCGATCACTTTAGAATTTCTTTTCATATCAACAGATCTTGATATCAATTGGAAAACCCATATTTTATCATTATTTCTGTAAAATCTTAGGTGCAAGATATTTGCCATTTATACGTTATAGGCCAAAATGCAGTGAATTACTGCCAACGGTTGGTTAACCACCCGGCTAGCTTGTGTACTTATCAATGGGCAAATTTCAGATCACCTCGTGTTTCTAAAATAAGAACAATTAGAGAATGCAACTCAAACTTTGGAATATGACCATTTTAAGACTGATCCTTCATGTAGAATAGAAAATATCAAGTTAAAAATCGGGCAAGAAATCGGAACACTTAAATGAAAGCTAATATCAAGGACTATGAAGTAGTTTTATTAGGAAGCAGATATATAAATAATTAAAAGTGATTCAGATACGTGTGGGAGTGCGCCCTCAATTATCCTGGAAATCAGTTTTTTTATTCATATTATTTATTCCAGTGAAACACACTTGAGAAATGATGAGTGGGTCTGATATCTCTAATATAAATCTAAAATATAGCCTAAATCTGTTTATAATTTTTTTAATTTAAGTCCAGGATTTTGATTGCTTACTTTGTTCAAGTGCAAAATTGGTACTTTTAGTCTCATGCCAGGGTGTTAAGGCCAAAAAAAGAAGGTTTGTATTAGAAACTTGCGCGCATCGGTATGTGAAATAGGCTTATTATTCTTATTATTAAGGCATTTATATAGCGCTCTTACACAATTTGGTACCACAGCGCTTACAGAATAAAATACATATAGAATTAAATAAATACACAGTAAAAGGTAAAAATACATCACGGTAACAGCTAGGTAAAAGTATATACTTGGCAAAAGTTAAAAATACATACACAATATAATTTTGTGTTAAAATACAAACACATTTAAACAAGTTGATGAGAAAAACAACCAAACAGATTACAAATTACGCAAGAAAAGATGTGTTTTTAATAGTTTTCTGAACTGTGAACAGAAGAAGCATGACGGATATTATGTGGGAGCTTGTTCCAGAGCATTATTAGGAGCGGCGTGGCTCTACGCGGCTGAGGTTGGATTTTGTTTTTGTTTTTGTTGCTGTGGTTCTCTGTGAGCTTGAATCAACACGAAAATGACATGCATAATTTGGAACCGGTCAAATTAAACATGGCCGATAAAACAATTAATAGAAAATTCTCTAAAAAGAAAGAAAAGAAAAAGAAAACAAAATCGCACAGCACTTTGCTTTTTTGCCCAATGTTTCTGAGACAAACTGTTTTTGTTGTTCCTCAGCTATGATTTCCATCCATCCAGGTACTTGTTTTACTGTCACAGAACAATTTACCTTTTAATCAATGCTCTTTTAAATTGGAACTTTTATTTGCCTCATTCAGAATTGTATATTTTAAAATGTGAATTTTTTTTATAGTTAAAGGGGCATTGAGAGATACGTATGGGAGTGTGCCCTCAATTTTCCTGGAAATCAGTTTTTTGCGTCAAAGTAATACTTAGGCATATACTAACTTCCATCTGAAACAGTTTACCAATATTCGCCGTTTATGATATAAAATGTCATGATTTTCTTAGTTTCGATATGATCATAGTTTCGATATGATCATAGTTTCGATATGATCATATCGAAACTAGGTGCTGAATTCGGAAGTTATGCTATCGTTTTACCTGCAGACTTTTGCGGCAAATCGTAACCCGGAAGTGCCGTTATTTGCTTATTTGGTATGAAGGCGATGTCGGAATTGTATGATATTTTGGATTTGGGCTATGTTGATAATTATCTTTACGTTGTTTGCTCATTTAGTATATCGATACATCTCGCAATGCCCCTTTAATAATTGTGGAAAAAGGCATTGTTAAATTTACATTATCTCTGTGATGCCTCCTGTTAAATTAAATGAATAACCAAAAGGGTTAAGTGTAACAAGTTCATAAGTTGTTATTTGTGGGTTTTGCTGAACATTAAAGCTAAAAATTGTACACTTAAGAGTTAAAACTCCAATACATATACATTATGATTCTGTACTGTTTCACCTGAGGTGAGAAAGTCAAATTTTCTTCCAATTTTTAAACAAAACAAAATGGAGAAATAATCCCTTGAACAGGCCTGGATTTTTCTTTTGATTTCCCAGCAAGCTAAATCAAATTTCCCTCCAAAATGGAAAATTTCTCACCATTTCTAGTATGCATTTTATATACCGAACAGCAAAATTTCCCTCCAAATGCCCAAAATAATCTCCAAATGCCAAAATGTTTCTCCAAATACCCACATTTCCCTGCAAGGAGCTCCTAATTTGCCTATTTTTCCAGGACTGCCCTTGAATTAAAATTTGAAAACAGCAACTTACATTATTACAAGAATCTTTATTGAACACATCACCTGTCTATATTATTCTTTTTGATTTGAATTTTGTATGTGACCATTTGTACATTGCATTGATGGAATCATTGTGAGCTCCCTTCCCCAAATATTGCTGTTACTCGAGATGTCACCGACCTATCTGACTGCGATGTCATCGACCTATCACCAATCAATCATTTGTCACATGATACGATCATGTGACAGGATGGGTATGTTGCTTGAGCATTTTTCCACTTGAAATAGCTTGACATTGTTTAATCATTCATGAGGACATTTAACAAGTAGTTATCAAACATTGTCAGACTATTTACCAAACAAATCTCAAGTATTCTGACCCCAACAGAGCTCTCTCACTGTCAGTCCCCTTTTTTGAGATCAACACATTTTTGTTAAAGGAAAACTGAACCATTTTGTGCTAAATCTGGTGAAATTAAAAAATCTTTATTATAAGTAGATTCAAAAATATATTGGCCACAATATATTTATTCAACAGTATTTCAGTATGATATCATATAATTATTATTAAATGATGATTTCAAATAGTTGATAACATAATAATACCCATCAAGACCGAGATTCATTTTGGCATTCATATGATTTGCTTTATTTTGTATGCTTTAAAAAGAAATTATGTAAGGATATTGTATACAGTGTCATATTTTGTGTTTTGAATCTTAAATTTATATTGCTTGCATTTTAATTCTAGCAACATGTGAACCTATGTTTGACCATGGAAGTATGAGTTTTCCATGGTTTGACTAATGTTCCCGGCTATGTTATTGTTCAAATGAAAGGATGGATATTTTGTTCATTTCAATAGATTACAACCAATGGCATGACTTAGGTGAGCACAAGGCCTAGGTCTCACTTTTTGTTGTTGGGTGGGGTGGAAGTCTAGTAGCTTCTAGTAAATATGATTGGCATGTTATTCATTCAAAGTAAAAAGGTAGAATTGGCTTCTAACCTCCCCCTCCCTGTTTAAGCCACATACAAATCACATTTTAGCCACAGGAGAAGCAGGGGGGGGGGGGGCAATTTTCTTCAGTCAGGGGATACTTTTTAAATCATGCCCTGTTCAGCACCCCTGTTCAGGGAGGGGGTTACTCAGATTTTTAGTAGGGATATGTGCCGCCAGCAAAATGAAAATTGACCCAAACATTTACCAATTTTCGGGGGGAAATAGACCTATGTTTACCAGAGACCCATCATTTTCCTAAATATTAACTCAGAATATATTCATGATTTATGATCAGAAATGTAAATCTGCAAGAAAATCTACTTTCTAAAAAAAATCATGAATAGAGGGTGCCCCTTGGGAAAAGATCACATAATATGCCTTTACTTATAAACAGTGGCGTACCAGCTTTTGGAAACTGGGGGGCCACGACATAGTTGTACCGACGAAAGGCATGATGTACCGACAAAAAAATATTTACAGACTCAAAAAAAAAATCGTAAAAGTTGCCAATTTTTTCTCCGTTAGCAGCTGAAATCTTGATAAGTGGGGGGGGGGGGGGGGTGTACCGACGGAGGCTCGTGTGTACCGACGGGGTTATTTCAGGGGGGCCACCGGCCCCCCCGGCCCCCCTCTGGGTACGCCACTGCTTATAAATTGTCTTATTAACCACCTTGTTAATTACAAGATAGGCATAACAGCGTAGAGAAATAGATAGCAACAGGAAAAACAACCCAACATTCTAAATCAAAATTACAAGATTTTGTTTTGACTTCTCTTATGGAATGTATTTTGTTTTTATTTAGTAATTATTAAAATGATCAGCTGAGTACAAATGTTTTTTAAATTTTTTTATAGTGATAAATGGCCAAAATGAAGATAAATTACTTTTCTTTAGCATTGATAAAATGAATTGAAATTGTTAAATATTTTATATCATTGTCAAGAATCTATATTTCATTTCATGTAGACATAATTAAAAAAGCTATATGAAAAAATAATAAATAAAGGTTGAGTTTGAGTCAATTTTATTGTTGGAAATGTCAAAAATAAGCACATTTCTCCCTAATGTCAAAAGTTTAGGGTTTTTTTCAGGCACAATTAATTAGTTCAGAGTATGAATTCAAACATTTGTATCCCCCTCTGCCCATGGCTATCAGCTCAACATTGTTCCAATGTCAAAGGTTGATCATGCATACCTCTATTCGCTCTTTGCATGGATACGCCATTTGCAGGGAGAGCAGTGGCGTAACCAGCGGGGGGTCAGGGGGGCTGGAGCCCCCCCCCCCCACGTGGAACCCTTGCCCCCCGCTTGCCCCCCCAAATGAAGAAGAAAAAAAGCCGCGCGCTATGCGCGCATGTCTTCCCAAAATGCAATATTCTATGGTACAAGCTTGTTTAGAGCCGAATTGTATATAGCTCAATCGTGCAAAACGTAGGTGTAAAGTCAAAATTTTTGCGTGCTACGCGTGCATTTCTTGACACTGGAATGGAGCCCACCCATTAGGGCCCCCTATTTCAAGTCACTGCCCCTTCTTGCCCCCCCCCCCAAATGAAAAAGTCTAGTTACGCCACTGAGAGAGAGCTTCAAACTGGAATCAGATTGAATGAAAGTGTTGCATCATTTCACAATGTCTCACTGTATGTATGACCAGTCATATTGTGCAGAGAGAGTCGAACTAGTTACCCCGGCTAGTTACATAATGTTATGGAATAGTCATTCAATGCGGTACCAGTTTGAGGCTCTCCTGGCAAATGGCGAATCCGTTCAAAGAACGAATTGGTTTTGAAAGCTTGTGACCCAATCTATAGATCAAAAAAAGTCAAACACCCTTATTAGAACTAAGGCCTCTGATTGGCCTAATAATTAAGATAGCCCTCTTTTCAGCCAATCAAATGTTTATTTAGTGAGGTGATATAAGATTTACTGGCCAATATTCATCCATTCATAGTATTATTGCACAGTTTTGTAAACAGATTTTAAACATTATGGGTAGGCTAATTCTCAAAAACCTATAACAAAGTAAACATTTGAATACAAACTAACTGTGTTGCCTTAGTTACTGGTGTAGAATGCCGAATGCCATATCCATAAATGTAAATTATAAAAGTACAAAATGATGTATACTTAAAGTATAATACAAGGAGGGTTGGGTGTTCCATTGGCATGAATAAAAGAAATTGAAGATTTGTTTTGGCATTATTGCCATCTCTATGAAAGAGTAACAGACATTAATTTGTTTTGTTTTGTTTTTTGTTTTATTTGTTTTGTTGGTGGAGGGGGGGGGGGGGGGGGGGGTGGTGTCATTTGTTGTGTGGTGATATGCCAACAATATTTAACAGATCTAACTGCTGAATCAGTTTGTTAATTATATTACAAATTCTTGCCACATATTTATGTAGGTGTATATATATAAGAAATCATTTCCCCGAGTCTGCAAGATAGAATTTCTTTCATTACTCATTTGCCAAGTGGTTTGATTCAGCCAATCTGGCCAATTTGAGCAACAGAGGGGGCTGTAATATGAATCAAAAAATTATTTTACCTGTGATTTTCTTGATATTTATGATCAGTTTCACAATTTATAACTCAAGAAAATGAGATATATTATAATATTTTTGAAAATCACTTAATATTATAACAAAGATAATCTATTGAAAATGTAAATGTCTTTTTAGACTGATACATTACAAGCACCATTTTATGAAATATACAAATAATGGCCATTAATGGTAAATTAATTCAAGAAGGAAGAGTACATACTAAAGATTCATTAAAAGCTCATCTATAAATCATTAATAAACACAAAACACAGGCTCTTGGATTATCTAATAATCATAACAAAAATTGTGACCTTTAACAATCACAATAAAATTGTCAACCTACTGTTTTTCTTCAAATTCATTTGAAGCATGTTTAGAATACTAAATAATATGGTATATATATATTAAATATAAGATAATAAGAAAGGAAAGGTCAATATAAAAATCCAATAGAGGTTTCTTTTACCAGGGAGGGGTTTGACACCTCCCTGCTTTGATTTCACCTCCCTGCTTTTACCCCTAGAAAGATGTTCAAATGTTTCAAATTGAGAAATTTAATTCTCAAAATATTGTTAATTCACTATGGAATTTCAAAAAATATGAAAGAGTATAAACAGTCATGACAGTGTCTCCACGTTAAAATGGTGAACTCTGATTTTTATTTATTTTAATTGTTATTAATTTGTTGGCAAATAAAAACAAAGAGACCGTTGTTGTTCTTCCGGGTTATCCCATTCCACCAAAGGCATTTAATCGTAAATGACAATTTACTATCAATATTGCGCCCCTCAAATGAGAATAATAATATTAAAATTAAACCCCTTTGCTTATAATGATTCAGTCCTACGACAATTTCGCTGGCGATCACTCGACGAAAAATAGCGGAGAGATGTAGGACGGCTAGAACAACAACAAAGTATGTATCGTAAATTCGCCCGTATAGCACTAATGAATTTGGACTTGATGTACATTTTCACAATCTGGAGATTTTAAAGACTTACATTACCAAGTATCGACCATATTTGATGTTAGGAAAGTGTTAAATTAGGTGAGGTTTCCGGTGCTAAATTCAACTTCTAAAACGGCTAGAATGTCGGGCTGACTTTGCGAAGTGGCATCGCGTTACGATCGGTCACCTGCTATCACACTTGCTGCAGTGTTTTACCTGCCATTTATATCTATTTAGTATTAATTCCAAATCGTTTCTGAATTTGAAAGTGATGTTTATGTGTATATATTTATTTTATTTTCAGATTGGTCATCTTCGCTTCGTAGATATTCACAGTTGAGTTTTATAGTGAGATGGTTTCCGTATCATGTCGTCGAAAACCGAATTTGTGGTATCCCGTGTGAATTACATTGAAACAGGGAATGACTCAACGCTGAAACACGCCCTAACTCCTCCGGGCAAAACTCAACTTTTCTCAACACGTGGAAGTTAATTTTACCAGTATATAGTACATAAAACGATTGTAAATCTACGCAAAAAGTTTAAATTTATGATTTATTTTGGAGGACATCTACAAATTAGCATTATTTTGGTGTTGATACTGGAATAATTCGTACTCAATATGAAGGTTACCGTGTGTATTGGACCCGTGAAAATTGTCGTTCCTTGCGGGGACGGAAACATAACCGTGCAGGAATTGATAGATAAATCGGTCGCAAGATACAAAAAAGCAACGGGAAAGGTAAGTTAAACATATCCACAATATTACCATAATCGTTTTTGATGCCAAGTAATACAGCAATAATGGGCTAGAATCCCTGTTCTGTTGATTTTGTAAACAGAATGTTGCCCCTCCGTAAGCTGACACCTGTCAGTTCTCACCTGTGTTTATGAATAGTGTCACCCAAAGGTCAAACTATGACTGAGCGAGATGGCTGATCAGTGGTGGTTTGTTTATCATCAATGATAGAAACTATTTGAATGATATGAAGGAACATCATTTCATTTGTTTGGATGAACATGTCTGAATCAAATTCAAGCAAATCCCAAGAGCTGTATGGTGGTTCATACAAGGCATGGCACGTAAAGATCATTGCATTTATGAATCCTGTTTATAATATAATAATATTTGATATTTGATGTAAACTTATTTTTTATTATATTTTTTATAAATTCTTCTTGTCTCACTCTTAAGGCTAATGAAATATGATTGGCAATGTCTTGCTAGACGTCCCGTAACTCAAGTGCGCATGCTCAAACCAATTAATGATACGTTGTAGCTATACGGTTTATTCCGTACGGGACGTGAGGCAAGATATAGCCATATGATTCCCAGTTTCCCGTTTCCCGACTCCGGTCAGAAATAATTGCAGATCAAATATTTCAGCATTTCAGCATTTTTTCATTATTTCATATTTGTCAACCTTTAAAGAAAAAAAAGATTGTTTTAATGTGATCTTTCACACGAAAGATGCATTTTCAGCACTTCTTACGATGACACGACCGGTGTCACACAAGCCTCAAGGCATCGAAACATCGATCAGGTTCCCTGCTCCTTGGACGCTTCGCTTTATGTTTTGTGTGGAAAAAATGTGCGGGTATCAACCAGCGTATTGACTGGTACTGATTGATCGATTGACTAGTCTTTGGAAACGCTGCGTTGGGTATATAGAAATACCAGACTACGTAGCGTATCTCCCGGTGGGTGGGTGGGGGGGGGGGGGGGGAGGGGCAGAGTGCCACCGTGACGGCTTTGACCGTGAAGACCAGCTCAAACTATCGGGCTAAAAGAAAGGGGGGGGGGGGGGGGGGAGAGTGAAGGGGAGGAGACAATGAAAGAAAAGTAGAAGAGAAAGTGAATTTCTTTTGTCATAACCTTTTAGTTTTACAGTGGCCGTGTGGGTGGGGGGGGGGGAGATTGAGCGAGGGCCCCAATATTTGAGTGAGATGTGTCGGTCGAGATATCACTGTCGGTTCGTTATGGAGCTCAATTTTTCGTATCACACCAGTATTCACCAGCATCAAGATTTTAGGGTGGAAACTGTGGGGTGGGCAAGAAAAAGAAGAAACAAACATTGGGGGGAGGGAGGGGGGGGGGGGGGGGGGGGTGGGGGAGGGGGAGATGTGCGCTTGCATGCAGACATTTTGGTTTTATTGTAAAAATTGCCTGAAATTAGCTTAATTTGACATCTGAATTGTACATTTCTATTACGGTGACCATTTTATCATACATAAATTTGGGGAAGAGGGGGAGGGAGGGGGTGCATATAGGCTTAGGCCTATATTAATATAAAGTTGACAGCCAGGTAAAGTCTGTTTAAAGCCCACCGGGAAAATTTCCCTTTGCCCCCCCCCACTGATAGTGACCCATATAATGGCACTTAGTCTGCAGCAGCCTCGATGATCTTCCCGCATCGCACAGCATTTCGGAGTGTAACCATTCTTAAACAATGGAATCACTGTAGAGCTTGCAAACATTTCAATCATGTTTCACAGCTCTAGTGCACGTAATACTGGAGCGCTATGGTGATTGAAAAGCACCCAAGAGTCTGGTGTCCTAATGAGCAATTCACATTGTTTAAATCACTAATCGCTTCATTTTAATTTCAAATTATTTTAAGTATGTGGAATTGGGGATCAGCAACAAGCAAGAAATCAAACTCCATACAAAATACATTTCTTATTCAACGACTTTGCCTTAACTTAACAGTTAATCCAGTTTAAGCATAGTGGCCACGCTCTAGTGCTTCCACACTGGAATACTGGGTTCGAGAACAAAACATCATACTTATCGCAAAATCAAATAAAAACTACCCTCTCTAGGCATACAATTTTTAAAATTTGCGGCGATCCTAAGTCCCGGTATCAATGAAGGCACTTGCGCAAATATGAGCACCAATAACCATGACGTCATCGATACCGGGACTTTCGATCGCCGCAAATTAAAAAAATTGCATGTTGAGAGATGGCAGTTTTAAATCATTTTTATGACAAGTATGATGTTTGTTCTATTTGTAACTAAGCGATTTGGGCTCGATAATTATTGTTTTAACATATAAATGGACACCTCCTTTAACATTTGTTTTTATAATGCTATGTTTTTATTTTGTTAACAGATAAGCACTGTACTGTACCCTTTGTATAATTGTGAGAGTGAGAGTGCTATGTATTATTAATGCTCATTGTAAAGTTATGTTATAAATGTTTTAAATATAAATAAATAACATCATTTGCCCCAGGCTTTGAAATAAGAAATGAAAAGGGCAGGCAATTTAAGGCAATTTGAAAGGGGCACCAACTTTATCCAAGGCCATTATGTACTTTTGAATGGAGTAAAAACAGCCAGAAATTGAGGGCACCAAGGCTTCTAGGTGGGGCATCGATTAATTCAAGCCCTGATTTGCACACCCTGCACCCTCTATCTAAATTACCAGGAATGTTTTCTTGATTATGTACAGTATCTTATTATTATTAATTAATCAATGGTATGCATTTTGAATATGGTTCAGAAATCAGAACTTCTTCTGGTTCTCAGCCTCGTCTCTGTGAAAGAAGGAAGGAGGTTAACAAAATTACACAGTTTTATGTTGCTGGAAGCAAAATCAGTCTTAATAAGGCTCAGTGAGAAAATCCATGGAAAATCACAACCTAATCCATGTTGAGTCTTTTTACACAATACCAGACCTACATGTAATACAGTAGTAGGTCAGTGTCGATAAAATAGCCCAATCACCGAGAATTGGGCTACTTTATTTGCCTCATCCCATTGAAACTATTACTAGTTTAAGAAGTGCTGTCACAGCTTCTTTTAACTTTTCACGAAAAGATAGGCTCCTTATGCCATTTTTATCAACACCAAAATGCCCCGAAGATAGGTAGGGGCAACAGAAGGAAAATTGCACTGGCTGGCATATGGCGCTGATGCAACAGATAGCTTATAGGGCATCCGGGATGACCCTATTGGCCCCTAGCTAGTGACAGAAGTCACATCTAAATCCATCTTCTTGACCTTTGTAAAGACTGCGATGAGTGGAAAACCTGTTGTATTTAAAGGACTGATGATATCTTTGGATCTACTATTCACTTCAGTTTCATTCTGCTTGAGTAGTGTTGGCCCAGTCTTGAGATAGGCATACGTTTACATTGAGGCCAATAATTATGATTACTGTACCTTTGCTTCTATCTTTCGTGAAAATCACATTCATACATTTCCTTGAAAGTGCTTGTTGCTTGGTAATATTATAAACTCATCCAATTGTTCCATTGTAGCCAGTTTTGATAATTATGTGTGGGAGTAGTAGTGATTTTAAAAGAGTTCATGTAATTCACAGAAAATAACCTCATTTTTGGGGTATTGAGTCTGTGAATTGTACTGTTTGAAAGCCATTTAAAAATAACTGTTCTTCTTTTCCTTTTTTTTGAAGACATTTTAAGCCCAGCTGAAAAAAATCCTGCCAAGATGGCACCATTTTCCCCACAAACAGGGAAAATGGCCTCATACATTTACTGTTTTCAGAACTAAAATTACCGTCCGAAATCCAAATTTTGTGCACGGAACTTTGAGAATTGAATTCCATCATTTTTTTCCAGGCCTGGTTATGTATACATGCCAAATGTCTACATCTATATAAACAGGTCATTGGCAGTGATTGCAGCAAATAGTTTAACAATAACACTGCAAGCATGTTTATTTTCACTGAATTGATTGGTTAGTAATTATCTTGGGGTACCAAACAGTTTAAATACAATTCTGCCTTCGTCTTCTCCAATAATTCATTTGCAATACAACTTAGGTTGAGAATCTTCGAAAACTACAAAACCTGACAGTGCTGCAATGTTGTACCGCCCGATAAAACCGAGATGTTTGTTGGGCATTATTCATTGATTGCATTGGTCCAAAGTTGTTCAACACCATAATGAATTTTTAGATTTCCACAACCAATCATTGTCCTGTACCTGAAATATTCTTTAAGTGGCAAATATATCCTCTAGCTAAGCAATTAGCTCCAGACAGCGGTCCAAGCAAATAGAAGTGTGCATCTCGAGATCCATTAGTGATGCTAATATTAATGACTGGAATGTCCAGCTAGCTCTCTCTCTCTGTGTTCCTACAATGTCATTATTCCAATCTCGAGTGATTAGGAAGACTCAAGTGTTTCCCCGTAATCAATATCACTAAATTGAACATGCAAATCCAACAGCTTCATGCCATTCTCAAAGGCTCACATCTACTGAAGATAGGAACTGTAGTAGCTCAGTATACATTAGTGTGCAAGGAAAGCATAGAGACTAAGTTATCTCAGTTCATTGGTGGGATACTTGTTCCGTACTACTACTACCAGATGATAAGATGATATCGTTGCGCTGTCTTCGAAGATGGAAAATAAGGGTTATCGACCTCCGGTGATGTGGCATGCAAAAAACTCATACCAATTATAAGATTGTTTCCGGTGTATGTTAGTATTGGTAATCTACATGTGTATGTAGATCAATAGATGAGAGATACAGATTTGTGTTTTTAGATGGAATAGCCTTTGTAAATTGTATCCATCCAGTGAAATGGGTTAATGTTCAGAACTATCACTTCAAGAACATGTAATAGGTCAAATTGCTGCTAACAAGGCACCTTGTAATGAAAACAAAAGTCTAATGTGATTTAACCATGCACGTTTACACTTGTTTCAGATATTAGCCTTAAAACGCCCAAAACTAATTTGATGAACGTATTCGAAGAGGGTAGCCTTTTAAAGTATTTAAAATGTTTGACATGGAATTACCCAGATACATATCAGAGGTTATGAAGCGTTCAGCTCTTATGTTGTCTGGCAGTGTGATCAGTCTTCTCTCAGACTTCATGAATGCATCGATGAGTGGATCATCTCAACCAATACAACAATCACAGAAATTATTGAAATTTAGAGAAATGGTCATTATAACATTGCTTTATCAATATTATCAACAATAGTCTGTGTAATTATCAAAAATATTTATATTACCATCCTATAACCATTTGAAAAAATTACCTCTATTCTCTCGTATAGATAATATATGAACTCCTTATAAGTCATATCTCTTGTAAAGATAATATATGAACTCCTTATAAGTTATAGCATCTCTAAATGGAAGTAATTCACCATAAATGATCAGTAATAAGTTCCTATAAAGATAATCCATGGTATCCAAACTCTCCATACACACGAGTCCCGCAGGAAGTTGTAGGAATTGTATTATTTCCTGAAATACGGTGTGTAGCATTCGATTTGTTATTGATTTTGCTAGGTCATTTTGCTAAATAGAATTACTGACAAATATTTTCATCACCATATTTTCAATTCTCCTGTGTATTTTTGTTACTTGATGTTGAACAAGGCACAAAAGAAATGTTGAAGGTCTTGGACTTTGGTAACATCAGCAACCTCCAAGTTACAGAACCCATCGCAGCCGGTGTTGGTTTCCGCAATGCACATGTATAAAACTACCACCTTCCACAAAAAACACACACACAACCTGTCGTCTCAAAAGTCATATTTGAACCAGATACATCAATGTACAAGTATGTGCCACTTGAGCAAGAAGCACATTTGCTTCTGCCTAGCACTAAAATGCCCTCGCTTCTTGCAGCAATACTAATGGTTAATTTCCCTCTGATTGTTAGGCAAAATGTTTGTTGTTGTTGTGTGTTGCCCTCAGCGACCGACCCTAAAATCTCAAAAATCAGGGTCATATTTGTTTTGTTTTGTTAACGAAATTTGTCAAAATATTACTATTTTCGGCTTGAAATGATTTAAATTTTACCCAATTTGTCAAAATATTACTATTTTCGGCTTGTACACTTACATGTACACACTAGAAACATTAGTCAAATTGAAATTACTATTTTTTTCTTGTTATGAAACACGGTCTGACAGTAATAGTAATATAATGTCAACAAAAAAAAGGGGGAAAAAAAAGGAGAAAATCGACCGACCAAACCGACTTCAAGACTTTGGATACTTGAGGGCAACACAATAATTTTTTGTTGTTGCCTGATGTGAAATTGGAAGAAAAATAATTCTAGCAAGTACACATGAGCGTATAGCAGTTGTAGATAGACCTGAAAACCGTATTTTGACCCTTTTCTTTTACCAATATCTCATGTTTGTCATGTCTACAATTCATGGTACATGTGTTTGTAATTCGAATAACAATTCTGATTGAATGATACTAAACATTGTCATAAAAACATTTGAGGTTGTATCAGCATTCATGTATTCATGTATAAAATACATCAGGTACAGTAGTATCTAAATCACATAATATTGTAAAATGCAACATAGATTTACTTGGGGTGGTGACCGTGTGGCTGTTTCCCCAGCGGAACAATACAATAATTCCAATTTTTGTTAACCCAAAGCTTGATAGTTGACCTCTTGTGTATAGAGGTTTCCCCATGAGTTGAGAACTTCTTTGAAACATTTTGTATTCATAGTCATGGCCAATGACACCGATTCATTTTGCTAGCTCCAAATGTGTATCAAATTCTAGCCCTGGGCAAGGTAGGATTATGGGTTTACCAGAAATATTCTTGGTGAAAAATGAAATAAATCAGAAAATCCCTACAAAAAGTGTAATATTGTGTCGGGGAGTTGTTTATAATAAAAAGTAATCAGCCTAAAGCCACATGGCTATATAATGGAAAAGGGGTGTATTTGTGACCTACATACATGTAAAAATGTGGATAAATCCATGGATAATGTGGAGATCTTTTGTTTAAAGTTGGAAACTATTGATTTTTGTGATACAGTTAAATAATGAACATTTTGTGGCTATACCTTTTATATACCTGGGTTGATCAGTTTATTATGTAATATTCAATAATTTGAGACCTGTCATCCCAATACTTTGGGTCACCTCAAGTTGGGAGGTGACATAAGTGCGTAGTCCAGTGAATATATTATGATATCGATCTTGCGCGTTACTTCAATCCGAGGACCTTTTTGCATTGCGCGCTAAAAAGAAGAATGTCTCCTACATGTAGATTGTAGCTCCTCCCAACCTTTTCAATTTTGCAATTATATGATATCAACTAATTAAAGGTAGATGACCCGATCACATTTTCGTAACACAGAATTATTTCAAACATACGGAGATTTTCATATCATATGAAAGCTCGTATTTTTCTCATCATACTGAAATTTGACGGCCTAAATCGGTATAATTACGGAGAAATTGATGAAATAACGTCGAATTACCGCGAATGGTGGTAACCACCGATATAGTTTGTGTACTATTCAATGGGTACAGTTCACAGCATCTTGTGCGTCTAAAATAAGAACCATTAGAGCTATGCAACTCAAACTTTGGAACACGACTTTTTTAAGGATGACCTTTCATGTAGAATAGAAAACTTCAAGTTGAAAATCGGAACATCTACCTTTCAGGCTGAATGTATGAAGGGACGTTTTGATACACACATTTTCCACAGAATCAGGCATGAGAATCTTCCTGATCATTCAGGAATTCCTGCTTTTTTGTCACCCAAATTTCCACATTTTTATTTATTTTCAGCCCGTAGTTCGTCTTTTTAGCCCAATTTCACGCTTATTTCCCTACTTTTCCACAAGTTTCCTTTTCAAAAAAATTTCAATTCATTCGCATGCCTATTAGTATTAGGCCCCAAAAATATGTTTGGTTGCCCTCCAGAGAGAAGCAAATTGTGGGTCGGTCTAGGTTTTTTTTCTTCTTTTCTTGGAACTTCCCTATACCGGGCTTCGACAAAAAGTGCAATTTATACATGGAATGTATAAACGCAATATTTTTGACTTACATTTGATAAATTGGACTTTAAAACATTTCATAGAATTTATTTCTACATCTTTGGAACAAAATATGTCCAAAATTATAAAATTTTCGGAGTTAAAAAATATTTAAAAAACAAAAACATTTTTTTCGTGTTTTTTCAGTCGGTCGCGGAGGGCAACCAAACATATTTTTTTTGGCCTTAAATTTATAACTTCAGTGCAAATTGCATAACAGAAATGTGATTGAACTAAATAAAATCAGTGACAGTTAAGAAAATCATTGTCAATTATTTTCTTGTTCCATGATCGTTAGTTTTTACCTGATGTCCCATGTTTACGTCACCTTCTATCAATTGAATCCAATGTGTGGCAATCGTTTTGAAAACGACTGCCCCCAAGAATACCAACACAAAGAAGGTTTTTGTGTGTAATTGACTGTAAATTGGTTAGTTTATAAATGGTTATTGTACTGAGAGTAATCGGTCTTTACACATTTGTTTGATAGCCTAAGGTCAATATTGTGTGGGTATTAATCAGGAAAACAAAATGTAGGGTTGGAACCAAAGGAGATTTTAAAGACACCACCACAATGCATTGCGTTTTTTGCCCCAATTCTGGTCTCCAATTTGTCTCTGTTCCCATAGACATAATGCACACAATTATGGCATCGTAGCGCGTTCATAGCTGGAGCTCTTAGGTTCTAGTTTACATCAATTAATAAATTAGTTATCAGTGTTCTTTTTACTTTCCTAAAATTTAAGAGCTCAACAAATGCATCGTGTGAAAAAAGCTTCAGTTGGATGGCGTTCGCGCAATGCATTGTGGGAAGACTTTAACATTTTCTTTGGGTTGGAACAGAGTTTGATTGCAAAGTTCCATGTACAGGGTGAGTCAAAAGGAGGTTTACGAGAATGAATATTTGTTTAAAAATAGACCAAACAAATTTGACAGAACAATGAGGCATGTATTCAAAGACCAACTTATACCGCTCATATGACAAAAGAAATCATTGAAATCGATCAATTATATCAGGCGCTATGCCTGTTTTAATAAAAGAACTTTTTTAGCTGTCCACGGAACACTTTATCCTCTTGAAATCTATCCACTCTAAGTTGGCAGCAAAATGTACACATGGTCATTCATATTCAAATGAGATTAAAGCCCGGGAGTTTCAAACACAGGTGGGAATGGTGTGCATAAAATAAATAATCAGTGACTACAATAAGCTATGATTTTGCATGAGGAATAAAACAATTACTTCCTGAAATGATAATGGTGAGTTTTTAAACATTTTCTTTGCTTATTGTGTTTTACGTATCGGTGGACAGCTAAAAAAAAGGTTCTTTAAGTAAAATAGCTATAACTCTGGATAGGAATGATTGATTTCAGGCATTTTCAGATGATTGGAAGAATATTCTCTTCAAAATATCGCTTGAGTTTTAGGTCAATTTCTTTTTTCTGTCTCAGGAAAAAATATTCAAATCCGTACTTGACTTCTTTTTGACTCATTTTGACTCGCCCTGTATAGGTCAGTGAGATGCTGCTTGCATCTAGGATGTTAAAACCTGTTTTACAGATTTAAATGGTGTCTTTGCTACATTTTATTCTTTTTTTTAATTTAATGTACAGAGCATAAAAAACTGCAACATGACTTCTGAAACATTTAGCTGTGGCATTGTTTAGGAAATATTTAGCACTACCAATTTTGGATTTTTTTATTATGAATTCAGCAATTTCAATGACAATATATATAATATATATATTTTTAATTAGTTCCCATTGAATTTTTACATGAAGCATATGTTGAACAACCTTTTATGATTGACTTTCCATAATTTTTCAAAGGGCTGTTTTTTCAGTGGATACCTGTGTGTGTAGCTCTGTACATTACATGTAGCAAGCAGCTGAAATCATGCTGAAACACAGCAATAATTAAATTGCGGCAAGAAGATGACTGTTTTAAAACATATTGCTAACCGGTGAAATCGGCGTTGGGATGATATCATCTCATAGCATTTATCACTCTTTTGGTCCGTGGAACAATTGTTTTCCCAAGGTGAATATTAAAGAATTGATTCTATTAGTGAAACAAGTTATTGACATGGCTCACAGTCACAAGTGTATGATTACTGAAAGTGCTTCAATAGTCTTAGAACAGGGATCATTTTGGTATTATTGTAGATTTTGGAGAGGTCACATTACTCACATCCTTCGAAAAAATATCAACATCCATGTTCAGTGTCCAAATTAAGGAAAACAATCTGGTTATCCGGCGGATTACCAATGTCATGAAATCTGGTTATCCGCCAATATTTTTTGTAAAAAGTGTTGCCTGTATTACTTCTTAACGAAGCATCGTATGAAGAAACGACATGGTCAATGTGGTAGTACTCTTTAAAATACAGCTTTCCTAGAAAAAATGAACAGAGTTCTGACGTCCTATAGCCCCAAAGTAGGGGTTATCGGAAGAGGTTATATCTGCATTATTATACATCAAAAACTATTTTTTTACTGTTTTTATTTCAATTGCACATAAATTTGAAAAATACCTAAATTAAGTAAATTATCATTTAATTTAGGAAGAGAAGTGTTACTGTTAAATGATAACAATAAAATAAAATTATTTCGGGTCAAATATGGGTCATCATAAGGTCATGTTTAAATAAAAAAAATTAAGTACGGTCGTCTGACGGATAACCAGCATTGAAATTTTAGGTTTTCCGACGGCAGTTTTGGGCGTCAGGATGCCCGGATTACCACTTAATTTGGACGCTGTCCATGTTTCTACAAAAGAGCGATAACTTGGACGCTCTTTAACATATTTAGAGTGTTCCCCAACAGCTGCAAGAGGAGTAGTTTTGAGGTTTGAGTGTTCTTTGAACTTGGTGGGAATTTAACACTACCTGGTGACAAGCGCCTCTCTCCCACCTTCCCTCCCCCACCCCACCCCCCATGGACAAACCCCCCATGGACAAAATACCGACGCTACTATTTTTGGGAGTTTGTCAGTGTCAGAAGGTGTTGTCTCAATTTTGTGCCATTATAGCTGCTAGATGTAATATTGTACATATCATGTTTAGCCTTGTAGATAACATTGTACATTGAACATTTAAAATGACAAAAAAGGTAGCAATTTTCATATAGGATTTTTGCCAATTGATACATCAATTCATCCGATTCGATAACACATAAAAACTTAATACAGGACACCATCTTGATATGCAATGATGATGATTACATATCCGGAGTTGAATGTTTTGTGAGAACATGTTTTATAAAAGCAACACTGGTATGGGATTGTTGTAGCAAGAGGTGACCTTTTGACCTCTAGTATTAACCCCTAACCTCTATGATTTCTCTTCCTGTTGGGGTTGGAATATGTTAATCCCTTCTACCTTGCCTATGCAAGCAGTGACATGTATAGTGGGAATTGTTACAAAATGAAAAGTTGATAGTACTATGAGCTTACATAACTTCGTGAGGCCCAATATTTGTTATGTATACTTATCAAGTTTTCATGGATGTTTGCATTGTGCCCTTTCTAGGAAGGAAGCTGAGATACATGTATACTCTTTTCTTTTCTCAACCATGAAAAGAGTAAGAGTTTGTTATGCACATGTCTGGCTGATACACCTGGATCATAGACCCTGATTGAATGCCTGGATGAACAAATCCCCATCATTTCCCAAAAGATTTTCTGTTTTGAAAAATACACTGACAGAATCTCATGAATAATTAATATCTCATTTGGGGAATACAATGCTATAACTGTAATAACCGGAGGATTAGCATTATCTGAAGGATGTGTCTGGAGTGGAATTGGAGTCCCCCAAAAGAATAATTGCCCTTTTGATGTGTTCTTAAGAGTATAGCACTTTACTAGCTAGCAACCAGAAACTATTCAATATTGTAAATATTACCTGAAGTAGGTTTCACTTCACTATAACATACTAGAACACCAGTATTTATACTGGAAAGCCAGTATTTACGTTTGAACAGTCCATGGTTTCAACTAGCAAGCAGGGCTCAAAATACACGGTGGCGAAGGGCGATTAGCCCCCTTATTTCACAAAATAGCCCTGAGAAAATGTTGGCTTATGGTAAAATGAACTACAGTAATGGGCGATTTTTGGCAGAATTTGCTCAAAATAGCCCTCATAGCCAAATAAGTATTTAAACCCCTGCTAGCAAGTATTGTATCAGTATGGAGTATGGACAGTTATTGATCTGATATCATAAATTTGATACAGATGTAAAAGCATTTAAATGATCAGTTGTTCAGGGAAAATCATTCATAGAAATGTGTAGAATATTCAAAAGCTTGATTGTAAGTGGCACTGATCCAAGTCCAAATGTAACTGAAACTTGGGTATGTATACATGAAAGACTTAACCCTAACCCCCCCCTGAATACTACAAAATACTACTTGTGAGCCTATCTCCGCGGACAGTTTTCGATGACGTAATAAAAATGAGCCTATATCGTAAGCGTGGTATACTGCTTTTTTCGGGGTTAGGGTTATAAAATTTAACTTTAAATAGTGTTGCTTTACATTTGTACTTGTAGTGTTTTGGCAGGTTAGCTTTAGATCTTGATTTTGATGTGGGTGGGTGGTCGGTTGTTGAATTATTCGCCCACTTTTACCATTAAATTCATTCTCAGAATCAGATACAATTTTCAAGTCTCTCCATTAAACTGAAGTTTCAAAGCTGGCTCAGAGCCTATCTTACACAGATATTATGCTCTGATCTGATTCCATTAGGGGTTTAGGTGGGGATAGACGTGTTCTATGCTAGATATAGCTGGGATATTTCAAAATAAGGAATGAAAAAAGAAATGTTTGGTTTGCTTGAATGGGGCAAGTAGATTTTTGACGGGGGAGATTAGCGACCCCGTCATTTGAAACGACGTTTCTAAGTCGTAACCTTTTCACAAACCCCTAAAATTCGCGGCATTTGCTAATATTAATAACTTGCATTAATCATCTTCTGAAGCGATTTTGTTGTAAAATGTAATTGATATTGTTATAATATGAAGGTAAGAGGACACAGTAAGTTATTTCAGCTATTTGGATGCCATTTAGTAATATACTAAGTTATTTGGATGCTATTTTGTATTATATTATATGATTTAGTAATATACTGAGTCACTGAGTCCACGGCGTTGTTCCGTGTTGCCTTGGTCTCGCAATTAGCCCAATGATTATGGCGAACCTTAGGCTACATCCCCCAGTCATCAATATTACCGTACGGACGCTAAAGCTGTACAAATATCGGAGCCTGCAAGATAGCGACATAAGAGGGCGGCTGAGAGTTACAGTCTAGGTGAACTCTTCAATATGATTAGCCCAATGATATGGCAACAACCCCTCGACCTGGTAAAACGGCAATTTCACAACGTACTTTCAGGGTGGAAATGTTGGCGTATGGTATACATGCGTTGTGCAGAGATTTCCGCGTAGCTGACGGCCTGCAGATGGGTCAGTGTGTTGTATACGTACACTGCGTGCACTGATGCCGTGATAATGCTGAGCATGTTTAGCAAAGTCTAAAACCGCCGCAAATAAAATGGATAAGCCTATTTTCATTTTCAAACTTTAAACAGAAGGTACCAGTCTTTCATAAAAAAGTTTTACATAACCTATTTCTCAATGTGTCCTTATAATATTTCTGAATGATTCGGTGTCCACCATACAACTTTAATTACCCCAATCCAACTTCTTCATCAATGTTAACCATACGTCTTAAAGGTTGTTGACCCTATTCTAGATTTAAGGGCATCATCAGTGTAATGAGAAATGGGACCTTTCATTTGATATCAAAAACACTTTTGAATCCCTTAGAGTTAAATTGTTAGGAAACATAGTAGCAACGCTGTTTGTTAATGTCTGTTCTTGAACTTTCAACAGTCTTGTATCTCCCCCGTCCAGTTTTTTTTAAATACCTTGTTTTACTTCAGTCAGTGCTTTATTTCTCATCAATACATACCTTTAGGATGAGAAGGTTCCAGGTAGAAATAATTGTTTAAAATCCTGTGTAGTAAAGAAAAGTCAATATCAGTCAAATAATATTATTTATTTGTTGACATAATTAAAATGAGAAATTGGTTAGTGGTACAGAAAGTTTTTGCTAAGGTCAATTGGGTTGGGTTAATTCAAATGATTGTATAATAAGGTTTCACAAAACATACAACTTTGAACTCTGGTCAGGTCCTTTTTGTGATGATCAAGTTATAAAACAAAGTCCTGTCAAAGAGTGCTAGCTTATTATTAGACTAGCTCCCTCTATTCCAGTAGGTCATGGACACTTGTAGTACAAAGTCGGTTAGATCACAAGACACCATCATTAACCCACCAGTGACTAGCCATATATTTTCGGAAGGTGTCGACAGTTGAATGATTTAAATTTCTCCGTATAATAGACCATGATCTGTCTGACTTCTTTACACGTGCCCTAGACTGGAATTACTGGAATGCTTCAAATCAGCTGGCCTTTAGTTATTCACTGTCAGTATTGTATTGTCGAATATTAATGTCGATGATCGGATCAGGTTTGAATCCCGTTTTTTGTTCTATGTGGCATTGATGGATGATAGGGATAGGGTATAGTTTGATCAGTTCCAAATTGGCGAAGCCTCAATACAGTCAGCGAATGAAGGGATGGTAACGCACATAGGCAACAAGCGTACTGTGCATCATATATGCGTGACGCAAGCGTGTGGACGGTGTGGCTAAAACCGCTTACGTGTGGCCATAATCTCGCGCATACACTTTGATTACTTTTGTGTGCGGCAAAATAAAAAATGAATATTTCTCGGCAATTTGGAACTGATTAAACTATAGTGATTGGGGGGGGGGGGGGGGGATGTATAGGACCTATTTTTAAATGAGCTTGTCAGAAGTTCCTGGAATGTGTGTAATTTTGGTGCTAAAATTCTCTAAGTCATCGAAGCCAAAAAGAAAAACCTACATGTATAAAGCAAAGCAAACTTTGTAGTATTTCCTTTGCTCAATTGTATAACGCACAACTAAACCTGGGGGGGGGGGGGGGGGGGGGGGGGCACTCATGTATAAAAGTTGTAATCATCAATGGGAATCCACTCTCAAAAACTACCCTTAACTTGGATTCTCTAAGAAGGACAAAGTAACCCTTGAGGATTATACTAGCTTGACGAATCATACTCATAGCAAAGGATACAGGTCATCAAGATGGAGTTTAGATAGACTGAAATGAACGTATGAAGTAATTGTGTCATTCAGTTTTGTTAGTAAATATGTCTAGGCCTAACCATTTTGGGCTATTTTAAGAATGATGACATGTGACTATCGGCCAAAGACCCTTAGTACGGATTTAGGTTGAAAAAGACACCCTTATTCTTTGAAATTGGCGATTTTGATACCCTTAGCACAGGCATGTTCAAAAAAAGAACCCTTTATCCGCGTTTTTGTTCACGCGGAAGAGTACAACATTATACCTGACTGCCCCACCCCCGGGACTACCAACCATTTTGATCATAGGTGCTATGGAGGTGTGTACATGGCTGCTACTACATGTAATGGTGAACCCGCCAATCCGAGGACCTTTGTTCCTACCAGCCGGCAATGTGAGGACAAAAAAAAATGTTAGGACCTTTTTTGAAATCCTCTCATTTTTCATGCATAAAAACGTATAGGAGTAGGGTCCACATCCCCCTAAGGTATGTATGGTCCTGTCCTCCCTTAGATGTCAATACACATACCAAACAAATGTCCTCGAATGTATGGTGACATAAATAAAATGTCCTCAGATTGACTGTAATTTCTATACTTTTTTAATTGTTTTAATACGGGTCCTCACATGGGTTGGTACTCGACTATAGATGTATGTATGTTTGTATTTGTGTCAATCTGAATAAAAAACCAGGGAAAATCTGTGGTTGGGTTTACTAAAGAAATAAATGTTCTCCAATGATTACAAGAAGGGATACAAGTACACTGGGCTTTTAGCGCTTAAGGTCCCTTGTAAGAAATAAAACACTGAATGGCAAAATCTACAAATCTCTGTAAAATAAATATTTATTTTAATTACTTATTATATGTTATTTCATTTTAAAACAGAACAAAAAACCTGAACCACCATTTTTAGGACGTCCGTAGGAAGAGACCTTATGGCAGCATCCTTCGTCAGTCTGTATCAGTCTGTGTCTGTGTCTGTCAACAATTTGGTATACACTTTTTGTTTTGTCCATATCTTTTCCATACAATCACCAATTGCAATCAAACTTCGGTCATAGATGCAACATGGAAACCTCCATATGTTGATGAGGTCAAAGGTCACATACCAAGGTCATCTGAGGTCAAGATGTAAAAGTGGCTGCATATGTAAAATTGATTATATTTGTCCATTTTTTTTCCATACAATGACCAATTGCAACCAAACTCGGGTTATAGATGCAACATGGAAATCTTCATATGTTAATGAGGTCAAAGGTCACATACCAAGGTCAAAGTTCATCTGAGGTCAAGATGTAAAAGTGGCTGCATATGTAAAATTGATTACATTTGTCCATTTCTTTTACAATGACCAATTGCAACCAAACTCAAATCATAGATGCAACATGAAAACCTTCATATGTTAATGAGGTCACATGTCAAAGGTCACCTGAGGTCAAGATGTAAAATTGATTACATTTAAACAGGTGAAGTACAATTGTAACCAAACTCCAGGATGTTTATTTATTTAAATTATAATGTTTACTTATTATGTCTTTAACAGGGAGGCTATACTATGTCCTCTTTCTTTCTAGTTGCCTGATGCCTGTGGTTTGAGAGCCACCTTTTTTTAATCTACCCATATAAACGGACGACCTATTTGGGACGGCTGCCCCTATTTTTAAAAAAAACACCTGTGTTACAGGTACCCACGCACTAAATGTACTTTTTGATCGGTATGGTACTCATGAAGCGCATGTACTTTTTGATCAATTCGACGTTAAAAGGGAGCATGGGATAGGCTAACTGGTTTTCACATAACGTAATTACCATACAGTGTAGTGACATTAATCAGCAGTATATTTTTCAAATTGGGCCCACAAATCACCGCAAATGGTGTACATGTAAACTGTGATACTGTTATTTTCTTTATTTTGTGTGCTTGTAATTTTCGTATTTTTTTCACTTTGCCGATTTTACACAATCGTGAGTAATAATTGTTAACTTTGTGATTTGGTTTTTCTCACCATATATACCTGTACTCACCAAATGTGCACATTTTGAAATGTTTACACAATTTGTACAGTGTATTTAAAACACAAACATTATTTTGCCAGGAACATTTCTGGTTTTTTTTAGTTTTTAGTTAAATTTCATGTACTTGTCTGTCAGTTACAAATCTAGCCGTTGAGCAGTGGGAATTAGAGCATTACATGGCATTTATACAAAATAGAATGAAACATTGTATCTGGAAGAGTTCAAATAAAAGTTACAGACAGTGAGACCGGCTAGACTCACGTTCGACCTACACTTACAGGTTGCTTTGTAGTATTGTATGTAAATTGGTATAACTTAGAAATTACATAAATAACCCAAACCCATTGATAAATATAATTATAACATTGCTGCAATTTATCTTTTAAAAAAGCATCAACAAGTCAATGGATTAATATTGTTCTTTAAAAAAACACCACAATACATTTTGTGCCATGAAGTTGCAGGAGCCGTCCTACATTTCTACCAGATAACAGTGTTCAAGGACAACATCCATTTCATATAAATTGAAAAGAACACTGATGAAGCAAATGCAGCCAAATGAGGAAAGGTTGCAGGAATATTCGTCTTATTTTAGCACAAATGTGGTTAATTCAAAGTTCTGTCCAGTACAGGTCAGATATGCCAAAATACAGAACTTCAGATGCCAACCTGTTTTTCAAATAAATGGTGTCAAATACAAGGCCTGTTATCTGTGCCAATTTGTTCTTACATCGAGTTATGCTGCCATAAGCTGATAAGTTACCGAAGAAATTAAAATGTTAAAAATGTTAATTCAAATTTCTTCTTTTGGCTATTTGGAAAGCTGTGGTAAGGCTCGGGAAAATACAAAATTCCAACGTAAAAGCCCTAATGAAATCTACACGATACCTTTTTAAAAATAACACCGTAAAATTGCTAAGTTAAAGATGTTTGTTTGTTATGTCCATTGTATGCACCTGGTAATGTGGTGATGCTACTGTATTGGACAGTGTATGCTAATTTGTAACACTTTAGTACGCTGGTGATTGAAGTGATTTTCTTTGCGGTCCAGACAGTTAATAGAAAGAATACCGACAGTGTAATGATAGGCCATTTGCTGGAATGTACCCACCACACACTTACATTTCATCTAGTCATCAGCAGAAGGCATTAGCAAATGGGAGGGGGGGGGGGCAAAGTACTTAGTGGATATGAGGTCACTGGGATGTGCCGCCAAATAGGGTCCCATTTTTCACCACTCTGGTAAATTAATGACCCCTTTTCATAGCCATTTTTGGTAAATGTATGGGTCTAAAATCCTTACATTTGCTGTTTTTCACAGAAATTTTAGCAAACTCTGTCAAATATGTAGGAAAATTATGGGATTTTGGTAAATATATGGGTCCATTCCCAATCAACAAACTACAAAATTATGATGCAAAATAGTTCTTTCAGTCATTGCATTTTATTTGCTTATACGTTTCTTTCAAATTGTTTTAATACTACTACTAAATGCTATCACAGAATTCTTGGTAAAGGTTTCATCTTAACGAGCAGACAGATCAATAGCACAGTGTTTATTAAATGGCCGCCACCACATTGTTCTATCTATCATTAATAAGGTCAGATCAATCAGTTGTATGATCATGTTAATTATTACATATCAAATCTCATCCATGCATCAGTACGGTGTAATACTATACCGGGGATTCCTAAATCAATTGTAGCTAGCGCATCCCATTCTATAGAAATGGTTCACACACCCGTGTGACTCACACATACTGTACAATCCTCGGGTAAATCCACGCTAATGGACTGCCCACCCGCCACTGACTTCTTGTGACATTACAAATGTGTATGGATACTATACTATACTATAGGTGCGTTCCGATGAAGGACGCTAACCTAGCATCAATTTCGCTAACCTAATAATAACAATAATAATGATAATAATGTGGATTTATAATGCGCACTAATCCACCAAAAATGGTGCTCGAGGCGCGATACAAAAAATAACTTACATTACAACATACATTTTTAAAGTACAACTTAATCTACAATAATTTAACTAAATACAACTTAATAGTATAATAATTATGTCAATAATGATATCATAATGTGTGAATACATGTAATACTACTAATATTTGAAATTTAAAGAAAATATAGCCTATTTATATGAAACCGAAAAAACACAATTTTAATAAAAAGCATCCTTTGTCAGATGGGTTTTTAAAGAGGTCTTGAACTCTGCCAGGGATGTGCATGATCTAACATGAATGGGTAAGGCGTTCCAGAGACGTGGCGCTGCAATTGAAAAAGCTCTGTCCCCCCAAGAGTGTTTGGAACGAGGTTCACAAAGAAGTGACTTGTCGCTGGAACGGAGTGTACGAGAAGGTATGTATGGTTTAAGAAGACATGTGATATACTGCGGTGCCATGTCATTTAAAGCCTTAAAAACAATGAGCAACAATTTGTATACAATTCTGTAACCAACCGGCAGCCAATGCAACTTCTTTAAAACGGGAGTGATGTGATATATTTTCCTAGTTAGAGTGACCAAGTGCGCAGCGTTGTTCTGAATACGCTGAAGACGTGCAATCTGATCTTGCGGAAGGCCAAACAAGAGGCAGTTTAACCTAGAGGTTAAACTCTTGGTTAATGGCCGTGTGAATCGATCATGGTTATCTAACCCCGAGTATAAAGCTGGAATGTTAACCCTAAAAGATCTTACGGTTAACTAACCCCAAAGCACTAACCGAGAGCTAACCGAGAGTGTGTGCGCCGTGTGAATCCATCGTAATTCTAACCGCGAGTGAGATTTATGACCTGTGACCCAGGTCTTACCGCAAAATGAAGAGTCAACATCGCATGTACAGTATTTGGTGTAACTGTAAGAAAAACAGTTGTTTTGAATCGATGCCACCCTCAGAAAAAATATGCATTTTCCATTTCAATGACAAAAATGTCAGCGCCTGAGGTTTTTGGCTTGAAGTCATATCTTGCAAAACTCTTTAAAATGTAGGCCTGTTGGAAATTATAATTGGCCAAATTTGTTTGATGTAAAACATGCAATATACACCCACCCACCTACACTCTAAAGATCCCCTTTTTTTTTACACGGACATACTTTAGCACTTTTCAATTTTCATGAATGTGTAGCTCATTGTTACCACACTCCAACAACATAATACAAACAGAATGTAATGTAATGTAAAATAAATCAAGAACTTGTCCTTGATAACTGCTCAGCCTTGTATTTTCAATGTTGAGCAAAGATATTACAATTTACAAATATTCATTTGTATAAATAACGAAAAAATGTAACATATAATTAAGCTTAGGGGTTTCCCGTGTTCACGGTATTCATGCCGCAATTCACGGTATTCATGCTAAAATCATCAAAATCGCGGAATTTGTAAACAGTACCGTAAAATCGCGGAATTGTTATTTCAGCCGCGATAATTGTCCGACAAGCCGATTTTACAGTTTTATTTAATAGCAAAAATCAATTTTCCGAATTCAAATATTTCCTTTCAAGACGATATCGACGCACAATACTGTGCATTCAACTCTAGGCCTACTTGACACGACTGATTGAAGTTCAATTGTATAATATCGAATTTATTTGAATGAGATAAACAAAAGACCGTCTTCTTCTAAAGAAATATAGGTAGGCCTACTTCAAACTAAATTCAAAAGAACGAAGAGATTGTTTACAAACGCCACCCCCTTCAGAAAGGTTGTTAGTTGATAAAAAGTTAATCCAGGGCGTTCAATGGGTGATTATTCATTCATATCGATTGCATACAATTACTGTTGTAAAGAAAATACGGTACCGAAAATACTACACCCCGGAAAATACACGCACATGCTAGTATTAAATCATGAACGACGCCATTGTAGACAACAGCAACATTGACATGTGATGATGAATAAATTACAATAGTAATGTTGTAAATAGATCGGAGTTCTCCGATTGGTTGAGATAAGGTTTGCCGACAACAGCAAACAAAATTCATTGATGAAAATAAATCACGTGATGATGAATAAATTACAATAATAATGTTGTAAATAGATCGGGGTTCTCCGATTGGTTGAGATGAGGTTTGTGTACTTGCGACTATAAATGTTTTCAGGTCACGTCATGACCTCTCGCAAGGAAAAACAAAATAATAATTTACATACAGTAACTTAAAAAACGTAGTATGAAAAGTATTAAAAACATGTTTATTGGGCTATTATTTGTACAAATGGTTGCGCAAAACAGCTTTATTATTAATATTAACATCGTACCAAACATTTTGTTTGCATTTAGTACGAAAAATAGAGATTTTATTACTACTTTCATGCAAAATTTCTAACAACACGTGTGTCATCAACGCAGCTACGGGCTGTCTTTAGTCACTGGCAAAAAAATGAGGAAGAAAGGCCGCCTAGGCCGCCGGGAATTGGTAATTGTTTCGAATGCCTAAAAATACGACCGCCGCTCTGTAAATCAAGGAATTTCAGCGCGGTTTTTTCTTGAAATCTCAATAAACACGGTAAATCGCGGTTTTCACAAAAATTGCCCACGGTTTTCACCTAAAAAATTCACGGGAAATCCCTAAGCTTACATATAATATAGGCTCTCCAGTGCATTGAAATTATCCCAAAATTACCTGCCACAACCTGTAGTAGATTATTGTACAGACCGAAAGCATTGCATTGTACCATTCTTGTTTATCGTTATGTATAATTATAAATTATGCTGAGAGAATCTGGTTCAATCTCATTTCAATTGTAATTAAATGCTGCCTTGATTTGTTAACAAATTGTACACCTCCATCTGCATGGAAAGCAATGATGATTATTCTCAATCTCATCAGGACCAGGATTGGATTTTATTTAGATTTTTATCTGGGGAGTTGAATTACATTTAATTATTTATACGATTTTATTAAAGATGATGGATCACATGCAAACAATTTTCTTTCGTCCTTCAAAATTATTATGACGAAAATGTCAATATTCTTGCACAATAAAAGCCAAATAATGGAGAAATCAAGAACAGATTCTTAAAATTATTGTCTGTCTATGGTCACCTTTATCTGTCTGTTTTTTGGTAAGTGTTTAAAAACCGATGTAATATGTGTCTTTATGGTAGTGATTAAATGTTATTCACTATAAAGGTATTAAAAAAGATGTGTGAAAACTGTGAACAATTTCATGGGTGTGATTTCTCTAGTGGGTTCCTGGTTTGGAAAGTGGCCCCTACTCCACGTTTCTAATTCCCTAGCTTGGTCACCTGCTGACAAAAGATTTCCAAAACAAACCTTGAGATTACTGCAAATTGCAAAGGATTAGTAATACAAGGTTTAGATTAAGGCATTAATGTTAGTACAGCTATTAGAAGAATTATATCAGGTATTATATCCATAGTAATGTGCCATTCAATCTATGAATAAGATGTACACCTGCAGTCTATCCTGTCCAAGCTTTTCTTCACAGAAAAGTTCTTTGAACCTAAACCGAAAAGAGGGAGAGAAAAAAATTGGATGATCTTTAGTTGTACTTCTTGTAGGTAATGTATATCGCGTGCTTGTTTGTATACATGAAATGGGGTCCATTTGATGCGGTATGCGAGTACATACAGCCCGTGAAAGTAGGCAAAATGTCACATCGCCCTAGATTGTCGTCGTATTTCTTCGTGATGTACTCGAGTCATGGTCAGGCCTCCTAATGGACCACAGCTAGATTAGATTTGAAAATAAACTGTGTATTCAGAACATGGCAACCTTTCATGACTCTTTGGTCCACTTTTTAAGAGAAGTGATGCGCTTTTCAGAGATGTGATTTTCAGTCTCTTGAATAAAATGTGTCGCATGCTTGGTCTACTTTAAATTGGTGGGCGTGCACGATAGGATGATTTTAAAATGGGTCAATGTATTACTTGCAAGATTTTTTGAACAATGGGAAGGCGTGGGATTATTGAGAACAATCATGGTTGACTTAGTACAATTTTGTTAGGGATTGGGGGGGGGGGGGGGTCAAGACATATTGAAACATATTTTCACAGCGTAACCGTATTGGTTCTTAACATTTGAAAAAATAATGGGAACAAATGGGATAGACATCTCACACCCAAACCAGGGATTGATCTTTGGATGATTGATAACTGCCAAGTGGCATCTGTTGTACATGTACATACGTAACTTACAGGCGCAACATAAACGCATGGGTATGTACGTAGCTCTCACCTTTCCAGGAATGTGTGTATGTGAAACTTTGGTGAAACAGCGCTTCCAAGTAGGTAGGCACGCACGTTTATGTACTGCCAGGCCTGTGTACCGCAATCAGTGAATGACACAGTGACATCACTCTCTTGAGGAAGTGAAATAGACTACAGTTAAGCCTTTCGAAACTGCTGCAAAAAAAATGAATTGATCATAGGTCATTGCATTTACACAGAGATGAGGTCCATTTTTGGCATTGATTGTCCCATATCCTCTACAAAAAGACAATTCACCGCCCAGAAATTGATCAGCAGATTTGGACAATTTGTTCGTTAGCCAAAATACCCTAGGTGATATAAGGCACTTCATTATTAATTACCATAGAAACATATAAGTGAATTTCGACCTAATTATTCTCTAAAGGCTGATTCATTATACTGTTCGCTTGTCATGCAAATATAGCCAATTAACTTTGCAGGTGGACTCCTTTGTAAAAATAGTAAGTGTCGAGATCAATTAAAAATATTTCCATGCATAGACCTTTTGATATCGGTACAGCATGTCACATTTTTATGTGACAGCATGCCAGATGATGATGTATCTCACAAGAGAGATGCTTCATAATAAATTGGAAAATTTGCGAAACATGAATTTCAAATGTAATGCCACTGTCACAGAACGAGACATGTGATTTCCCTGGTTGCTATGCATGCATGTAGTATTATTTGTTGATAGCTTTCACTCATTGTCAATTGCTGATCAAGCGATGGTAAGAAAAGAACCATTTACATATATTCTTTACCAGTAAGGGGAATAGTAATGTGTAATCCCGGGAGGGGGAGGGGGGGGGGGGACTGACATTGGAAAGGGGTATAGGTATGTGCCGCCCCGAAGACCCCCCTTTTCACCCTCTTCTGCTAGCTCTTAGACCCCCTTTGAGCCTGCTTCAGCTCTTCAGTTGTTTTAGATACTACATTGATATATATTTGTGCATACAAATTTGCTTTGGCATAGTTAAGGCACACTATGCCATGATTGACCTAATTGACCTTGCACAATAATACCTCATTAAGAAAGAATTTCTGCATCAACAGTTCACAATGCTTTCAAAATTTCATCCTTCCATCAATTATATGAATCAATGACCTCGGACTATAGGATCTCCATGACATGTATCTAGTAGGATTTAAGGTGCCGGTAAATACTAGTAGTAGTAGTTCCAATGCAAATAGTTTTACTTGGTACCTTTCCCAGCCAGCCACCTACATGCCAACAACATACACATTTCAGGGTATTACTGTTTTAGGTGGTAAGCAACTTATCGATATGAGTTAACATGCTCCGAGTACCTGTTTTTTCATGCACACAACATGCATATGATGCACAATGCCCTTGTTGCCTTCATGTGCACCCGCATCTTTCTGTATTCATTCGCTGTTGTAAGGAGGCTTTGCCAATTTGGAGCTGATCAAACTATAGTGGTAATAATAGTTTCAATATATTGATATTTGAACACCTCCTACCATAACCCTAACCCTGCCATATCCAACATAATCCAACGAGCCAATCTCTATGTTCCAACCGGCGTGCAAGTATGTAGAGGATAAAATAGACCCAGGCTATATATGTGGCCGAGTATACTCGGCCAAGTAGCCTTGACACCCATGGTGTAGTGGAGAATCATTCGCCGCTGGTGCTGGAGGTCCATGGTTCAAATCCCGGGGGATTGCGGTGACTTTTGGGGTCACCTTTCTCCGCGCAGAAAAAAAATCTGAAAAAGTGCCCGAATGGGTTAGGGTTAATACAATGTTTTCTGGTGCCCTTAAAATCTCAGCAGATCAGTGTGTATTCAGACTTGGATGGCTTAAGTATATTATATAGCAGTGTATACAGTGTGTCCCAGATAGATTTATACTGTGTTTGAAATTGAAAAGAATTATAAAAATATGAATATAACATTGCAGTCTAATACCTGCAATATATAATGGGGAACCTGTTTCCTACATACTAGATTAGTTTCATCAAAATATCTTTATCCGTTCCGATATGGCTTGACATTATAGAAAATCTGTGAAAACCTGTTTTTCAATTTCAGCATATTTTATAATTGATAAAGCTCACACCAAACTTCAAAACGGCTGCTTAAGAAAGTATGATATAAATCACTCAAGCAGAACAATTCCTTTTTTAAAAATTCAAAATTCCTTAGAATGCCAAATGTATGTAGATGTTAAAATCATAATCAATTTGACCGATAACAATGGCATTCATGGCTCTATAAATGCACCTTTCCCGGTATAAATCATTCTGGGACACCCTGTGTAGCACTGCATTATATTATTTAATTATTCCATTTTTCATGTTTACTTAAAGTAAAACTGAAAGTACAGAATTTATTCACAATTTCAGAGAGCATGGATGCTTGAATGGCACAATGATAAGAGGGTCCAAAATGTCATGGCATGTGAAAGCAATTTGTGGCTATCTTTCTAGATTTTCTAAAAACTCGATTCAGTCAGTTTGGTAACAGCTGCGTTAAAAAAATATATTAATATTCATTGTTCAGTATGCAAATAAACCATTAAACTTTTGATCTTGCTTATTGAATTGTATGTATTTTCCAGTCAATATATGTTTGACATGAAAGTCATGGAATTAAAGTATGTGAAGTAGGTTTAATGTATACAAATAGTTGCACGAAACAGAAATGTGAAATTTCCATTGCCTAGTTAGGAAAAAGAAAAAAAGAAACATGTTTAGTATATCTGGACTTTTTTTCAAAAAAAGAAAGGAAGAGGCCCTTTATGCTTCTTTTTAGGTCGTCCCTAGGAGAGACCTTATGGCTGCATCCTTCGTATACATCAGTTGTCTGTGTGCGAGTCAGTCGGTCAGTCTTTCAGTCAAACATATACACTTTTTTTTTCTCTATTTCTTTTACATACAAAGTCTAACAGTGACCTAACTTGGTACAAATATGCAACATGGAAACCTTCATATGTCAATGAGGTCAAAGGTCACACATCAAGTTATGAAATAAGTTGAAAACATCAAAAAATGACATTTCTTTTTCATACAAACACTGATTGCAACCATTATTATGTTTTGAGGTGTCCAAGTGTTGGATAATATTGGATCCAAAACATAATAATGATAAATTGGATGATTTACACTCAATATGTATTGGTCTCGCTATGAGTTATAAAATATTGGGCTCGACTGCGTCTTGCCCAATATTTTTAAACTCATAGTCATACCAAACTTGGATCATACTGTAAAACAAGTTAATTTAGCGGCAACTTTTTTTTGCGAATTGCTAATCATCACTACTTTCGCGGTAACTTAGTTTCGCGAATTTAAAATTTCTACCACTACTGTCATCTTCACACACATCAATTCGCTGCAATACAATTTTTGCGAATTTGAGCCTCTCGCGAAATTCGCGAAATTAAATTGCTCGCGAAATTAACTTGTTTTACAGTACCTGCCACATGGGAACCTTCATATTATGTCAATGAGGGTAAAGGTCATTTGAGGTCAAGTTGTAAAATAAGCTGTAAACATGAGTTTCAAAATATTTCAAACTCTTAGCTCAACTATTGAATATTGCAACATGGGAACCTTCATATGTCAATGTGTCATATTTCCATATTCTTGAATAGGTGTAAAATAGATAGGATCTCATGCAACAATTGTTTTATGTTTACATGTGTCACAACTTTGATGTTTCATATCTATCTTATCTCTATACTGTTAACGCATGTCATAATCATTTCAAAAATGGGTAGGTGTGTTATACACCATGGAATCATACTTCCATGGTTACATAGATTTGTTTATTTATCATACCATTTAATGTTTGGAGCTGTGTCAAGTGGGCTATCACCCAGAACCATAACTGGTGCAGCAGTGTAGGCGTTCAATTTAGCAGTCCTGTGAGGATGATGCAGTAACAACAGTCCAATAGTCTCACATTTTGAATGTGATACTGTTCCTGCAAGTTACCTGTATCCTGATATTCTCACCTGGTTCCCATGGAAACCAGCCAGCTGAACCTGAGATGCTTGACCACACATCACAGACCCAAAGCATCATACCTGACAGTTAATTATCCATTTGAGAATTCACTAATGACAGGACAGAGTTATGGACAGACAGAAGTCACGTTCACACTAGGCGGAGTAAGGATGGCGTAAGGAAGAGTAGCGGTGGTTTGGCGTAGCAATCGCGTAACTGATGGAGTAGTGACTGTGTGAACGATGATTAGCGTAAGTTACGCCGCCTTAATCCGGTCGATTTACTCCTGCTTTTTAGCAGGAGTAGCGAGGAGTAAGCGAGGTCAGCGTAGCCCCCCGGGCGTAGCCCCGCCTGGCGTAAATGGCTGTGTGAACGGTACTTACGCTAATCGCGCGTAAGTGTGACCTTTTACAGGATCGTGACCTTGGTGATGCTATATATATACCAACGTTTAACAAGCTCGCGACCTTGCTGTCTGTTGTGCCTAAACGGTATAACGAAATGGTGTTTTAAACTCGATACATCTTAAAATATATCAAAATAAATAACTGAAATTTCTTTTGAACTTAAAATTGGAGTTCCTTTAGTATACCTACCACTGCATGTCTTCAATGGGGACTTTTAAAGAACGACCCATACAGTTATACACAGTGAGGAATAAAAATGGTAGGGTATTCTAAAACTTACTCAGAAAATTAAAGATGTTGTTTAGGCAGAATATTTGCAGAAGCTTTTTGATGTACTATTTAAAAAACATGATGATGTGCATAGTCAATTTTTATTTCTATAAATGCGAACAATATATCCTTTTTTCTCAGAACACGCATCAACACAAAACTATTTTCAGTGATATGCATTTTGTAATACAAAGGTCAAAGTAAGGAATGCTGCCTATTTCAACACTTACACCAGCAAAGCTGATAATCGGCGTAAGTTACGCGGCGTAGCGATAGGAGTAAAGCGTGTGTGGACACGCGGTCAGAGTAACGAAACTATTTGTTGAATTTTTATTGCTTTTAGCGTAAGTTACGCTTTTTAATAACCACTGTGTGAACGTAGCTAGACAGGTCAAATAACTGTCACTGGTCAAATCTACCTCAGTTGTTGACCTTGTTGGGGTTGATGGGTCTACTTCTAAGCATGTTCTAAGTATCTCACTGGCCTGAACTGACCTTATAAATCAGTTTATAATGAGATATAGTGATGCTGGGGATGCTTGAACTGGTCAGTTTAAGGTCTGGAGGTGTTTGAACTTGAGAAGACTTCCTCCATGTCTGACTTCCTCTGTTATGTCTGACACATATGGTGACCCTCAAATATGTTTGAAATGCTGTTTATTTATGTTACTACATGTAAACAATAACATGGTCATTATGCATGGGTAGTTGCTTATCTTGCTGAGTATCATCCACCAACTATGAAGAGCTCCGTCTGCTAGGTCTCCTCTTTAAGGTGGCTAACTCGGCTAAGGTGACCAGCAATGATTTGCTTCAAAATATCAGAGGATGTGTATATTGATGAGAAAAGATGATATGCCAAGTTTGAATTTTTTCCAAAAAGCCGTTTTTGATTTACGGAAGTTTTCGTTATTTGAAAACCCATTGACTTAACGCAGGAGGCGTAGCCGAATTCCCAAATACTGCCAAATTTCAGAAAACATATAGTTTTTTAAATGTTTTTTTCTCTTCTTTAAAATCAATGTATGCTTAAGACTTTTATTTTATTTTGATGGCAAAACATCAAGGAATAACACCATTTTTTCCCTCCACAACTGAGAGGTGATGGATGGTTTATTCACTGGGAATGTTAGTACTTTTTCACTATTTTCTAGAAACACTATATTGCCAAATTTTGTGAATTTCTACAGAAAAAACTACATATTCAATTTGCACAAACAAGGTGTCATATTAAAGGTAATTAAGTTTAGAAAGTTATCTCGTGAGTTGTTACTAATTAAGTGTTTCTAGATCTTTTTACAGCCTTTTGAAAATTTCCCTAAAATCAAAAGTGAAAAAAATATATTTTTCAAAAAGTAAACACTGTATTTGCAAAAACTCACGAGAGAATTTAGGTAATATGCTTATAAATTTATTTCCAAAGTTTCATGGCCATAGCACTTTCCATTTAGTCTACAGAAATTCAAGAAGATGAAAATTTAGGGAATTTTCAAAAAATAAAGAAAAACATAAGAAATTTCAAAAATGATTCGAAAGTCCTGAAATAGGTAGAGGAAAGACTTATCTTTACTGTGGGCTCAGTATAAAGAGTATAGATATAATTGATTTGGTATTATATCAGTTTTTCTGTAGTGGTGTAGGAGCCCGAGTTAGCTACCTTAACACTTATATGCGGCTATTATTTTTACCATAGACAAAACAGATTTTTCATAAAGCCTTCCCAACGTTCAAAGTCTATCTCAAGGGTTGCTGAACCAATACTAGGAATGCTTGTACTTATTTTTAATGCATTTCTCATGGTGATTCCAAATATGGTAATTAAATTCAATAATTTTGACATTTTTAAAACATTTTGGTGAAATTTGGAATGTCGTCTTCAGACGCCTGCCGCTTGGAAAGTGTTAAGATAAACTTTAGAAGAAAAAAAAGATGAAGAAATATTTAACTGTTTTTTTTTAAAAATGGGGATACGCAATTCACACTAAAAATTATTACTCTTGGTATTAAACATATAGTTGAAGTCCATTTCTGTGACCAACTTAATACAACTGCTCCTGATATTCAGTGTTGGCAATACTGCACCTGGTTATTTATCCAATCTACTGGCGCTTTATGTCCCTCAAAGAACTCTCCGTTCTGCTCATATTATGGCATAACCCGCCTGAATGTTCCTAGAACAAACACGGTCTTGGGTCAGAAATGGGGGGGGGGGGGGGGGGGGGGGGGGGGGGGGAGTGTTTCTTGTATATGGGGAGGTTCCGGTGCTTTAAGACTCTATGGCCTCTTCTCTGCGCATCTGAATGTGGTCCTCCAGTGTGTGGATGAAGTTCAATGAACTTTTGCAAAACATGGTTTTCTTTTGAAGGTATCAGTTCTCAAATATCTCCATATTAAATCACAAACTGTCTGTATTTAGGCTTGTACCTTCGTGACTCATTAAAGGCAAAAGTGTCAACCTTCCCATAGGATTTCAGTATAATAGTAAGTCAGGTACATAAATATATCATCCCCAACCCCCGAAAAAAGTTTTTATTTTAGCTGGTATCAGTTGAAAGTGGAACTAATGGCAGTTATTCAACCCGTATGCTACTGTGATTGTGATAACATTTTTTCTCATACATTTCCAACTTTTTTACCTGATAGAGTCTGATTAATGACCTAAATGAACATAGTTGAGCTTAATGGTTGTATAAGTCGCACCTGTAAACGGAAAAACAAAACCCATAATTCAGTATTTGCTTTTCTTTCCAGCAAAATTCTCGTATGAACTAGTCCAAGTACCGTTTTTACCTGAACAGGAGGGCATTTTTACTGTTAAAAGTCATTGCTGATGAGAACCCAATTTCTCCAACCATGAACTGTTTGGTTTGTGAAATGCAAAGTATTTCAAAGTTGGTCACCACTATCTACCCACAAAGTAACCATAAATACACATTTACACCAGAGCAAGGGGACACTGGGAATCACTATCTTTGACCTCAAGGAGAAAGAGTTCATAGTGGATGTTGCCCTCCTGCTAGCCTATATCCAATACTTCACATGACTTAATTGATAAACTGGTGTGCGGACCAGTGTGTGTAGAAGCCTAGCAGGTTGGCATACCAAAGTTAGTTGCCCAAAGCCCAGAGATAGATCAGCAAGTGTTGTTTTTAAAGTCACTGACATTTCACATGAGGAGCATTGTGTGTGGAAAATACAGGGAAAATATCTGCTCTGGTATAGAAGTTGTTCCTGTTTTGGGTGAAAAAATCACACTTTGTTGAATATATACATGTTGTTTGTGATGAGTATAGTCGGGGCACAGCGTAGGTTGTGGATGCGCCCTGAGTTACAGGTAAGTTTCACATACTACTGTATTAGTATGATTACTGTGGGAAAATGTATTGCGTATTCAAAACAATAGTATACCTCTACTTGACAATTAAGGTTTGTGTATCTTCCGCCTTTCAACGCTCGTGTTTGTACTTGTACGCCAGCGCCGCGAGTATGCGCGCGCGTTATGTGATGCAATTAGTAGAATACGCGGTTACGTTACTGTCTCGAGATGGCCAAACAGAATATAGTTGGGGGGAGGGGGGGGGGGGGGGGGCATATTTTGGGAGGGGGAAGTCACACTTGTAAAGTCACACTGTAATACAATACATAGCACTTTTGCCCCCCGCATCAATATTCGTATTTGATCGTGCTTATAATCGGCATTGCATTTGATATCATACAACGAATGCTTTTCTAAGCAGTGATGTCATCTCGAAATTGGATTAAAGAGCAAAAGTGGACAGTGGACTGACTACAACACATGAATTATTATAATTATAAATTATTAACATGTGTTCTACTTCTGGAATGATATCTTTTGATTATTGATTGAAATTTGATATTTAATATTTAAAGTCATACATGTATGTGGCTTTTGCTGCATTTCAGCCTACATTAAACAACTAAATGTTATATATTCATATGAATAGGCCACACATTTTTGTTGTTGTGTTGCCCTCAAGTTCAAAAAATCTTGAAGTCGGGTCAGTCGGTCGATTTTCCTTTATTTTTTTAAAATTATTTTTTTGCTGACAAATATAACTGAAAGACCGTGGTTCATGCCAAGACAAAATTGGTAAATGTAAATTTTACTAATGTTTCTAGTGTGATAGTAGTTTAAAAACTATTTATTCAAGTAAGGTTATTCATCTTTAAGCAGAAAATAGTAATATTTTTACAATTTGGGTAACATTTAAATCTTAAACTTAAAATAAAAAAAATTGACCCTGTTTTTTTGAGATTTTAGGGTCGGTCGCTGAGGGCAAAACAACATTTTTTTGCCTTATATATTCATGACCTAGTTCATGTAGTTTAAAATAACAATTATTATGTCTGTGGGTAAAATGTGGTGAATGTCACTTGTGTATTTTTTGCTATTTCTGACAGAGTTTTATACCATTGCAAGCTGTTAGCTGCAGGAAAAACTTGCAAAATGTGAAACCCCATTGACAATGTTCATGTGTGTACATGTAGGGAATACATTGTAAACACAGTTCATGATAAATATACAGAATATGTTTGCTCTTTGTCACTGTAGTGTTAGTATTGAGCACGGGATTCCCTACATTACGTATGACAAACACAACAGTAGATGGATAATTCACTCCTTTGTTAAAATCTAAATTAAGATAACCAAAACCTGTTGATGACTGATGCTAAAGTCAACACGGTACTATATCGGTATTTACTAGCTGCATAGACAAACATTAATAAAATATCAATTAACTCATGTTATCATTATCTGGTGTGTAATTGCTTTAGGAAATGCGGTTTGTAGGGTGTAAAGGGTACATTATTAATAGTTTGTAGCGTTGTTGTTCAAGTACTCAATCAGTCAATTTGAAATAATATTGGTTACCTAGCATACTATAATACTATACCATTTTGGTCATTCAGTGTGGGCTTCCTTGTAGGATTCTCCCATTGAGAAATGTGGTGGTATTTATAGTAAATGAACAGTTTGTTATACTGGGTAAGCTTTAGAATACCCTATTATTTTAATTCCTTACTGTGTAAGTGTATGGGTCGTTCTTTAAAAGTCCCCATTGAAGACATGCAGTGGTAGGGGTATTCTAAAGGAACTCCGTTTTACTTATTCAAGAGATTTTTACAGGGAAAATCACAAATCTGTGAGTGAAGTTTCACAACCCGATGGTGCGTGTTTCCAAACCAGCTAGTGTTGCCATTCCTCTGTCTTCTGTTATTGTTGACTGTGGTGACATCTTCAGTAGATGACAATGATGATCACCTGCTGTGGAGGAAGGTCTACCCGAAGGTCGGAGTTCCTGTAGTATACCCTACCACTGCATGTTTTCAACGGGGACTTTTATAGAACGACCCCATACACTTACAGTGAGGAATAAGAATGGTAGGGTATTCTAAAGCTTACCCGGAAGGTCAACATCCATGTTTAAAATTAATCAAAGGAAAGAAGAAATTATGAATATTTGGTTTCGTCAGTAGTATTCACCAGGTACTCTTCAGCATATTATTCTTTCATACAGACCTGCTTCCATTTTAAATGTGGTCAACATGTTTTGTCATTTTTGTTTGCAATATTTTTGAGAGATACATATATAGACAGGTGGAATAGGGCTTATTGAGGGGGCCTGTATTATTCGTAAAACTTTACGTGCCAATTTTAAATTGAAAAACTTTTGTGACACAGACAGCTTTGACAGCATGCAGCTAGAGGTTTAAACCTCTAGCTGCACGCTGTCAAAACTGTCTGATAAATAGTTTAAAAAGCAATCTATTCAAGCAAATGTATTCATTTCAAGCAGAAAATAGTCATATTTGACAAATTGGGTAAAATTTAAATCTTAAAAAAAATTGCGACCCCTGATTTTGAGATTTTAGGGTCGGTCGCTGAGGGCAACACAACAATTTTGGTTTGTTTGGCCTTACTGTGTTTGTAAAACCAAACAATGCTAAGATGATCATTCTGTGGAGAAAATAACCCTGAAAAATCTTGAAATGGAATAATTTAGAATTAATGGTAAACATTGTAAATGTTGATCCAACAAATGATTTGCTTTAATTGGAAAGTATGCTCTACAAAATGTAGTGAATATGAGGTTACGGGATGTGTTGCCAAATAGGGTCCCATTTTTAACCTGTCTGGTAAATGACGACCCTTTTCACATCCATTTTTGGTAAATTTATGGGTGTAAAATCCTTAATTTGCTGTTTTTTACAGAACTTTTTAGCAAAACCTGACATATATTTAGGAACATTATGGGTCCATTTTCCCCCTAAAATTGGTAAATGTTTGGGTCCATTTTTACTTTTTGCTGGTGGGCACATACGGACCAAAAAATTAATCCGAGTAGCGCTCCCCCCCCCCCCCCCTCCCGGGACAAAATGTTACATTATTTTGGTTTTTGATCCATCTTTTCCTTGATTTCACCCATACATTGCAATTACTGATTGTAGGGTACTACGTAATACATGTACAAGCCATAGATGGTACAAGCCCACCGTTAGGCCTAAAAAAAAAGAAGGTTTGATTGGCGTAACATGACCAAAACAATTAGGGTAGGTCGGTCGGGATTTTTTTTTTTTTTTATAATTTTTTTTATTTTAAATTATCTACTTTTGAACACTTAAAAGACAGCAGTACACACAAATGAAGAGACGGCAAAAATTCCCTTTTCTTTAAACATTTTTATTTTTATTTATAGAAACCAACAGACTCTATGAGTACAAGTTTCTGAAGTTTATAAACAATAACAAACGTCAGATTTCAGTTTTTTTTGTTTTTTGGTGTGTGTTTTTGTTTTTTTCCCCCCTCAAAATAATAAAAAATATTCAGGGTCGGCGATGTATTTAGGGTCGGTCGGGTTACGCCAATCAAACATTTTTTTTTTTTAGGCCTTATCGTTCAGCAGGTGTACATATCTCTATAATAGCTCGTATTTGCCCATGGGAGTGATAACATAGAGCTCAGGTATACAGGGTATCCCTATGGATATTCTTATACATACAATACTGATGAGATCATGGATAGGCCATTATGTCACTCAAATTATGACTGTATGTTTTTATGAAATATCAAATGTATTTATTCCAGTAGCATTGTGCATGTACTGGTTTATAGATTGGAAAGCCCAGGGGGCCAGTCACGTATAATGCTGTAATCATCCGCACGAACGAAAACACAGAATAACGGTGGTCTTTTCGACCACAACATGGGCCCATGCAGGCCCGTGCTAAGGGTATCAAAATCGCCAATTTCAGAGAATAAGGGTGTATTTTTCAACCTGAATCAGTTATAAGGGTTGCTTGGACCGATAGTCATGTGTCATCATTGTAAAACTAGCCCAAAATGGTTAGGTCTAATAAGACAAATTTACCTACAAAACTGAATCACACTATACTTCATAATATGTTCCATTCAGTTCTAAACTCGCTATAACCTTTGCTATGAGTATCAAGCTATAATCCTTGTTAAGGGTCACTTTTTCCATGTTAAGGGAGTCTTGGAGAGTGGATTTACACAGATGATTACAACTTTTACATGAGTGACCCCCCCCCCCCCCCCCCCCCCCCCCCCCCTCCCCATCTCGAAAGACAGGATATGCACTTCTTAATGTCATGTTATTACAAGCTATAAAGAAAATTCAATCCATAACCTATAATAACATTGACATAAATAATAGCCAGGTCTATAGGTCTTTTCAAAAGAGATGTAACATTTTTTTGTTCAATGTGTGTTTGGGGTAGCAATGTGAATGGTCGTGGTAGTATTTTATGTTATACTGTATGGACTATAGTGCCGGTAAAACCTATTGAAACAGGATCCGGCATATGAGTTAGAAATCCGATATAACTACGATGAGATAGGAAACGAGGCTATGAAAATAAAAGCGAATAAAGAGGGAATTGAATACATATAAGTTGCGGTATAAATTTGATATGGTTATGGTAACCATATCAAATTTATACCGCAACTTATATGTATATACAGTCCGACCCCAGTTATCTGAACACGTCGCAATTGCGTTGCAATTGGAGAGTGTATACCATATGAAACCATTTAGAAACGATCAAATTATGATTGGAAATGACCGCAAATAATGTACATGTAACACTTGTTGTTATTCTTTAAGAATAAAAAAATTACAGAAAAATAAATTCATAGAAACAGCTTTATGACATCCTAATAACAGAGTTATCCGAATAATCGGGGGTCGGATAAGCGGGGTCGAACTGTAAATAATATCATACTACACCATGAGAGAGGTGAAGTAGGTGAAAACAAATTTGGGAAACATTATAGAGGTCTTGCAACATTAATACTGGTGTTTTGTATTGTTTATAAAACAACATCATTGTTTGCCTGGGAAACAAGTTGGAGATGATACCATTGGGTAGATTTTACTAGCTGTAACCTTGAGGTTAACAAATATTTAAAAGCCACATTCAGTCAGTTATACGGAGAAAATTTAACCTCCGAGTAAATTTACTGGACACGTGACTCCTGTTGATCTGGTTTGGTAAACGAGACAGAGAAAGATTCCGGGATGTGAACCCTTCGCTGTACAACAGTATAGGAATATTATGAAGGGAACACAAGTAAATGGAAAGAAACGGGATAGGGCAACATTATTTACTTTCGAGACGGCCTATAAATTGTTGGGGTAAGCTTAGTTTACCCATACCTAAGCCCCGGAGGTTCCCGCGATCACGGTTTTCTCGGCGTGAATCTCGGGTTTTACCATTTGCCTCGGTTTTCTAAAAGTATGCCGAGATTTCGCGGAATTGTTGGTTTTTTCCTCAACAAAACAAAATTTCAAATTTCTACACAAAAATCGACCGTAATTAGTCCAAGAAAATCTTGAAATGTCATGTTAAATTTCGATCTATCGTACCAATCATACCAATGCAAACTTGGTTGGGAAAATCCCCCCGGAAAATCCCTTTTATATGTAAACAATGTCTGGTTCCCGTATGTTACTTTCCCCATGTACGCCGCGCCGTAAAATTTGTATCATCAAATTGAGATCGCACATGTTCTGACGTAATGCATCCCATAATGATTAATGATGCGGGATCATGCCGCCTAGGTTGCTGGAAACAGGTTTTTATAAAGAATTGACTAAGACTCTGCCGCCCTCTACATTTTGCTATCAATTTAACGCACGGTAATTTTTCGGATCGACTGGAAGCCACTGGGGGATGTACTCAATCAAGATGGCGGCGCGTGTTCAAAACAAAATATTTCTTCCGTATCAAAAATGTCAAAACGGAGGACATTAATTGGAATTTTACGCAAATTATGAAACCCCTCTGCCAGGGATTAATTTGGGAAATCAATATATTTTCTTGCAGAGAAGAAAATGGACTATAAAGTAAGCTTATTTACTTTTTAAAGAGGTGATATTTGGGGGCGATTTTTCGGGTCACATTTTTGGTCGCGGTTTCTCGCATTTGGTTTATTTTCGCGGTATTTCTTGGTTTTGGTTGCAAATCCCGTGAATCGCGGTTTTAGTAATCTCGCCTCGCGGTTTTTGCCTAAAAAAATCGCGGGATCCTCCGGGGCCTACCCATACCCTACGTACACCTAACATATGGAATATCCTACCATTTTAATAATCCTCACTGTGTAAGTGTATGGGTTGTTCTTTAAAAGTCCCCATTGAAGACATGCAGTGGTAGGGTAAAATTCACAAAATGTTTCAAAAATGTCAAAATTGTTAAATTAAATTTATAATCATATTTGGAACCACCATGTGAAATGCATTGAAATAAGTACAAACATGCCAAGTATTTATTCAGTTATCCTTTTGATAGACCTTGAAAGTTGGGAAAGGTTTTGGAAAAAAACTATTTTGTATAATGGTAAAACTATAGCCGCATGGAAAGTGTTAAGAATGAAGATACAATGGATTTATACTCCTATTGATCAAAGCAATTGACCTAGAATGACCCCAATAAATGACATGGCCTGTAAATGACCTTTCCATCCCATATCTTTCTCCCCCCATTATTGAATTATACTTTTCCCAATTGTGTTTGCCCTTTCTTGTCCTCTGTGTATTCAGAAGTTACACCAATGATCTCCAACAACCTAATTTTGATATTGAAAGGTTTATGAGATCCAAAAATATCTCTCCCACTTTTTCACTGACAGACAATACTGACCTTTGATGGGCACACCATGAAATTGCATGTCATTGTGTTATATTGTACTCTATTAACTATGAGGATGATTAGTTCATCTTTTTTGTGTGTCTCATAACCCAGATAGTTTTGTAATAACGTCTGTTTTTAATGGTTCATCTTGAGTTTTTCATAGGCTCTCATTATGGAGCCATTGTATGCAGTGCCTTCTATCTCTATCTTCCCAAAGCAGTGCTGTATCAGTCACAGGCAGGGCTGGAATGTTTATTTCCCGGGAATATAGAAACATTTCCCACCAAATATGTAGGATTTCCCACCATTTCTTATGTATTTCTTTATCCAGAAAAGCAAAATTTCCCTCCAAATAACCAGATTTTTTCCAGGAATGAGATTCCCCAAATCCCCCCATTTTTGCCAGGCCTGATCGCAGGTTATTTATCTTCTTCACTCCGCAAATACAAATGATACCATTCAATACACTGTAATTTGCCAGATGTTTTAACTGTAAAGAAAGATTTAACAATTAGATTTTGGAAAATGTATAATTCTAATAAATTTTGCTTGTCTCTTTTTCGTTTGTTTATCAAACAGGGTGAACCATACTGGATACATGTCAGAAGTTTAGCCAGCCAAGGCGAGGGTGGTATACTCGATATTGATGATTTTGTGTGTGATGTAGTGGATGATAGAGAAAAGGTAAGACTACTACTACTACTAGTAGTATTGGAAGAAAGATGATGCAGTGATGAATGTTAAGGTCGTAGAATACAAATATTTTTGGGAGAAAAACAGGTCAATTTTATTTTGCTTTGATGGCATCCCCGGTGCCGGGATTGAACCCGGCTCGCCAAATCTTAAGATTTTCCTGCACATAAGGCAAAAAAAAAAGTTGACTTGCCCTTTCAGGGCCAGAATCTGGGTCGGACGGTCGGATTTTTTTTTTAAAATCTAAACAGGGAGATACTACACAAAACACGTTTTTTGTTGATTTTTTGTTGTTGATTTTTTGTTGTTGATTTTTTTGTTGTTGATTTTTTTGTTGTTGATTTTTTGTTGTGATGATTTTTAAACTAGCAGATACTACTCAAAAACACGTTTTCATCCTTCTTTATTGTTATGTGCTTCTTTCATTTTTTTCATTTTTTTTTTACTTTAAAAAAAAAAAAAAAAATAGCGACCCTAGATTTCCGAAAATTCGGGTCGGTCGGAAAGGGCAAGTCAATTTTTTTTTTGGTTGGCCTAAGATAGCCCGCCTGGGCGCACCAGGAGAGAAGAATTTTGTAGCATTTAGTTTTGTTAGGGTTAGGGACCAAATAAATGTGAGCAATATAGACTATAATTAATGATGTCCAAGTTCAAGGGTAAAGCAATGCACAGTAAATGCACACCTTGTGCACTTAGTACCAACCTATGACAAGATGACAAGATCTTGAGCTCTTGAGACATGGTGTCAATGATAACTGCTACGTGTACACATCATATGTCTGGGTGAAGAAGTATCATAACAAGTAGAGGATTTATAGAAGATTGAATCTATCAGAAGCTACTTGTAGGTTAATCTTGGAGTCAAATTGCATGGCCATTTTGGACATAAGTATATAAATATTGCAAGGTATTGTGAATAAACTTGATGATCAATCTGACAAAACAAGATACATTGGTGTATTTTTCTTTTTAATTTGTTGTTGTCGAGACTTTTGTCTCAACCTCAACCTTTACTGTTAGGCATCAAACTTGGTGGGTATTTTCCATTGATCTGTCGTAATAATTATGATCTAACAGTGAAGTGACAGCTGTTCATAACACTGACCAATCTCTATCCAGATCAGCTTTGGGTGGCCTGTCACATGGTCTTCCAGAATTGAAAATGATACAATGTTGAGTATCCGCCCTGTGTGGGGGAAACTGAATGTTAATTTGAGGGCCCATGGGGGGGGGGGGGGGGGGGGGGGGGTAAATCATATTTTCAGGGGGTATGCTAATGCTGCTGCCTTCCGGTCACATCTCGCTATGCTCGCATCGATATGCTCGCAGTACAGAACTAATGCGACCTTAGGTAGTCAATGAAAGAAATTATCAATTTTTAAAGCGTGTCAGAAAAATATGGTTTCTCATAGCCAGTTCATGGAAATATCATGGGATTAAAGATAACGGTCATTTTCACAATTGTCCACACTATTATTGGAGGAGCCTTAGGAGATGTCATCCTATTGCTGTGGACGTCTCTGATGTCACAGAATGCTGTCATTGTACATGCTGTCATATACGTCATTTACATGATGCTTGTATTCTTTTTTCTAACCAAACCTATCACAAAGATATATCATATCTGCATGACTTCTTTGACAAAATGTGGTTGTCCTCTTTCAGTAGAATTTAAAACCCATTTTTATATTGGCAGCCATACGTGCTAAAACAGTGAGCCAATATTCAAATAATTATTGTCTTCAATATCACAAGTTTGTCATACAGGTGGTGGTTATGTCCTGTGTATTAAAGTTTAGAATAACAAATACTTACAAATATCAAAATCTTCTGGTTAAAATACCCCCAGACAAAATTGATGTTAGCACTGATGGATGCTTGAGATTTGAGGATATAATCATGATATAATACACCTGGTTCACGAAAGGTTGTTTGTTGTAAAGTTTGTTCAAAAATGGCTGCCAGATGTTATATTTTAAAGTAAGGAGTTTGTGATTGTAGATAGAAACTCAAAGGTAACAAAAGGGCAGCTATTGGGATGAACATACACCATTAATACGTAATTCAATACTGACACTTTTAAGGAAGAGAAACCCATCTATATCCGCCTAATGCATTGTAATGGTGAGGCAGAGTCATGACTTCCTAGGGGTATATTTTACAATACTGTTTTATCACTATCCCTGGTCTTAGATAGCTACAAGTCGAGCTTCGCCATCTGGTTATCAAATAGAGAGATTTTAGTTTGAACTTGCGGTTATCTTATGGTATTGTGTGTGTGTTCTCACGGTGGTGAAGCAAATGAGACTGCTGAGATTTTACAGATAGAGAGTTGGCTACTATAAATGTGTAATTTGTGACATCGATTTCAAACCGGAATTGGAGTTATCAAGATTTTGATGAGACCTATATAATACTAAGTATTAGGGCTGACTCAATCAAGTTGACAGTTCATCCATACCACCATCACGTACACAGGAGGGAAATCCTTGTTCACAGATTTATTGTGTGACGTCATTGGGATTAGGGATTCTACGATTTCTAGTAACCTGTTGCAGTGTGGGGTTGGGTCCAAAGATGTCGTCAATCCACATTACCTGGAATTTGCCAAAAACAACAGGATTTATTTTTGGTAGTAGTGAAGTCAATGAATGCTACCAGGTTGATATTGGTGATAGATGAACAACACGCAGATAGGACACAATAGGAACACAGGAGGGAAACCCTTGTTCACAGATTTATTGTGTGACGTCATTGGGATTAGGGATTCCACGATTTCTAGTAACCTGTTGCAGTGTGGGGTTGGGTCCAAAGATGTCATCAATCCACATAACCTGGAATTTGCCAAAAACAACAGGATTTTTTTTGGTAGTAGTGAAGTCAATGAATGCTACCAGGTAGATATTGGTGATAGATGAACAACACGCAGATAGGACACAATAGGAACACAGGAGGGAAACCCTTGTTCACAGATTTATTGTGTGACGTCATTGGGATTAGGGATTCCACGATTTCTAGTGACCTGTTGCAGTGTGGGTCGGGTCCAAAGATGGCATCAATCCTCATTACCTGGAATTTGCCAAAAACAACAGGATTTTTTTGTTGGTAGTGAAGTCAATGAATGCTACCAGGTGTATACTGGTGATAGATGAACGACACGCATACAGCATCCATGCAGAAATTTACTGTGTTTACATGTGATAACCTTGTAGTACTGTTATTGTGATTGCGTCCTTGCTTATTTTGGTTGGTTATCATCCAACACTATACCTCAGATTCTCTTTACGGTTAGATTCAGTTGCATTCAACCTGGAAGAGGTCGATAGGAAGATTTTGTACTCTCTACATTACCAAAGGGAATCAGTTCAAAGATTTCTGAAAGTCTGCTTCAGTACAAATAATTTGATTGGTTCAAGCCAAGGTTTCTTATGCCAGAGATTGTAAAGTAAATTCTAATTTGAAATTGGTACTGAAATCGCATCAGGGTCAGTTTAGCTTCATAGTTTTTAAAAGTGTTCTTGTGATTGGACAGAATGGAGGTGGAAGAACTATCTTATTTGATCGAGACCCTCAAGGCGGAGGTAAGTGGTTAGGAGGTCAAGAGGTTAAGTAGGGGGATGTTATGGCATAAACTGGAATGTTTCTTCTTAGGGGTGTGTGTGTGTGTGTATATAAATGGTCAGGAGGAAGAGCCATTGTGGTTATAATGCAAAACTGGTACAGGTTGCTGTGATATCGCAGTTTAAATATTATGTTATTCAAAGCATTAACATACGGTACCGTACATCATATAGCGAGAAAACACTGAAATAGAACTTCTCTATGCAGCCAAGTGGAATGGACTTCATTTTTAAAGGGATTTGCACCTAGCCTTTCCTACGTTCAATTGCGTTGACAAATACCTCCGAACGAGGACGCACACCCGTTTTTTACATTCCAACTGAGGACACACCTGCAAACGAGGACGTCCTCGGTTCTCTGATACGTGCAAAATATTGCAAACAACGTTAAAACGCTATCTAAACGAGGTCCTCGTATCACCTCTACCCCCTTAGGCCTCAGTTAGATAGTACACAGTCTAATTGGCGGTTTGACACCCGTGTAAGCCGCCATTTTGGTCCTCGGTGTGTGTGTGTCCAGGTTGGTGGGTCCTCGTTTGGATAGGACCAAAACTGGGTCCTCGTTTGCAGGTCATTACAAACAGGGGTGAGTTTGTGCATAGATTTCAATTCATACATGAAATGTAATGCATGAAACAGGTGTATCTTTTTTCTGAACATCTAAAACCACTTGGTATTCCCAACAATGTAGCGTTGATGACGATTATGCATTTCTATTTCATGGCAAGTACGCTATATTTTTTGCATAATGCAGAAATAAATGTTTATGATTCAAGCAACTATAATGAGTTGGTTGCATCTAAAGATTGTCAACAATCTTGATGCTGTCTTGCTGTAATATATGCAATAAATATTATCATAACAAGCTTTGTGTCATGGATGGTAATAATAATTGATCATTTTAAAGGGGCACTGATCAGAGATACGTATGGGAGTGTGCCCTCAATTTTTCTGGATATCATCTTTTTTTGCACCTATGTAATACTTAAGCCTGATGTATTTCGTGGACGCGAATTTGTCACTGCGACAACTTTTTGGGTAGAAATAATTCAACTCTTGTTACAATTCGCGCGCAAAAAACGATTCTGATTGGCTGCTGGACATGTCGGTCAAGGGGTTATCCCACCCAGAACCACGCTGTTAAAAATGTTGCGACTCAGACAGATTTGGATAATCCTGCACCGAATTTATTTTGGCACACTTGATGTAACTTATTACAACCGTCCCTGTGCTCGCAATTGAGATCAGACTTAATAGGACATAGCACTGTTTAATAGAAAGCCGAAATATCCCCCTTTCTTATATCCTTCCTCACCCCACCCTCCATCAATCAATGTTGGGGAACTGCCAAGGCTTCTGATAACATGACTCGGATCTACATTGCCTCAGTGGGAAAAGTGGGGGGGGGGGGCACACAATTTGGTTGAAGCAAGTTTATTTCGATGTAATGTCGCACGAAACTTATCAAGGTTAAGGCAACGGCAACATTAACGTTGCAAAGATTGATTTATCGAATGGAGTATGAACGGAGTCTGTTGCGCGAAAGAAGTGGGGGCGAACTTGACGCGGCAACAAATTGGCGTCCGCGAAATGGAGTATACATCGGGCTTCAGGCATATACTAACTACCATCTGAAACTGTCTATCATGTAAAATGTCATTTGGTAAGTTCGATTTGGTTCGATGTACATTACATCGAAATAAACTTGCTTCAACCAAATTTCTATCTTGCGCCATTATTCAACCGTTTTCCCATAAAACAGTACACTTCAGGGTTCCTACGTACGTACCTTAATATCTATTGAAACAATTCCTTTTTTCCAAATTTCATATTTGCCGGCAATCTCTCAATGCCCCTTTAAGACTCATCCTGGAGTGGGTAGTAGATTACCTTTAAATGAAATTTCAAATAATACTGCTCACATCTGCTGTAGTTCTCATCTATCCATAGGAGTAAAAACCCATCTGGAAGGTCTTTTTCATTTCCCCAAAAGTTCAAAGCTAAACCAATGTCATACTTTGATAACAGTAATAATGGAACAGCTAAAAGAAAATTAAAGAATGAATTGAAGCCCATTCAATTTAAGAAAGCGCAGGACGTATTAGCGACAACATTTTATATTTTGGGGTGGTTTTGAAGTAGATAATGTAACAACTGTCAAGATTTTGTAGAATTTCGCAAAGCTACTGCATAAAATTGGTGTGAGATTTTTGCCCATGTAAAACAGTCTGAAGACTATTTCACCCATTAACCTCATTTTGTACAGGTTAACCCCAAAGTATTTTATTATCATCTCCAAAAATGGCAATGTATAGTTTGTGCCAAGGTCACAATTCTTACTAAAAACTTGAAAAATGGAGTTTGGAATGCTTTGATGAGATTTTTTACACATTGTCTGTTTATAAATATTGTATACTAGGTCATGTTTGTGTTTGTTTTGATTTGGGAATGATATACTGTACATGTATGTACCTTACTAGAAGAACACTAGTCAGTGATGCTGTTATGAGTTCAGCGCTGTATTCAAATGGTGTGTGTAAAATTCTTTTTATATACATTTTGTAGTAAGAAAGTATAGGGGTTTCCATTCAGCTTGATTCAAGTTCAACCCAATATCCTGAAAACTGCATACCAGGGGAGCGAAATTCCGTTATTCATCATTTTAGATCAACAAATTATGCACTGAAAATAGCAGCAGGCTAGTTTGCAGAATCCTGAATGCTGGAAGGGAACAGGAAACCAAACTTATATAAAGCACATTTTTTTTTGTATTTGAAGAAATATTTAATATACTGCTGATTATTGATCGATAAAGAAAAGCAATATTGAATTTGATATTTGATTGATGAACTACTTTGAATTTTGTTTGTTTGAAAATCTCCATCCAGTCAGTTTTCAAAAGATGGTTAAAATGTCTGTACATGTACAATCATGGTGAAGAAGAAAATTGGCACACTTGACGTAACTTAGGCCAAAAAAAATAAAAATGTTGTGTTGCCCTCAATTGCCAAAAATTTAAAATCGGGTCGGTCGGTCGGAAATCTTTTTTTTCTTCTTTTTTTCCCAACATTTTTTTCAATTCAATTTTTTTTTGGGGCTGAAAAATATATGGTTTATGTCAAGCCAAAATGGATATAGGCCCATATGTCAATTTAACTAATGTTTCTAGTGTGACAATAGTCTAAAAAACATTTATTTGGGCTTACTTATTCATTTCAAGCAAGAAATAGTAAAATTTAGACACTTTTAATCAAATTTAAATCTAAAAATAAAAAATAAAAAATAAATGCGACCCTAGTTTTTACGATTTTAGGATCGGTCGCTGAGGGCAACACAACTTCTTCTCTTTTTGGCCTTAGATTGTGACTCCCTAATCAAATTTAAATCTTAAAAAAAGAAAGAAATTAATTAATATTTTTTTTTTTAAATTTAAAAAAAAAAAAAAAATCCGACCCTAGTTGTTACGATTTTAAGGTCGGTCGCTTAGGGCAACACAACTTTTTTTTTGTTGGCCTTATTACAACCATCCCTGTGCTAGCAATTGAGATCAGACTAATAGCAATAGGCCATAGCACTGTTTAATAGAAAGCCGAAATATCCCCCTTTCTTATATCCTTCCTCACCCCACCCTCCATCAATCAATGTTGGGGAACTGCCAAGGCTTCTGATAACATGACTCCTATCTACATTGCCTCGGTGGGAGAAGAGGGGGTGGGGGCACTTTTCTCCTTAATTCGGACAAAGTGTGCTAACCTTTTTTCTCCATTGTTGTAAGTTGGGCAAGCATCATGGAGGCATTGGCCCATATCCCTACATATAGTATTCAGTACATGTACAGAATTTAGACACCTATTGAAATAAATACCAACAAATAGTAAGGCCTGCATTCCAATCTGTCAAAATCAAATCAAAATATTTTGTCTATTATTTCATAAATGATTATTTATAGCGGTTGATTTGTGCTATATTTAATTGTGGGTGTTGAAGTTCACAGTTTTATGAAGTATATGATAGGACACTTCATAATTACAATAATTAACTAGTAATTTGTTGATGTTTCTCTTTTCTCATGCAACAGTTAACGGCAATATTCGAGGAGTCCGATGGGTCAAGCTCCATTAGTAAATACATCGGAGATGGCACGAGTACATGTAACAGCTCTGTGGGCACAGCTAGTCCTATAATGCTGGATCATAATCATATCAACAATAGCAATAACAAGTACAATCACCACCCGTCATATCACAATGATGAGGGGGATGATAGTGACGAGGTTGTCGTTGTGACGGGACAAGAAATCTCCAAAGGTATGTAGTTGTTTTTTGTAATGATCAGAGCAATGAAAATATTTAGTGTATGAGAGGTGAAATATGGACACATTTGGTAAATGTCATGCTTTTTGCACTGTTCTGGGTCTGTGGCACTCATATGCTTAACCCTAGCTCTGCTAAATCCAACAAAATCCAACTGAGGCACCGCGACGGTACATATAGGCTCCGAAAAAGTTATGTTTGTGAGCACGGCCCCCTTAGCGTGATGCATGATCACCTGGACTCCATCCGCGGCGGCCTGGGTTCGATCCCCGGGGCGGCACACCATTTTTTGTGTCATTATTTGTGCCGTTTTTCCTCCCCCTGTTCGGTTTATTGCTACAAAACACGCCAAATTATAAAATTATCTAGCTGATTAGCATCCATATTAACTAAAATCAGGTCCAAAGTTGAGTTACTTACATCCAGGGTTCTAGTTACGCCGGGCGCCGTCGGGGGGATGCGCCCAGCACTCACAATCTCCGCCCGGCACTCTAGAGAATAGAGAGTAAAGAAGTTTTTTTTTTTGGGGGGGGGGGGGGGGGGTGGTTGATTTTTAAACAATTTGTGGATAAAATCATTAAACTGCCTCATAAAACAAGAATTTATGTATCAGAAACCCTCAAAAGTCAAAGTGCATTAAAAAAACCCTAAAAAAACATTAAGAAGGCCTCTGGATCCCATACTATGATCCACTGCACTTCGTTCGCTACACTTTCTCCGTTCGCCGTCAGTAAATTTACCCGGAACTAAAATGGTCCTGGCTAGAACCCTGCGTACAACCTACTGCAGCACTTAGTAGTACAGATGCTCAAAATCTCTCATCTCTAACATCAGCAACTGAACAGTAAAGACTGTAAAGACTTCGGTAGTGCCAGCTGTCATGGGAGCTATATGGCCCCCTGAAATGGCTACATTGGGGGCATGAGAGAGAGCTTTAGGGATCAATCCACCTTCAGGTTCAATATTTGGCCACCTTATGATCACCCAGTATATGTGAACTATTTCACCCTGTGTCAGAATATTTAGGAAAAGAGTCTGTCCCGATGTGCACACTAGATATAGGCCTAATAGGTTAATGGAGAACCAAAAGTTTCAAATTGTGTGTAATTTGTGAGTATAATGTGATAATTTCTATTGCCTAAATCTGCTGGTAACTGCTTTGATAATAATTACCAGTGACACTTGCCACAATTGTTTTATCTTAAAACATTCAACTGTTTAGCAATTCAATACTGAATGTAACGAGGCATAAGTAATATGGAATATTTGAAGGATCAATTCACGCTGACCGATTACGGCATTAACAAGCACATGGAGGATTGATAGAGGGTGCAAATCAGAGCATGGTCAACATAGGCATCATGTAGCTGCGGGATCAATAAAAATCAAGTTTAGGATTAAGAATATAGATATTTTGAGTTACATAACCCTAACCCTACCATATACCACAATATACCACGACTGGGCACGTTGGTACCACCCGGTGTGGAAGTTTTTGGATGAAAAAATGGACCCAGCCCATATAGTTTGTGCAATACACTGCGCAAACTAACCTTGACAGCCGTGGTGTAGTGGGGAATTCTTCGCCTCTGGTGCGAGAGGTCCCTGGATCAAATCCCGGGGGGATTGGGGTATTATTTTGGTCGATTTTCCATGTTGAAGAAAAAATTCTGAAAAAAGTGGGGGGTAGAGTTAGGAGACTAAAAGGGGCTGTCCAACAGATAAAAACATAAGTACAGCTAAAAGTGTCTGCAAATGCAACTCAATAAATTGCAACAATTTCCCAATGAACTTGCATACATGTAGAGCAGAATGTATACAGTTAGAGTTAGTTGATTGGTAAATAGGTGTAGGCAGCTTGTCCCAGTAAAACATAATTACAACTGATGGTGATTTCATGGTGCATTTAATCTGCGGAAGGTGGGTTTGCTGCCTCTTGGCAATGGAGGGATTTACACGGAAGTCTTACGTATTATACAGTTTTGAGCTGATTCGTCTCGGGTTGAAGAGGATGTGATGAGTGAACAGATGCTTGGACAAGTCAATCAGACAACTGAACTGTGTGTAATCACAGGGACACATTTTAATTTGGTGGATGTTTTTTTTGCAACAAATTTGATCCTTTTAAATGGTCAAATGTAATTACAATTTGATTTCAACTTCTGACACCTGTAGATTGGTGTTAATTTCCCTTAGGATTTCCAGATCTGTGCATTTGACAAGTTTCCAATTATCTGGCATATTAATTTCAGTTGAAAATCCATCAAGGGGGTGAAAACTTACTCTAAACTAATACAAACAGTAAAGAAGTCCAAGCCAGGAAGTTCAGAAGGCGTTGATTCTAAGAAATGCTATTATTGAGAGAGGTGACGTTTAAATTGAAATCCAATACTGTTTGTCCACTCGACTACATGTTATTAACATACATGTAGATCATGTGTCCTGACTACCTGTAGATGTTAATGAAGACTACATTGTTTTATATCAGTTTGAATAATCCAGGGGGCGGGTGGGTACTTAGTGGATATGAGGTAACAGGGATCCCATTTTTTACCCTCTGGTAAATGAATGACCCCTTTTCAAAGCCATTTTTAGCTTACTACAAGTAAGCTATAGCGACTCGAAGCGAAAGGTCACGGTATAGGTCAAGGGGAAAGTGCGACTGTGAAATATGGTTTTATCTTGGTCACACAAGTGGTATTTGTCGGGAAATGTACTTGAGATAGTGAAACAATATGATCGCATAAATATGTTATAAAATGGGCTTGATTGCCATTCGACAAAATAGGTAATTTTGCGTTATTTTCTTTATTGTCAAAATTGTATTGAAAATGCATGTGAAAACGCTATGATAGAAAATTTGAATAACAATGACACGCGTGTTCATGACGTACAAGCGTGATTGTCTTATTGTGATTGGTTTAACTACGAGAGATCATTATTATTCATGATACGAAATCAGCGGCAAAAATGGGTGGGGAGGTCGTTTTTCGTTAATTGATGTTAATCGCTTCTGTATATATTCTTCAAACTATATCTCCGATTTCAGCGGCCAAAATTAATGGAAAATAATGTTTTCAAAGGTTTTTCATCATGAGGTGCTGTTAAAAATTCGCGAAAAAGAGTAAAACTTGCAAATATTGCCTTGCCAAAATGCTGAATTTGCGTGCATTATCGTGCGTAATATTTTTTATTACCCCCACCAGTTTGGTATCGTCTGCCATTGATAAAACTTGTGGACGAATGACATAAACTCAATGGGTAAAACACTTCCGGGTTTGGAGCTCGGGTCTTCGGAGGAAAATTTGCGGGGTTTTGATTGGTCATTTGGCACTGCCGAATGAATCTTCGGAAAAACATACATGACCCAACTTCATCTTTTCTCGCTTCAAAATCGATCAAGTGGTTCAAAAGTTACGACGATGTGAAGAGTTCATCTTCAAATTTCCACCTGAAGATTTCGTCTGATAATGTAGCGAGTAGGTATGGTAGTAAATAATATTATATAGATTAATAATAATTAATAATATCGTAGACTTTAATTCATTTTCACCCGCAACTTTCATGATGAAATGTTCTTGTTCTGAGTACCCTATAGTATACTTCGTATTGACAGCTTGGCCCATTACATGAGTGTGGCAGGCAACTCTGATGTCGTTTATGCACGTACGCCACTGCAGTGAGCATACAACATGCGGTTCATTTTCATTACGACATGATTTTGCCGTGAAATCGTGCACTTGGTAGAGGACTGATATGTATTTCACTTGAAAATGCAGTAGTTGTAATGTTTTGATGTAAATACTTGCTTAAAATCATCACTGAAACCAGACGATCGTCGCAATAATTTTTCTGTCGAACCGCCATCTTGTTTATAGTAACCGCCCACAACCTTCCCGATGCGCCCTATTTGGGCGCTTGTTCAAAGTTCGCCATTCATAAAATCATCGAAACCGTGCAATTAGACATGATGCGCCCAAAACAAATCTTTCTTTGCACATACGTTGGGCGTAAACTGGCTTAGGTTATTTTTAATTGCGATTGAGTTTTGTTATGATTCAATATTTTAGACAGAAATTATAATAAAATGCGTTGAGTTAATGAATTTCTTGGATAAGTTTCTTTAATTTACCATCCATACTGCATAATATAGGCACGTGCCTAATTAATTATTACTAGGCCGAAATTATAGCACTGCACTGGTCGTAAATGTAAACATTTTTTATTGGGAAAAGTAAAAATATTCCAATACAAATTAATTCGAACTTACTACTTCATGACTTACTTGTCCTTTTATTATGCCTTTAGTTTTGGTTCTAAATTTGTATTTATTATAGTGAAAACAAATAGTAATAGTTTTCATAATTTTTGGGGAGGGGGGTAGGGTTCTTTGTAATGACTTAATCCAAATTTCAAAATTGAATTTGCATAAAAATTAAAATCTTAATTGTTTAGGTAGGTAGGGGAACTTTATGTTACGGAACTTGCTTTTATTACTTCTTTAAACGTTACATTACTTTACGTTACATTACGTTTAATACTTTACGTTACGTTACGTTACTTTACGTTATGTTACTTTACGTTAGTTTACCTTAGGTTAATTTACTTAACGTTACGTTACGTTACTTTGCGTTACGTTACTTTACATTAGTTTACCTTAATTTACGTTACTTTACGTTACTCTACGTTACGTTACTTTACATTAGTTTACCTTAGGATAATTTACGTTACGTTACTTTACGTTACGTTACGTTACATTAGTTAACGTTACATTAGTTAACGTTACGTTACTTTAAGTTACGTTACTTTAGCCTAGGTTACTTTACGTTACGTTAGGTTACTTTGCGTTATGTTACATTACTTTACTTAGGCCTACACACACATCATTTCATTGGTGGGAGGGCACCAGTGGAGGCAAGCCTTCTGGCAGGGGATGCCGCCACCTAAATTACATCCCTGTGCTGGGATTTTTATAGGTAAATTGTATTTTTATCTCAATTTTTCTAATTGACTTTTCAAACTAATTATTTTATAATAATTTTTAGGTTCCGATGAAGACATCGATGAGTCCATGGTTCCGGTGATTTAGCCTCTTTCTGAAGCAATACCTGGTATTCGTTCCTATATACCGCTCCCAGCCTCCCACCATCAAGAAGAAGAAGTCAATGTTTCCCTTTCTGGCCCATCAACATCAGTCTCACTGGATATGGCTTCAGAGTCATCAAATCAAGCTGGTATGTATTTGGTAGAATTTTATAACACAATCATTCATAATACTAAATAAATTATGTCCCATGAATTATATAAATACTACGGTAATAAGTTGGGGGATTGAATGTTGTTGGATTTTTATTAAATAAATTGTATTTCTATCTCAATTTTTCTAATTGACTTTTCAAACTGATTCTTTTAGGTTCCGATGAGGAGTCCATGGTTCCGGTGACTGAGCCTCTGTCTGAAGCAAGACCTCGTATTCCTTCCTCTTTACCGCTCCCACCATCAAGCTCAAGAAGATTGAAATTGCAAAGTAACTAGAAGGACAGAGAATAAAACGAGCGGTACAAAACTCCAAGAAGTACTTAGACGGATTCTTAGAGTCGCCCCGATTATTGGTTGACAAGCGTGTACGCCACAAGTGCATAAATCCAGCAGGAATACCGCAGTGGTATAATGGGAAAATAATCTCACTTCAAGAGGCAACAATTGATGGTGATAAAACTATATTTACAATCAAATATGATGAAGAAGCCTTATCTTCTGACGAACCTATAACAGAAGAGTTTCCCATACTAAAGGATCTCCGCAAAAAGGATCTAATAATTGTCGATTAAATTTGAGCCCCTCTCAAATATTTCTGATCAATCAATTTGAGCGACTTTCCTGATCAATTTGGTTACAGAAAATTATCCGCATTCTGTACATGCAACAATTATATGCCAAATATGATGCTAATTGATCAATGCGTTTAGTTCTGAAGATGAAAATAATATCAATTTAAGCAATTTTCTTACTAAAATAGCTTAGAATTAATATGCGAATTATACCAATTTATTGAAAGGACTTATGTAGATTTGTGCCAAATTTGATGGATATTGGTAAATGCATTTTAATGAATTGTATTGATGAGTAAACTTTAAATATATTCTTGTTAAAATGGCTAATTAGTATGCAAATTAGATCAACAATTGAATTCATACACTATGTTTATAGAGATTTATTGAAAGGGCTTGTGTTGATAATTATGTGTGACAGATATGAGGCCAATTATTCAAAGCATTTGGATCTGATGATGAAAATAATTATATTAGCCATTTTCTTGTTGAAATAGCCAATTAATATGCAAATTTGATTAATTATTCAAGCCACATTCACATGTTATACCAATTTATTAAGGATGTAGATATTGCTATCCTAATTTTGTGGATATTGGTATATTCTCATTTTTAACGCAATCATTAATGCATCTTAACGTATTGATTAAAATCGTTAAAATGGCTAATTGATATGCAAATTAGATCAATTAATCAATTCATATACAGTTATTTATTTTATAGAGATTTATTGAAAGGGCTTGTTTTGATAATTATGTGTGCCAAATATGGGGCCAATTCATCAAAGCGTTTGGATCTGACGATGAAAATAATGATATTAGCCATTTTCTTGTTAATATAGCTAATTAATTATGCAAATTTGATTAAATATTCAAGTGACATGATTATTTTATAGCAATTTATTGAAAGGACTAATATGTAGATAATTATCTGTGCCAATTTTGATGGACATTGGTATGTATTTTAATCTATTGATGTATAATACTTCGTTTTAGTCATTTTCTCGTTAAAATGGCTAATTAATATGCAAATTAGATCAAATATTCAACTCATACATTATTTTATAGAGATTTATTGAAAGGGCTTGTGTTGATAATCATGTGTGCCAAATATGAGGCCCATTGATCGAAGCGTTTAGATCCGACAACAAAAATTATATCTTAAAACATTGTATCAGTAGGCTAAGTAAAATACAATTATTTAAATATTTCTGGTCAAAATGCTTTTTGCCCCCTTTGTTTACACAGTATTTTAAGTAATAATTTTGTACACGAAACACAACTTTTTAAATGGCCATACATTTTTAAAATAATTTTTAATTAATTATGCAAAAACAGGTTCTGATATTGAAATTAATCAACAGGAATTCATGATAAGACATTGTAATTTAAGTAATAATTCTGTACAAGAAACACCATTTTTTTCTTTTATGGCCATACATTTGTTAGTTAATTATTCAAAAACTGAAGCTCTGATATTGAAATTAAATAGGAAGTCATGATAAGACATTGTACCAAATTTTAAGTTGATATCATTTTTCTTTGATGTATTCTCGCTCTAGAATCAATGCAAAACCCTGCAACTATAATTAACACACAGTTTTGTGTGGCTTTTCAAATAATCCAAATAATTGATAGTATATACTGACTCATCACCTGTACAGCATAAAACAAATATGCCACTATTATAGTATGTTCAGTCAAAGATGACACAATTACCTTTATTTTATGTAATCTCAACTGAAGCATATATAGAAGGGCACATTTGCTGACACTGTGAATGCATAATATATATATACATGTATGTTTCATGTAAGGTATAATGTGGATTTGAGCTTTACATAATTTGTCATATGCTGGACAGATTAAAGTGGTTTATATATTATAGACATGTTTTATGAATCAGAATTGTAGTGAGCTTCTGCATCATTGATGCTCTCGTTGGTAAATGTATGGGTCTAAAATCCTTAATTTTGCTGTTTTTCACAGAATCCATTTTAGATTCTTGCAGTGGATTTTGCGAGAATCTATGGATTCTCTTCCATTCAAATAGTGTGTTAGGCAGATTATCTACGAGAATCAATTTGGATTCTTGCAACTTTACCGGCTGGAATCTTTGAGAGAATGGATTCTCTGATTCTCCTCAAATTTCTGACCCTGTCAGTTTTACATTTTGCTGGCGGCACATCCCTACCAAAAAAATCTCTGAGTACCCTCCTCCCCGGGAATTTCAGCATATTCTCTGGCTTAGCATGCAAGTTTAGTCTGATATTAAAAATAAAGTTTGCCCGGGGAGCTGAAATTGCAATTTTTTGGATACCTTATTACCAACAAATCTCCTGCTTGGACATGGTACGAAAAAATTGGAACTACTATATATGTATAGTCAGCGTCACAATGATATGGACAAAACTCCACAAGCATTCAAAAAATGAAATTTCACCAAAGCGTGGGTATGTGCGTAAACCCTGAAGTGCGTACCTCAAGCATTCAAAAAATAATTGCATGTCCTGATTGGTCACCACACGGATGCATAGATTGTTTGTGTGTATTATGCATTTGGACACAGCAGCCCAAGAACAACAACACATCATGCTATATACTCTATTCGTCTTCCTCTGGACAGTGACGTAACTTGACAGGCGCAGTTTTTACGCACACATATGTATCTTCCGTCTTTCAACGCTTGTGTGTATACGCCAGCGCCTCGAGTAGCTGGCACGTTATGTGCTACAATTAGTAGAATATGCAGTTACATCACTGTCTCGTGATGGCCAAATAGACTATAGTGTAAAATAGGTTGAATTTTGTCCATAGCATTATGACAGTGACAGTGAGGTCAAACAAATTTGTACGGTCAAAAAAAATTGCACTGTCTAAAAGGTACAGCAAATGAATGTAGGCGATGGGCTATAAATAGTTAAATCCGTGTGTTTCCGTACTAGTATGTTGGTGATCGAGAAGTGTAAAGCACTGATTTATAGCATCTAGCAAAGAAAATAAACGCGTTGATAATTTTTTTAATTGATAACTTTTTGAGGGGGAGATTTTATATGCTAGGCGGGAGTGCGGGAGAAAGATTGTCTAGGTGGGAGACTCCAGCCTAATGCGGGAGAGTTGACAGCCCTGCTCTAGGCCCAATGCATGTTCATGATCCAATAAAACAATGGTGTATTATCAGTTTCAGTATGATCTCTGATAATTCAATGTCTTAGATAATGTACCGTATTATCCCTATTAAGCGCCCAGGGCGGTTAGGAAAGTCATTTTGGGTGGGTGCTTATTATGTTACCTTTTTTACACTCAATTTTTGTACTAAATAAAATGTACAAGTGGTCATTTGAAGATGCTGACCATTTGATGGTCATTTGAAGATGCTGACCATTTGATGGTCATTTGAGGAGGCTGACCATTTCATGTACTAAATGAAATATATGTACAAGTGGTCATTTGAGGATGCTGACCATTTGAAAAGGTGGGCGCTTATAAGGGATTGTTTGTTGGTAGTTATTGAGAAAAACATGGGTGGGCGCTTATAAGGTCCTGGGCGCTTAATAGGGATAATACGGTAAGCCATTTCCTAGGCTCAGGAGAATGTATTTTATACATCTACTAATGGTTGAAATGGACAGATCTGGTCAGGGAAACCATTGTAAGAAAGTTAATAATTGATAAAGATTGATTTCTTCATGCATTTTCAGACCCTTTTTAAGGAATTTTCTCTTTGGATGACAATACATCTTCATGTGCATACATGAAAGTAGTGTCTGGAGGAAAATTGGATGTCTGTCCATTTCTGTCGGTCTGTCTGTCCGTTTGTCTGTCCTTCATATTTAAGGTTCAATAATACCAGAGTAGCATGTACTTCCCTCCTGATAAGCAGATGGTCAATGATTTGACATCAAGTTATCTCGGGTTGTATGTACACTATCAAGTGAGCGTGAAATCTAAACACCAGAATGAATCGTGGGAGGCCTGCCTGAACAGTAGACTACTGCGGCTGGTGCGGATTGAGATGCATCCGAAGTTTGCCCGTCCTACAACTGTATATTATGTTTCAAATGGTTTGATATCAGTTGGCTCAACTAGGATCAAGTTTTATCATTGCTGTATAGTTTGTTAAAAATTGAATATGGTTATCACGCTACTTGTACAAATTTTAAATTGTTACCCTTCTAACTTTAAGGACAATTTGGCAGTAGCTGTCTGATGTTGTGGCACGTGCTAACTGAGGAGAGGGGGCAAAGGCTTAGGCAGCCAGCCGTGTAAGGAGTGTTTTACACACACATTTTTGTAAATTCACAGTTTTTACACACCCAGTTTTGGTCCACACAGCCTATATACTTTGTACACAAATCTTTAAATGTACACACCCCGTTTTTTGAATTTATACACATTTACACACCCACAATTTCAAATCCTGCCTAAGACCTTTGGGGGGGGGGGGGGGGGGGGGGGGCTAAAGGTATAGTTTTGCATGGAAATACCACAAACAGTTGGTTGACGCAGAAGTTAAAGCCAATTGACGCAGAGAAATAGAGTCTGGTAGACATTCCCTTGAGTTACTTTATTTAAGAAATATAAAGTTTTTGGAACTTTCTGTAACAGTACTAGTATGTTGTTGAATGATGACATTATTTAGTAGATGGGGCAGGTTTTTTTTTTTATTGTTGTAAGCTATATATTTGTGCACTTTCAAATCTGATTATTATTCATTGATTTGGGGTAGAAACATTTGTCACTTATAAACAATTGCTGTGAAGTATTGCATTCCCCATATCGTTTTTGATATTTTGTTGTTGCTTTGTTGTGAACCATTTGGAGAAATAGAAAATAAATAAATAAAACGAAAACAACAACAAAACTACTTAGATTAAGTAATAATATTGGTCAACTTACTTTTATTTTTTGTGTATTTATTTCTTTTGTACCAAGGTAGGCAAACCAGTATTACAGGCTTGAATTTTTTTTGGCAGTTTTCCATGATATGGTTGGTATTGTGACATATCTGGGTTTTACTCAAGCGAAAGAGTGCTGGTGGATTAGAAAGGGCTTACTGTTTCTGCAGACCACTGTTGTTTTGTTGTGTTGTTTTGTTGACATGGTGCTGCTTCCATCAGGTGTTTGATTTATTTTATGATTATCAAGGTTTTATTTTAGGGGATAATTACATGAAAACAGTTTTGTTATTGAATTAATATAGGATCCACGCTATATACAAGTCAAAGTGGGCGATCAAAGATATATTTGGGTATCTACAGTGTGTTATTTGTATAAGAAACGTCAGCATTACATGTACGCAGACGTTTCACAAGAAAGTGAAATGGATGGACACATTTTGTGCATTTTATCAATTAATATATAAAATTAATTTTCAAAAATGGTGAAATAATAATCTAAGTGATCTTTAATTGGTAACTTGTGTTCAATAGTTTTAAATCATGTATTAGGTTATTGATTTTATTCTCATGTTTGCAAAGGTTCAAGAGCCTCTCCCAATGTTGCTGTCAATCAGCAATCAGAAATTCATAACAAAATAGTCACACTGCATATCGGTATCGGTTTTCATGATAAAACCCATAGTGCCCGAATGTGATTAAATTGCTGGAATGATAATTGATATACTCGTATCTATTACTGCTTTTGTTCTCATTATGTACCGATGTTGATTGAAAACATTCATGTGAAGCGTTCCATCGCAAAATAATTGTACAAGTCATGGTATACAGCACCAAAATGATGGACCGATTAACCACCTGGGGTCTACCTGTCTGTCTATCTTACAGTGGTTCTGATTGGTTTATTACAAGATGTACTCATATGAATAGCCAATTCGAATGCAGCTTGTAAAATGTTTCACTCCCATCTTTATCAGGGATACAATTATTCTAACAATGTCTCTCATTGGTGCAATAAATGATGTATCCATCTTTTTAACCAATCGGCCGGTAGTTCTCAGGGGGTTTACCACCTGCCATATTCATTGCTCATCACTTTGCATGCAACCATTATCTTTCAGCAACCTCGGAATATCGTAATGGTAGATCCTTTAGGCCCCCCAAAAAACACACCATTTCGCGTCCCCGCCAGCTTCCTTTTTTGTGGCAGCATGGATTTTTTTCTTTTTTTTCTTTTCTTCTCAATCCGATCCCAGCATCAATATCTACTGATCTGCATTGAATTTGATACTCAGAAGTGAAAAACATGGTGCTAACACTATTAAAACCATGTAAATTTGTTCAGTTCTTGTTTGTCTAACAATTGTCTCTTTTAAATTATCATTTCATTTAATAGGGAAAACACCATGGATTGCCAGAAATCCCAAATGGCGGCCATTTTGAAAAATAAAAAATAAAAAGCCCCTCTTCCTCCTTTTTGTTGTTGAAAAAACCGGAAGTGAAACATGTTTTGTTTTTTTTGCCTCATGAAGATTGGAAAAAGATGTGCTTTCAAATGCAATCAAAATAGTTGATGTGCATCCAATCATTAATGTCTTTTTGTCTATAACTTCCCCATCTTTTTGAGACTTGTAGCATTTGTGTGTAGACAGCTTTCTATTTACAACATAAAATGTGGAGTGCTCCCAATTTTGCAAACTGATAGATATCAGAATTGCAAGCAGACATGACCAATTAGGTTTGAAAGCAAAATTTGATCAAACCTAAGACATGAAACATGGACGCTTGGCTAGAAAAAATGTTTATTTCTTGGGAAGCAAACAAAATTTCCCAGAAAGCAAGCTAGATTTCCCTCCATTTCTTATGTATCTATATTAGAAAAGCAAAATTTCCCTCCTAATATCCAAATTTCCCAGGAATGAGATTCCCCAATTCCTCATTTTTTTCCAGGCCTGCATGGCCGGTTAAGAAAACAAATACCTTATAGTAATAGTTTCCCTTCAGGCCTCTTAATACATCAAAACATAACAAATCATTATCATATGGCTAGCTTTTATGGCGGTCAATGAGTTTGATGGTGATTTAAGCAGAAGAATGTTCTCTAAAGTCTACTTTCATTCAACACCACTAACATCTCCTTATCAATAGCCAGCAGTCTGATATTATCCACCTACAGAATGTTTGGCTTATTAGCATGGACAGTATTCTGGTATGAATCTTTTATCAAAGACTGGAAGAATTTGTTTTATGTTAAAACATCCATGTTGACAGACAAACGATTGTTCTAATGATTTTGAGTATCCAAATTTAGAAAAATTGAATAAATATTGATAGCGAATTTGAACTTTTGCACCATTTCATGTTGAAGTGCACCTTGTCTTAGCTGAAAGTTTATGCTACTGAATTATATCTATGCTCATGATGTAGTTGTGAAATACAGCTTATAAACATCTCAGGTGTTGAGATTTGTTGAGTCTAGTCGATATTTGATCACAATTAGCGTGTGTAGATTTCCAAACCATGCATAGTGTATGATAATATTGAAACAAGTAACATTATGCCTCATAGCTTTGATTTGATTGAAAGACATGTTTTCTAAAACGTGGGGGATGTTTTATCTGTCATCGTTATATTTTTTTTATCTGAAAAATTCGAAGAAAACATGTGTTGTACATGATATTCTTTCTGCCTGAGGAGAAAAATGTATCTTGATATATAAAATATGCATTGAATTTGAAACTCAAATAACTTTGTGGGATAGAATTTTGTGTTTATCCGCCAGTTCCAAATTGGCGAGAAATATTTGGTTTGATCTCTACGCGCGCAAAAGTAATTAAAGCGTAAACGCGCAAATATGGCTACATGCACACAGTTTTGATTGCAAGCACGCATAAAACATATGATTCACAGTGCGATTGTTGCCATTCATACGCGCCATTGCCCTTGTTTATTCATTCGCTGCTGTAAGTAGGCTTCGCCAATTTGGAGCTGATCAAACTATAATCTATAATCATGATATTGACTGAGTTTGTACTGTGTATAGTATTGCAATCATCGCTTCGTCCCTGTCCTTGTGTATTCGTTCCGCTACTGTAAGGAGGCTTCGCCAATTTGGAGCTGATCAAACTATAATCTATAATCATGATATTGACTGAGTTTGTACTGTGTATAGTATTGCAATCATCGCTTCGTCCCTGTCCTTGTGTATTCATTCGCTACTGTAAGGAGGCTTCGCCAATTTGGAGCTGATCAAACTATAAGCTATAATCATGATATTGACTGAGTTTGTACTGTGTATAGTATTGCAATCATCGCTTCGTCCCTGTCCTTGTGTATTCATTCGCTACTGTAAGGAGGCTTCGCCAATTTGGAGCTGATCAAACTATAAGCTATAATCATGATATTGACTGAGTTTGTACTGTGTATAGTATTGCAATCATCGCTTCGTCCCTGTCCTTGTGTATTCGTTCCGCTACTGTAAGGAGGCTTCGCCAATTTGGAGCTGATCAAACTATAAGCTATAATCATGATATTGACTGAGTTTGTACTGTGTATAGTATTGCAATCATCGCTTCGTCCCTGTCCTTGTGTATTCATTCGCTACTGTAAGGAGGCTTCACCAATTTGGAGCTGATCAAACTATAAGCTATAATCATGATAATGACTGAGTTTATACTGTGTATAGTATTGCAATCATCGCTTCGTCCCTGTCCTTGTGTATTCGTTCCGCTACTGTAAGGAGGCTTCGCCAATTTGGAGCTGATCAAACTATAAGCTATAATCATGATATTGACTGAGTTTGTACTGTGTATAGTATTGCAATCATCGCTTCGTCCCTGTCCTTGTGTATTCATTCGCTACTGTAAGGAGGCTTCGCCAATTTGGAGCTGATCAAACTATAAGCTATAATCATGATATTGACTGAGTTTGTACTGTGTATAGTATTGCAATCATCGCTTCGTCCCTGTCCTTGTGTATTCATTCGCTACTGTAAGGAGGCTTCGCCAATTTGGAGCTGATCAAACTATAAGCTATAATCATGATATTGACTGAGTTTGTACTGTGTATAGTATTGCAATCATCGCTTCGTCCCTGTCCTTGTGTATTCATTCGCTACTGTAAGGAGGCTTCGCCAATTTGGAGCTGATCAAACTATAAGCTATAATCATGATATTGACTGAGTTTGTACTGTGTATAGTATTGCAATCATCGCTTCGTCCCTGTCCTTGTGTATTCGTTCCGCTACTGTAAGGAGGCTTCGCCAATTTGGAGCTGATCAAACTATAAGCTATAATCATGATATTGACTGAGTTTGTACTGTGTATAGTATTGCAATCATCGCTTCGTCCATGTCCTTGTGTATTCATTCGCTACTGTAAGGAGGCTTCGCCAATTTGGAGCTGATCAAACTATAAGCTATAATCATGATATTGACTGAGTTTGTACTGTGTATAGTATTGCAATCATCGCTTCGTCCCTGTCCTTGTGTATTCATTCGCTACTGTAAGGAGGCTTCGCCAATTTGGAGCTGATCAAACTATAAGCTAAAATCATGATATTGACTGAGTTTGTACTGTGTATAGTATTGCAATCATCGCTTCGTCCCTGTCCTTGTGTATTCATTCGCTACTGTAAGGAGGCTTCGCCAATTTGGAGCTGATCAAACTATAAGCTATAATCATGATATCGACTGAGTTTATACTGTGTATAGTATTGCAATCATCGCTTCGTCCCTGTCCTTGTGTATTCATTCGCTACTGTAAGTAGGCTTCGCCAATTTGGAGCTGATCAAACTATAAGCTATAATCATGATATCGACTGAGTTTATACTGTGTATAGTATTGCAATCATCGCTTCGTCCCTGTCCTTGTGTATTCATTCGCTACTGTAAGTAGGCTTCGCCAATTTGGAGCTGATCAAACTATAAGCTATAATCATGATATTGACTGAGTTTATACTGTGTATAGTATTGCAATCATCGCTTCGTCCCTGTCCTTGTGTATTCATTCGCTACTGTAAGGAGGCTTCGCCAATTTGGAGCTGATCAAACTATAAGCTATAATCATGATATTGACTGAGTTTGTACTGTGTATAGTATTGCAATCATCGCTTCGTCCCTGTCCTTGTGTATTCATTCGCTACTGTAAGGAGGCTTCGCCAATTTGGAGCTGATCAAACTATAAGCTATAATCATGATATTGACTGAGTTTGTACTGTGTATAGTATTGCAATCATCGCTTCGTCCATGTCCTTGTGTATTCATTCGCTACTGTAAGGAGGCTTCGCCAATTTGGAGCTGATCAAACTATAAGCTATAATCATGATATTGACTGAGTTTGTACTGTGTATAGTATTGCAATCATCGCTTCGTCCCTGTCCTTGTGTATTCATTCGCTACTGTAAGGAGGCTTCGCCAATTTGGAGCTGATCAAACTATAAGCTATAATCATGATATTGACTGAGTTTGTACTGTGTATAGTATTGCAATCATCGCTTCGTCCATGTCCTTGTGTATTCGTTCCGCTACTGTAAGTAGGCTTCGCCAATTTGGAGCTGATCAAACTATAATCTATAATCATGATATTGACTGAGTTTGTACTGTGTATAGTATTGCAATCATCGCTTCGTCCATGTCCTTGTGTATTCATTCGCTACTGTAAGGAGGCTTCGCCAATTTGGAGCTGATCAAACTATAATCATGATATTGACTGAGTTTGTACTGTGTATAGTATTGCAATCATCGCTTCGTCCCTGTCCTTGTGTATTCGTTCCGCTACTGTAAGGAGGCTTCGCCAATTTGGAGCTGATCAAACTATAAGCTATAATCATGATATTGACTGAGTTTGTACTGTGTATAGTATTGCAATCATCGCTTCGTCCCTGTCCTTGTGTATTCGTTCCGCTACTGTAAGGAGGCTTCGCCAATTTGGAGCTGATCAAACTATAAGCTATAATCATGATATTGACTGAGTTTGTACTGTGTATAGTATTGCAATCATCGCTTCGTCCCTGTCCTTGTGTATTCATTCGCTACTGTAAGGAGGCTTCGCCAATTTGGAGCTGATCAAACTATAAGCTATAATCATGATATTGACTGAGTTTGTACTGTGTATAGTATTGCAATCATCGCTTCGTCCCTGTCCTTGTGTATTCATTCGCTACTGTAAGGAGGCTTCGCCAATTTGGAGCTGATCAAACTATAATCATGATAATGACTGAGTTTGTACTGTGTATAGTATTGCAATCATCGCTTCGTCCCTGTCCTTGTGTATTCATTCGCTACTGTAAGGAGGCTTCGCCAATTTGGAGCTGATCAAACTATAAGCTATAATCATGATATTGACTGAGTTTGTACTGTGTATAGTATTGCAATCATCGCTTCGTCCATGTCCTTGTGTATTCATTCGCTACTGTAAGGAGGCTTCGCCAATTTGGAGCTGATCAAACTATAAGCTATAATCATGATATTGACTGAGTTTGTACTGTGTATAGTATTGCAATCATCGCTTCGTCCCTGTCCTTGTGTATTCATTCGCTACTGTAAGGAGGCTTCGCCAATTTGGAGCTGATCAAACTATAATCATGATAATGACTGAGTTTGTACTGTGTATAGTATTGCAATCATCGCTTCGTCCCTGTCCTTGTGTATTCGTTCCGCTACTGTAAGGAGGCTTCGCCAATTTGGAGCTGATCAAACTATAATCTATAATCATGATATTGACTGAGTTTGTACTGTGTATAGTATTGCAATCATCGCTTCGTCCCTGTCCTTGTGTATTCATTCGCTACTGTAAGGAGGCTTCGCCAATTTGGAGCTGATCAAACTATAAGCTATAATCATGATATTGACTGAGTTTGTACTGTGTATAGTATTGCAATCATCGCTTCGTCCCTGTCCTTGTGTATTCATTCGCTACTGTAAGGAGGCTTCGCCAATTTGGAGCTGATCAAACTATAAGCTATAATCATGATATTGACTGAGTTTGTACTGTGTATAGTATTGCAATCATCGCTTCGTCCCTGTCCTTGTGTATTCATTCGCTACTGTAAGGAGGCTTCGCCAATTTGGAGCTGATCAAACTATAAGCTATAATCATGATATTGACTGAGTTTGTACTGTGTATAGTATTGCAATCATCGCTTCGTCCCTGTCCTTGTGTATTCGTTCCGCTACTGTAAGTAGGCTTCGCCAATTTGGAGCTGATCAAACTATAATCTATAATCATGATATTGACTGAGTTTGTACTGTGTATAGTATTGCAATCATCGCTTCGTCCCTGTCCTTGTGTATTCATTCGCTACTGTAAGGAGGCTTCGCCAATTTGGAGCTGATCAAACTATAAGCTATAATCATGATATTGACTGAGTTTGTACTGTGTATAGTATTGCAATCATCGCTTCGTCCCTGTCCTTGTGTATTCGTTCCGCTACTGTAAGTAGGCTTCGCCAATTTGGAGCTGATCAAACTATAATCTATAATCATGATATTGACTGAGTTTGTACTGTGTATAGTATTGCAATCATCGCTTCGTCCCTGTCCTTGTGTATTCATTCGCTACTGTAAGGAGGCTTCGCCAATTTGGAGCTGATCAAACTATAAGCTATAATCATGATATTGACTGAGTTTGTACTGTGTATAGTATTGCAATCATCGCTTCGTCCCTGTCCTTGTGTATTCATTCGCTACTGTAAGGAGGCTTCGCCAATTTGGAGCTGATCAAACTATAATCTATAATCATGATATTGACTGAGTTTGTACTGTGTATAGTATTGCAATCATCGCTTCGTCCCTGTCCTTGTGTATTCATTCGCTACTGTAAGTAGGCTTCGCCAATTTGGAGCTGATCAAACTATAATCTATAATCATGATATCGACTGAGTTTATACTGTGTATAGTATTGCAATCATCGCTTCGTCCCTGTCCTTGTGTATTCATTCGCTACTGTAAGGAGGCTTCGCCAATTTGGAGCTGATCAAACTATAATCTATAATCATGATATTGACTGAGTTTGTACTGTGTATAGTATTGCAATCATCGCTTCGTCCCTGTCCTTGTGTATTCATTCGCTACTGTAAGGAGGCTTCGCCAATTTGGAGCTGATCTAACTATAAGCTATAATCATGATATTGACTGAGTTTATACTGTGTATAGTATTGCAATCATCGCTTCGTCCCTGTCCTTGTGTATTCATTCGCTACTGTAAGGAGGCTTCGCCAATTTGGAGCTGATCAAACTATAAGCTATAATCATGATATTGACTGAGTTTGTACTGTGTATAGTATTGCAATCATCGCTTCGTCCCTGTCCTTGTGTATTCATTCGCTACTGTAAGGAGGCTTCGCCAATTTGGAGCTGATCAAACTATAAGCTATAATCATGATATTGACTGAGTTTGTACTGTGTATAGTATTGCAATCATCGCTTCGTCCATGTCCTTGTGTATTCATTCGCTACTGTAAGGAGGCTTCGCCAATTTGGAGCTGATCAAACTATAAGCTATAATCATGATATTGACTGAGTTTGTACTGTGTATAGTATTGCAATCATCGCTTCGTCCCTGTCCTTGTGTATTCATTCGCTACTGTAAGGAGGCTTCGCCAATTTGGAGCTGATCAAACTATAAGCTATAATCATGATATTGACTGAGTTTGTACTGTGTATAGTATTGCAATCATCGCTTCGTCCCTGTCCTTGTGTATTCATTCGCTACTGTAAGGAGGCTTCGCCAATTTGGAGCTGATCAAACTATAAGCTATAATCATGATATTGACTGAGTTTGTACTGTGTATAGTATTGCAATCATCGCTTCGTCCATGTCCTTGTGTATTCATTCGCTACTGTAAGGAGGCTTCGCCAATTTGGAGCTGATCAAACTATAATCATGATAATGACTGAGTTTGTACTGTGTATAGTATTGCAATCATCGCTTCGTCCCTGTCCTTGTGTATTCATTCGCTACTGTAAGGAGGCTTCGCCAATTTGGAGCTGATCAAACTATAAGCTATAATCATGATATTGACTGAGTTTGTACTGTGTATAGTATTGCAATCATCGCTTCGTCCATGTCCTTGTGTATTCATTCGCTACTGTAAGGAGGCTTCGCCAATTTGGAGCTGATCAAACTATAATCATGATATTGACTGAGTTTATACTGTGTATAGTATTGCAATCATCGCTTCGTCCCTGTCCTTGTGTATTCGTTCCGCTACTGTAAGGAGGCTTCGCCAATTTGGAGCTGATCAAACTATAAGCTATAATCATGATATTGACTGAGTTTGTACTGTGTATAGTATTGCAATCATCGCTTCGTCCCTGTCCTTGTGTATTCGTTCCGCTACTGTAAGGAGGCTTCGCCAATTTGGAGCTGATCAAACTATAAGCTATAATCATGATATTGACTGAGTTTGTACTGTGTATAGTATTGCAATCATCGCTTCGTCCATGTCCTTGTGTATTCATTCGCTACTGTAAGGAGGCTTCGCCAATTTGGAGCTGATCAAACTATAAGCTATAATCATGATATTGACTGAGTTTGTACTGTGTATAGTATTGCAATCATCGCTTCGTCCATGTCCTTGTGTATTCATTCGCTACTGTAAGGAGGCTTCGCCAATTTGGAGCTGATCAAACTATAAGCTATAATCATGATATTGACTGAGTTTGTACTGTGTATAGTATTGCAATCATCGCTTCGTCCATGTCCTTGTGTATTCATTCGCTACTGTAAGGAGGCTTCGCCAATTTGGAGCTGATCTAACTATAATCTATAATCATGATATTGACTGAGTTTGTACTGTGTATAGTATTGCAATCATCGCTTCGTCCATGTCCTTGTGTATTCATTCGCTACTGTAAGGAGGCTTCGCCAATTTGGAGCTGATCAAACTATAAGCTATAATCATGATATTGACTGAGTTTGTACTGTGTATAGTATTGCAATCATCGCTTCGTCCATGTCCTTGTGTATTCATTCGCTACTGTAAGGAGGCTTCGCCAATTTGGAGCTGATCTAACTATAATCTATAATCATGATATTGACTGAGTTTGTACTGTGTATAGTATTGCAATCATCGCTTCGTCCATGTCCTTGTGTATTCATTCGCTACTGTAAGTAGGCTTCGCCAATTTGGAGCTGATCAAACTATAATCTATAATCATGATATTGACTGAGTTTGTACTGTGTATAGTATTGCAATCATCGCTTCGTCCCTGTCCTTGTGTATTCATTCGCTACTGTAAGGAGGCTTCGCCAATTTGGAGCTGATCAAACTATAATCTATAATCATGATATTGACTGAGTTTGTACTGTGTATAGTATTGCAATCATCGCTTCGTCCATGTCCTTGTGTATTCATTCGCTACTGTAAGGAGGCTTCGCCAATTTGGAGCTGATCAAACTATAAGCTATAATCATGATATTGACTGAGTTTGTACTGTGTATAGTATTGCAATCATCGCTTCGTCCCTGTCCTTGTGTATTCATTCGCTACTGTAAGGAGGCTTCGCCAATTTGGAGCTGATCAAACTATAATCTATAATCATGATATTGACTGAGTTTGTACTGTGTATAGTATTGCAATCATCGCTTCGTCCATGTCCTTGTGTATTCATCCGCTACTGTAAGGAGGCTTCGCCAATTTGGAGCTGATCAAACTATAATCTATAATCATGATATTGACTGAGTTTGTACTGTGTATAGTATTGCAATCATCGCTTCGTCCATGTCCTTGTGTATTCATTCGCTACTGTAAGGAGGCTTCGCCAATTTGGAGCTGATCAAACTATAAGCTATAATCATGATATTGACTGAGTTTGTACTGTGTATAGTATTGCAATCATCGCTTCGTCCATGTCCTTGTGTATTCATTCGCTACTGTAAGGAGGCTTCGCCAATTTGGAGCTGATCAAACTATAAGCTATAATCATGATATTGACTGAGTTTGTACTGTGTATAGTATTGCAATCATCGCTTCGTCCATGTCCTTGTGTATTCGTTCCGCTACTGTAAGGAGGCTTCGCCAATTTGGAGCTGATCTAACTATAATCTATAATCATGATATTGACTGAGTTTGTACTGTGTATAGTATTGCAATCATCGCTTCGTCCGTGTCCTTGTGTATTCGTTCCGCTACTGTAAGGAGGCTTCGCCAATTTGGAGCTGATCTAACTATAATCTATAATCATGATATTGACTGAGTTTGTACTGTGTATAGTATTGCAATCATCGCTTCGTCCCTGTCCTTGTGTATTTGGTTTGCTACTGTAAGGAGGCTTCGCCAATTTGGAGCTGATCAAACTATAATCTATAATCATGATATCGACTGAGTTTGTACTGTGTATAGTATTGCAATCATCGCTTCGTCCCTGTCCTTGTGTATTCATTCGCTACTGTAAGGAGGCTTCGCCAATTTGGAGCTGATCAAACTATAAGCTATAATCATGATATTGACTGAGTTTATACTGTGTATAGTATTGCAATCATCGCTTCGTCCATGTCCTTGTGTATTCGTTCCGCTACTGTAAGGAGGCTTCGCCAATTTGGAGCTGATCAAACTATAAGCTATAATCATGATATTGACTGAGTTTATACTGTGTATAGTATTGCAATCATCGCTTCGTCCATGTCCTTGTGTATTCGTTCCGCTACTGTAAGGAGGCTTCGCCAATTTGGAGCTGATCAAACTATAAGCTATAATCATGATATTGACTGAGTTTATACTGTGTATAGTATTGCAATCATCGCTTCGTCCGTGTCCTTGTGTATTCGTTCCGCTACTGTAAGGAGGCTTCGCCAATTTGGAGCTGATCAAACTATAATCTATAATCATGATATTGACTGAGTTTGTACTGTGTATAGTATTGCAATCATCGCTTCGTCCATGTCCTTGTGTATTCATTCGCTACTGTAAGGAGGCTTCGCCAATTTGGAGCTGATCAAACTATAATCTATAATCATGATATTGACTGAGTTTGTACTGTGTATAGTATTGCAATCATCGCTTCGTCCCTGTCCTTGTGTATTCATTCGCTACTGTAAGGAGGCTTCGCCAATTTGGAGCTGATCAAACTATAAGCTATAATCATGATATTGACTGAGTTTATACTGTGTATAGTATTGCAATCATCGCTTCGTCCATGTCCTTGTGTATTCGTTCCGCTACTGTAAGGAGGCTTCGCCAATTTGGAGCTGATCAAACTATAAGCTATAATCATGATATTGACTGAGTTTGTACTGTGTATAGTATTGCAATCATCGCTTCGTCCCTGTCCTTGTGTATTCATTCGCTACTGTAAGGAGGCTTCGCCAATTTGGAGCTGATCAAACTATAAGCTATAATCATGATATTGACTGAGTTTGTACTGTGTATAGTATTGCAATCATCGCTTCGTCCGTGTCCTTGTGTATTCGTTCCGCTACTGTAAGGAGGCTTCGCCAATTTGGAGCTGATCAAACTATAATCTATAATCATGATATTGACTGAGTTTGTACTGTGTATAGTATTGCAATCATCGCTTCGTCCCTGTCCTTGTGTATTCATTCGCTACTGTAAGGAGGCTTCGCCAATTTGGAGCTGATCAAACTATAAGCTATAATCATGATATTGACTGAGTTTATACTGTGTATAGTATTGCAATCATCGCTTCGTCCATGTCCTTGTGTATTCGTTCCGCTACTGTAAGGAGGCTTCGCCAATTTGGAGCTGATCAAACTATAATCTATAATCATGATATTGACTGAGTTTGTACTGTGTATAGTATTGCAATCATCGCTTCGTCCCTGTCCTTGTGTATTCAGTTCGCTGCTGTAAGGAGGCTTCGCCAATTTGGAGCTGATCTAACTATAATCTAAAATCATGATATTGACTGAGTTTGTACTGTGTATAGTATTGCAATCATCGCTTCGTCCGTGTCCTTGTGTATTCGTTCCGCTACTGTAAGGAGGCTTCGCCAATTTGGAGCTGATCAAACTATAAGCTATAATCATGATATTGACTGAGTTTGTACTGTGTATAGTATTGCAATCATCGCTTCGTCCATGTCCTTGTGTATTCATTCGCTACTGTAAGGAGGCTTCGCCAATTTGGAGCTGATCAAACTATAATCTATAATCATGATATCGACTGAGTTTGTACTGTGTATAGTATTGCAATCATCGCTTCGTCCATGTCCTTGTGTATTTGGTTTGCTACTGTAAGGAGGCTTCGCCAATTTGGAGCTGATCTAACTATAATCTAAAATCATGATATTGACTGAGTTTGTACTGTGTATAGTATTGCAATCATCGCTTCGTCCATGTCCTTGTGTATTCGTTCCGCTACTGTAAGGAGGCTTCGCCAATTTGGAGCTGATCAAACTATAATCTATAATCATGATATCGACTGAGTTTGTACTGTGTATAGTATTGCAATCATCGCTTCGTCCGTGTCCTTGTGTATTCGTTCCGCTACTGTAAGGAGGCTTCGCCAATTTGGAGCTGATCTAACTATAATCTATAATCATGATATTGACTGAGTTTGTACTGTGTATAGTATTGCAATCATCGCTTCGTCCATGTCCTTGTGTATTCGTTCCGCTACTGTAAGGAGGCTTCGCCAATTTGGAGCTGATCTAACTATAATCTATAATCATGATATTGACTGAGTTTGTACTGTGTATAGTATTGCAATCATCGCTTCGTCCATGTCCTTGTGTATTCATTCGCTACTGTAAGGAGGCTTCGCCAATTTGGAGCTGATCAAACTATAAGCTATAATCATGATATTGACTGAGTTTGTACTGTGTATAGTATTGCAATCATCGCTTCGTCCCTGTCCTTGTGTATTCATTCGCTACTGTAAGGAGGCTTCGCCAATTTGGAGCTGATCAAACTATAAGCTATAATCATGATATTGACTGAGTTTGTACTGTGTATAGTATTGCAATCATCGCTTCGTCCCTGTCCTTGTGTATTCGTTCGCTACTGTAAGGAGGCTTCGCCAATTTGGAGCTGATCAAACTATAAGCTATAATCATGATATTGACTGAGTTTGTACTGTGTATAGTATTGCAATCATCGCTTCGTCCATGTCCTTGTGTATTCATTCGCTACTGTAAGGAGGCTTCGCCAATTTGGAGCTGATCAAACTATAAGCTATAATCATGATATTGACTGAGTTTGTACTGTGTATAGTATTGCAATCATCGCTTCGTCCATGTCCTTGTGTATTCATTCGCTACTGTAAGGAGGCTTCGCCAATTTGGAGCTGATCAAACTATAATCTAAAATCATGATATCGACTGAGTTTGTACTGTGTATAGTATTGCAATCATCGCTTCGTCCCTGTCCTTGTGTATTCATTCGCTACTGTAAGGAGGCTTCGCCAATTTGGAGCTGATCAAACTATAAGCTATAATCATGATATTGACTGAGTTTGTACTGTGTATAGTATTGCAATCATCGCTTCGTCCCTGTCCTTGTGTATTCATTCGCTACTGTAAGGAGGCTTCGCCAATTTGGAGCTGATCAAACTATAAGCTATAATCATGATATTGACTGAGTTTGTACTGTGTATAGTATTGCAATCATCGCTTCGTCCCTGTCCTTGTGTATTCATTCGCTACTGTAAGGAGGCTTCGCCAATTTGGAGCTGATCAAACTATAATCTATAATCATGATATTGACTGAGTTTGTACTGTGTATAGTATTGCAATCATCGCTTCGTCCATGTCCTTGTGTATTCATTCGCTACTGTAAGGAGGCTTCGCCAATTTGGAGCTGATCTAACTATAATCTATAATCATGATATTGACTGAGTTTATACTGTGTATAGTATTGCAATCATCGCTTCGTCCATGTCCTTGTGTATTCGTTCCGCTACTGTAAGTAGGCTTCGCCAATTTGGAGCTGATCAAACTATAATCTATAATCATGATATTGACTGAGTTTGTACTGTGTATAGTATTGCAATCATCGCTTCGTCCCTGTCCTTGTGTATTCATTCGCTACTGTAAGGAGGCTTCGCCAATTTGGAGCTGATCAAACTATAAGCTATAATCATGATATTGACTGAGTTTGTACTGTGTATAGTATTGCAATCATCGCTTCGTCCCTGTCCTTGTGTATTCATTCGCTGCTGTAAGTAGGCTTCGCCAATTTGGAGCTGATCAAACTATAAGCTATAATCATGATATTGACTGAGTTTGTACTGTGTATAGTATTGCAATCATCGCTTCGTCCCTGTCCTTGTGTATTTGGTTTGCTACTGTAAGGAGGCTTCGCCAATTTGGAGCTGATCTAACTATAAGCTATAATCATGATATTGACTGAGTTTGTACTGTGTATAGTATTGCAATCATCGCTTCGTCCATGTCCTTGTGTATTTGGTTTGCTACTGTAAGGAGGCTTCGCCAATTTGGAGCTGATCTAACTATAATCTAAAATCATGATATTGACTGAGTTTATACTGTGTATAGTATTGCAATCATCGCTTCGTCCCTGTCCTTGTGTATTCGTTCCGCTACTGTAAGGAGGCTTCGCCAATTTGGAGCTGATCTAACTATAATCTATAATCATGATATTGACTGAGTTTATACTGTGTATAGTATTGCAATCATCACTTTGTCGAACTGTTTGGTGAGCATGAAGTATGTGTTGGCAATGTTTTGAAACTATTTTGATTTGCTCAATTACTGACAAGTCAGTCAGGTATAGGAGGTGATCATGATGGATAACACATTTTTGTCCTACATTCTTGGAAGGTAACATTGTGTCTACTCTACATAACTACATGTTTTAGGTGTGTTAATCTGACTTGAGTTAGACATGACCGACCTGCTGAAATAATGAAGACCCTGCCCTGTTGGTCTTGTTTTCAAATATGTAAATAGTGAGCCGATTGAAAATAAGATACAAATATGCTAGATACAAAAAACATTTATTTTTATTTTTACATAAAACATAAAGATCGTTTCTGTTTGCATTGATGCATTATCTGGTATCGACTTGAACATTGCAAAATTCATGAATTTTCATTTGAAATATAACCGGCGTAGTTCAAATGAGATTTCATTTCCTAATTGTTCATGTTTACACAAAATTGGGGTTCAAAGAAACACCCTATAACTTAAGGAACCTAAATACATCAACTAGAAATTCACATGTAAATATTAATGAAGCAAATATTAGAATCAGAAAGCTTTATTGTTACAAGTGTGCATCATAGTGTACAATGATAAGATTTTAAATCTCTAAATGTTTCTATTTGAATTATAATAAGTTCATGAAAAATATAGAAGTATGGAATTGGATCTGAACCCTGATTAGAACTGGGGCGTCTGTCAACCTACGATTGGCACACTATTTGTTGTGACTATTAATGTTATTAACCCTAACCATGCCCTTACATACTCCAAGCAAGCCTATCTCCAAGCGCATGTGCGGACGGTTTTCGATGATGCAATCAACCGAGCCTATATTGAGAGCACATGTGGTCCAGCGGAACAGCGCACGACACATGATCATGGTTGTGAGTTCTAGCCCCGCCGTGGCCAACTTGTTTGTGACCTTGGGAAAGATACTTAGTCTCATTTTGCCTCGTCAACCCAAGCGATATTTGGGGAGCTAGTATTAGGGAGTCACAATCTAAGTATAGTGCTTATAGGCTGTGCACTGTTGGCCGGTAGCTGCTTAACCCCCTGGGGTCTACCTGTCTATCTTACAGTGGTTCTGATTGGTTTATTACAAGATGTACTCATATGAATAGCCAATTCAAATGCAGCTTGTAAAATGTTTCACTCCCATCTTTATCAGGGATACAATTATTCTAACAATGGCTCTCATTGGTGCAATAAATGATGTATCCATCTTTTTAACCAATCGGCCGTTAGTTCTCAGGAGGTTAAGTGTAGCGATTAAAAAGGTTCTGTTTCAAATGGCAGCGATAATAATTGGCCAAAAGCGCTCTGGGACTTTGCTTGCATTGTGGAAAGCGCCATATAAGAATGGTGTAATTTTTTATTATTATTATTATATAGTAAGCACAGTATACTGTGCGAACGAGTAGCTGAGGGCCGTGGCTTGCGTATGGGGTCCAGGGTTTCGGTGCTGGGGGATCCCCAAGTCGATCCCCGGTTGGGTCGGCGATTTATTTGTCCATTTTCCCTCCAAAATTGTAAAAACCTGGTTTGGGGATTTAGGGTTAGAAGATCAATGTTACAGTTTTAACTTAGACCACATCAGACTACCTGTTAGAAAATGGAACAAGTGGGCTAAAACTAAAGAGATAGTTTTAGAGTCTATAAATAACCTGACCTGTTTTGGATGGGTACTACTAGTCTACTTTGCTTGACTGCCTGGGAATAATCAGGGTCTTATGACCTTTTTACACACAATAAAACAGGATAATACATATACGCAACCCTGATTTGTGATTTCCTTCATTTCAAATATAAATGTTAACTTTGTATTGAAATGAACCTTGACTTCTGATTATGAGTTAAGCCATTATTTGGATGACAAAGTTCTGGTCATATTACTAGTAATAAGTGCATTGAAGTGAACTGTGACTTCTTATTATTGTGCTGTGTGCAACCCATTTAATCAGATTTCTCAGTTTTTAATCAAGCATGTCTTGTGCGGCTTATATCTTTAGATGGATGAGTTCTATTTACTGCCTCCTATTGTTCAGTTGTCAACTTAGACCTTGAAACCAGTAGAATCCCCTTCTCCTTGGATATTTGGTGTAGTTTTGAGGAAAGATGTAGGTCTTTAACAATTTCCATGCGGCAGTGGTCTGCAGACGACATTCCAAAATGTCACAAAATGTTTCAAAAATGTCAAAATTATTGAATTTTATTACCATATTTGGAATCACCATGTGACATGCATTGAAATAAGTACAAATATGCCTGGTATTGGTTCAGTAAATCTCGAGATAGACTTTGAAAATTGGGAAAGGTTTTTGAAAAATCTGTTTTGTATGTGGAAAGTGTTATCATTGATTATGATTGGGTTTGATAAGAAGATGCTCAAGTCATACTTTTGCAGTTGAATTGTGACAACTTGTTTTGACAACTTATATATCTTGGGATAGATGTGATGATATTCTTGGTGTTATTGGTCTGGGTTCATTGATCAATGCAATATTTATTTCGGGATTTGTTGATTGATAGATATCAGGCTTGTTATTAAACCAAATACAAAGATGAAAATGAAATGTTTTCAGGACTTGGTTTCATTATTTGCTAAGCATGTTTCCTTTTTACTTATGCCAAGCTTTGAATTATAAAGAATCTAGTTCACATTCACAAGATTTTAGTAAAACAAATTTGCCTATTCCTTATTAGACATAAAGCTTATCGTAACATGTTTTTTTTATTATTATTTTTTCAGAAACTAAACTCCATGTAAGAAGAGGAAGTGATCCCATAATGCCTCACCTCAAAGAAAATGGTGCTGTAGTGATAGATACCAACGCAAACACCTTGCCATCTCAACAGGTAAGATATTATCACTGTTCTCCATCCGACCCTTCAGCATGTATAAAGGGATACTGCCTATGTATAACCTTTGGGCAGTCTGCTCTAAACATGTTCAAGGGCCAACAATACATCTGTCAAAACCTTGTATTGTGCTCTTGCCTCCTGAACATGTCTATTTAAGCAACACTTCCTATGTGTAACCATTGGGCAGTTTTACTTGATACAAGCTGAAGGGCCGGTTAAACATACCAAGTTTTGACAGCACCACAGTGACGATATACCACAAGTCATCACACAAGACCCATAGTCCAACTGAGTAGGTAAGCTCCTACAATGTCACACTCAAAGAAAGATTTGTATACTCTGTGCCAGCTCAAGTTGGGATGTGACATCAGCATGTGACATCAGCATGTAATCTAGGGATAGGTGCAACACCTTTGCACCACGGCCGGGACATCAGGGGGTAGAAATGGTGAAACCGACCCCACCAATTGAAAGCCGGGTCCACCAGATTCAAAACCTAGTCCACTTTGTCAGGGGGGCGGGGGGTAGCGGTCCCAACATCAACATGTGCTGCTATAGTTCAAACAGTTCCAAATTGGAGAGAAATATTTGGTTTGGAGTAATTCTGTTATACCCTTCACAGAGGTATTCATAGTGCATGATTTTAAAGAACGATGCATACTACCGATGTAGGTGTGTAGGGTATAACAGAATTATTGGTTGGAGTAATTTTGTTATACCCTTCACAGAGGTATTCATAGTGCATGATTTTAAAGAACGACGCATACTACCGATGTAGGTGTGTAGGGTATCTATCCGCGTGCAAAAGTAACCCAAGCATATAAGCATGTTTTTGGCCTACGCATGCAATGTCACTGCGACATTGCGCGCAATATTGTGCCATGCGAGCGTGTTTTTTTAAAATGTCTGTGTATTCATGTGATTCCCTTTGCAGAATCAAAGTCCATTTGTGCGGAATGACAAACTAAGAAGCAGCCGAGATGAATTAAGCTTACCTTTTGAAAGAAACAGCGTCCTTAGAAGTAGTCGGGAGGATGAATTATCCACAAGTGCCTTCCAGAGATTTGGCGGTAATTCTTCACGGAGATCTCTCGCAAGCAACAATGCAATAAAATGGGCAGAGGCCCAACAAAAAGCTGAAAATAAGGTAAGGGGATCAATTGGGAGATCTAATGATTGCTCTCTGTAGGAGTGGGTTGAATCGATTTTGAATTATAAAAGGCAGGGAGCAGGCCACTGGCACTGATATTGGATATGTATCACCTAAACCTTTTTAACCCTTTTCAGGCTTTTGAATTCTAAGACCTCTATTCTCAAGTTCCTAAGTTGACTTTCTAAAAATATGCATTCAAATCCCTAATGTTTTGTCCCAAATCAGTTGTGAATATTAACCCTAACCCCACTGCATCATTCAAAATCATCAAAAATAAAACTATCTCCACGCACGTGCTGCTGCATTGGCTCGATGACGTTACTGACCGCAGGCATATGCGCTGGGAGTTAGCTCAGTCGATAGGGGCACAGACTTTGGTGCGGATGGTCCCAGGATCGAATCCTGGGGGTGCTCGGTGATTTTTCGGGTTCAAAAAATCATACTTTTCCCCCTCCCCGATACACGCAAAAACATAGCCGCGGGGAGTTAGGGTTAAGCTACTGTTTTTCACCAAAAAAATGTCTGAAGCCCATAAATAGCACACTCTTACAAAAACAAGTTTTGTGTCTTAAATTTCAAGACACTACCATTGAAGATCAATCGTAGCTTCCCTGAAATTTAAATAAAGGCCAGAATAATGTTATTTAAAACGAAGTTATTAGAGATAAATGGGCAGTATGTAATAGATAACTGGGATGAAATGACACCAGGAAGTCAATTATCTCTCTAACTGTTATATTCTACAGAGATAAAACTGGGTCACACACTCCATTGGAATATTTTGAATGGTATGCCAGCAATATTGTGCTCCTCAATGAAATGTTGCATAGTGGCAATTCTGCCTCATGCACAGGACAGAACTTGTGTTATTAAAACCCTAACCCATGAAAGGTGGTACTGGGGATGGAACGAAGAACAGGGGGAGGGGGTAAATAAAAAACTAAACAAATTATGTTCGCCGAACCCAGGAATTGAACCCGGGCCGCCGGCGTGACATTTGTATTCTCATATCTGAAAATGCATGTTTACTTAAATATTGGAAAAAATGAATCGGAGAGATATTTAAAGCATACATATTTGAAGCATGAGTTTGATCTGTTCGTAAGCCTTTATTTTTTTTGAGAGGCTTGGGTCCTGTGTGCTGTTTTTACAAATTATGGGGTTTTATGTGTATCAGATACATGTTAAATTACAATACTTTAATAACATTTTACCTCAGGAAAGGGGAACAGAGGAAATCGAGATTCCAAATGACGGAACGCCTTTAGGAATACACATCATTGCAAGAGTAGAAAATGACGATGGAAGGTAAAGTCACAATCAGTATTATGTCCTCTTCTGAGTAAACTTAACACTTTCCACGCAGCTTTTGGTTTTACCATATTCAAAACAGATTTTTCAGAAACCTTTCCCAGCTTTTAAAGTCTATCTCAAGAATTACTGAACCAATACTAAGCATTTTCGTACTTATTGTAATGCATTTCTCATATTCATTATACAGTAATGAAATTATTTATTGTTGACATTTTTGAAACATTTTGTGACATTTTGGAATGTAGTCTGCAGACGCCTAACGTGCGGAAAGTGTTAATTTTGATTAAGGATATTATAGAACTGTGCCTATCCGTACACTTTGGGCAACCAATCTAATGCTTTGTGGCATATCTACAATGGAAAGTAGACTTGTACATTCTATCACAGACTCAAGAAGATCTTGTCCCAAATGATGGTAGCAGCGTACAGAGTGCACTATAACAACGTAAATAGGAAATAATTATGATGACAACCTATATACTATAAGAAGATACATGAATAGTATATGCACGAACAGATACAAGATTTATTGACAAATATGAACTAGATCAGCTATAATAATTGTGCATAGGGATAGGGGTAGTATGAGGTATCAGCTGTGTTATCAAAAGAAATCTTACCCAAGCACAATACAATTTGTCCACAATACTGAAAATCACTCTTTTCTGATATAATGAAGAATGCCTTGGTAATTTTTAACCTTTTTCAGCCATTAAACCACCCTACCCAATTTTGGTGGAATTTTAGACAGGGGTTGGATTAGACGCGTACAAACTTCCAACACCCAGTTTGACAACTTAAGCATAAGCCTTATCGCAAATCGGAAAAAAATCCATTGATTATCCTTTTCTGATGCATTGTGGGATAGAAAAGGGGCATATTTTGCCCCTTTTCAATCCCACAATGCAACAGAATAAGCCTTATCGCAAATCTGAAAAAAAATCCATTGATTATCCTTTTCTGATGCATTGTGGGATAGAAAAGGGGCATATTTTGCCCCTTTTCAATCCCACAATGCAACAGAATAGGATAATCAATGTATTTTTACAGATTCGCGATAAACCTTATTGTGCTGGTAATAATGGGTATTAGCAGCTTTTGGATAAATAGTAACTTTGATGCTATTGCTATGTTCTTTTAGTGCCTATGGTTTAGTTGTGCATGGGATAGAGGATGGCGGCCGGGCTGCTAGGGATGGACGACTCAAACCAGGAGATCACATCAAGACAATTAATGGCATCAATATTACTCAGGAGACATTTGACAGGTAAAAACACATTATATTATAGCGTATAAACAACTCAAGTTTGATCAGTACTCAGTTGGCCGAAATCACATTAATGTAGTTCCATATAAACAGTATGGAATGAAAGATGAGTAAATGGTAACTACTGTTGTTGAATGAATGAACCAGGAGTATATGGATCAAAATACCAAATATTGCTCCATCTTTCATGGATTACAGTCAATCCTAAGCATAAATGGGGACGACGCAAATAAATTGGTGATGTACGTGTGATATATGCGTGATTCACATGTGATGTGATCTGTGAAAACCTGTCGGATGTCGCCATATGTGAACTTGGGATTATGGGTATTTATTTTAATTTTTTAATTTTTTAATTTTTTAGAAAATTAATTTCCAATGAAAGTTTTCATCTTTCATGAAGTTTCACCTTCAAAAACTTAAGTCACTTTTCTAATTAACTTTATAATGTTATTCTATTGAACTATGTAAATTTTTTGGCCTATTTTCATGATTTCTTGTTTTGTAGCTTTTTATGACATCACAATCATCATTCACTCATAACTTTTTTTGAAGTGATCGTAGAAAAATGATCGAAACACAGTTCTGTAATCGGCACAGTTTCAGCTTTCTTATGATATAAATATCTCCAATATGAAAAATGCCACCATGTGGCGGGTTTTGACAGATCGCATCATAATATGGATCCATAGACCTCACCTCATTATGAATTAATTTGGCACATGGATAGAAAGCCTCATAACCTTCGCCGATTAGGTACTGAGCAAACTGTAGAAATCTCTCATCCCATTTTCATTAGAAAGTGTGAATTATTTCATACACATTTCATTCACGTCTATTGACTGGTTGGTACATGTAATTGGTTTGACAGTTTAATGTGGCTGGATAAACTATACCATAAAATCACATTGTAAATGCCATTAATTGCATGTAAACATCTGGAGGGACAGGGTAAACTGCCAATGCAATAAGATACCAGGTACTTTAAAAAGCTGGTTTATTTTCTTGGCGTTTGCTTCATGTGTGATGTAGCTACTAATTTCCCCATCTTTTGTCAAAATCATCACTATTAGTGATGATTTTTCAAATGTGGGGAATCATTTCTAATGATGGGGTTTGGTGTGGGGGGGGGGGGGTCAATACAACCCTACAATTGAGCATAAAATTGTTTTAGAAAATAGTATTGTTGCCTGTTAAGTTGCAAGCATTTTCATTTTCAACCTCAGAACAAAATGTAGTGGTTAATATTGGCTTTCCTGGTATTTTGTGAATACTGAAAAAATGAAAACGAGTAAGAAAAATGCCATTTTGAAAATTGAATTTGGACTTTCAAATCAAATCAAACAAATATTCAGCATATGTATTCACGATAACAATTCCAGTAGGAAAGGAATTACACAATACAAACAAGTGATATTTTCAGTGGTCATTCGTCAGCCAATAATTGTACTTGGGAGTTGACGAAAAAACATATGTTGAAACATAAATTGTTCATATTATTGCTATTCTAAATTTAATAATACTTCTCTAATTAGATATTGCTTTCTCTCTTTTGTAACTCTCTCGTATTTCGTAAAGACGTTCTGTGTACAGGTAAGATGGTACAGTCTGGCAATCCCTGTTATCTGATGTATATTATTAAACATCCCATAATGCACTTGTCATCCCACGTAATTATGTTGATAGTGGTTGCAGAGAAACAGTGCCTGAATGGTGCCTACATGTTAAATAGGGGACAGAAATCATAGAGCATTATGGGGTATATTGAAATATGATTTTTAAAAAATTTCTCTGAAGAGGATATGCCTACCATCACACCCACCCAACCGCCGTCCTACCTTCATTGTGTTTTAACACTTTCCACGCGGCTATTAGTTTTACCATATACAAACAGATTTTCAGAAACCTTTCCATTATTTTCAAAGTCTATCTCAAGGATTACTGAACCAATACTAGGCATGTTTGTACTTATTTCAATGTATTTCTCATGGTGATTCTAAATATGGTAATGCAATTAAATAATTTTGACATTTTTGAAACATTTTGTGACATTTTGGAAAGTCGTCTGCAGACGTCTGCCGCGTATAAAGTGTTAATAAAGCATGCTTTACCTATGGGCAGCGAAATTTAAAACAAGGGTTTTTTCAAGTAAAAGTCCTTATCTGGTTTAGCGAGCAATTTTACCAGGGATAAAATTACATTTCTGTGCAGTATGTAAAATGTCCTCAAGTTTCTTTTTTGTTACAACATGACAACTAGTTTATGCACAATACCCCCTGCTGTCATGAGCTTGAAGCCAAAACCTGATTATGGTATGTGGACAAATTCAACACTCAGTTCAAAGACTTGTTCACAAATTTCCAGTGACAAAAATTGTGGAATGTCAGTATTTTGCTGTAATGTAATTTTTAGGCCATCCTTATGAGAAAAAACAACAATCTTTTTGGCTGCATCCTTTGCATGTCCGTCAGTCTGTGTGGATGTGTGTATCTGTGTAATAAGGGGATAGGGGGTAGGGGTGTCTGTGTAATAGAACAAAAAATAAAGTATACATATAAGTGTTCAAAAGAAAAATCATCCAGCAGGCCTGTCATCCAGAAAAAAATGTAATCCTTTTACCTACATACTAAACATTAACATTTCTGAACTAAAATTCCATACATATATTTTGACACAGATATTGTCATAAAAAATAAATACATTCCATGCATTGACTATTAAACATTGCTTGGCTAAAAGGACAAGCAATTAAAATAGTAGAGCGGAATTAGAATAGGGATCAGATACACACATAATTGCCTGAAATTGCCTGAGTGCGTTAGTGTGTCAATAGAACCTAAATACAAAATGTTACAATACATGACCTACTTGCAGAATTTAACGCATATTAAACTTAGAATTTAGTAGTTATCCACAGACTGTATCAAAACCTCTCATTTTTGTCCTGAATGTGATCAGTGGAATGGACCATAGTCTGGCTCTATATAGTCCAGTCAGTTCCAAATTGGCAAAACCTGTTTACAGCAGGGAATGAATTCATAAGAATGTCACACACAAAACACTTTGCATGGTCAGGTTGTTTCCTCCTCACGCAGTCCCCTAAAGGTCACCATTTAGATTGAAACCTTTGGTACTTATTTGTCAAAATGTACACCTCTTGGTTTATCGTATTTGAAATTACATCCACCATGCCTAGTATTAAAATCTCTGCTCTGCTATAGGCATGTCTCCATGACTGATATTTATGATAGCTTCCCGGTGATTTAGTCTTGGTATAGTGGTAGCACATCTCACATTTGAACAGGCTGTGATGGATTGCCCATATTGATGTTTGATTAGAATTTAATATATATTTCATTTTGAGATATTTCTGTCTTGTCATTTAAACAGTGGCGGCAAATGTCAAGTGGTGCATTGTCTTTAGGACAGGGATTAGACGTAAAAAAATGGTTTGTTTGTCATAACCTGACTGACCCTAAAAAATAACTGGACTTTTTTCTCTCCAATTTTCAAAAAAGAGAAGTTAAATACTGACAGAACCGATTATTTTCTTTTTCCCCATTTGTGATTTGTGTTTTTTTTGTGTGGAGAAATGTTGTAATTTGTTGTAATTGCTTTCATGTTTGCCAGAAGCAGTGTATCATTCAGTAGAATATAAAGCGTAAAAAAACCCACAAAAATATGATAAGCTGACGAACAGGCCCTATTTGTTTTGAGTTCATTACGTTAAACAAATAATTTTTGTAATGCCTGACAAATAATAGGCCCATTGCCTTTGCAACAGTGATTAGATATACATTACTGTTGTCATCGGCATAGATGGATCTGTCGGGTAATGTTATTAGGTGGATGTGTGAGAGTTATTTATATATATACAGGGTGTAGTATATAACATTTATTTGGGGTTATTTTATGTCAATGACTCTCACAGGGCGCTTGCTATAAAGCAGTAAAATCAATGAATTGTTGTCATACTGGTTGGTTAATACCAACATACCGGCACTAAATGACACTATCGTGGACAAGTCAGTTTTGTACATGCTTTCTATAACGAACCATATCTGAAGAACCAAACAAGCTAAACGTGCCATTTTGTCAGGATAATTTCAAAACTTACTGCTGATCAAGACTGAGAAAACACAAATTCTCTGAAACTATGAATGTGGATGAAAAATTACTTTGAACTTGGGTCAACTTTTTTTTTAACCACCCTGTACTGTAAAACACTATATTTTTGAATTACTGCTATTAAAGCGGGCATTTAATTTTGCGAATCTGGAAATTCTACTGTTACTTTCAATAGAAAATGATCAATTTCACGGGTATTTAATTTCACGAATCCACATCCCTCGTGAAATTAAGTGGTTTTACAGTATTGATTTTCCTTCTTTTGAAGCCTGCTTCTCAATTCTTGTTGATTGAAAAAGCGATGATTATGACAATGAAAATGGATGATTTATGAAGCAGGAAAGAAAACTGTTAAGATGATACTGACAGATAATTTGCTATCATACGAGTTTTCTTGTCACAAATAATGTGGATCGATGCTTCGGGATAAATAATTAATCAAAACAGAGATAGTATCTTGTAACAAGAAATCTATCTCCTTACGGAAATGCATCAAGATTAATCTAGATATCCACTGATCTATTATAAATGGTAGGGTATGCTTATCACTTTCAACGCGGTAGGCGTCTGCAGACGACATTCCAACATTTCACAAAATGTTTCAAAAATGTCAAAATTATTCAATTTCATTATCATATTTGGTATCACTGTGATAAGTACAAACATGCCTAGTATTGGTTCAGTAATCCTTGAGATAGACTTAGAAAGTTGGAGAAGGTTTCTGAAGAAAAGAAATCTGTTTCGTATAATGATAAACCAATAGCCGCGTGGAAAGTATTAACAAAGGTTTTTCGTTGACATGCAGCCTTATATGATGAAGCAAAAGGGAAGCATGGCTATCACTCAGCATAGTAGATTTGCTATAGTAATTCATATGTTAGGTTAGTGTTAATACTATTAGTTATAGTGCCATCTGGGAGTGAATGCACTTTGTGTCATAACTAAATCCAGACACATTAATCTTGAAACATTATCTGGTGAGATCGTGAGTATTAGAGAATGAGAGTGATTTGTTACCATCTTGTCACTGGGGAAACATGTTATGGAGAGATGGATTGCATCGGGGATCGATCCTTGTATCTTGAAGCAAATGTGATTCTTTAAGGCCAATAAAAATTGTTTGATTGTCCATAGTTGGGTCGGTTGGTCTGGAAAAGGTGTTTTTTCCCTTGCCCTTTATTTCAGGTACCAAAAGAAAATGAGATGTACTGCCTACACACAGGGCGCATAGAAGCTACACTGGAAACATGATTGTGTGCCTATGTCTATGGGAACCGAGACAAATTGGAGACCAGAATTAGGGCATTTTGCAAAAACTCAATGCATTGTGGTGGTGTCTTTAAAATCTTCTTTTGTATGGCACATAGTGTGTATTTTTTTTAAATCTTGAGACAGTGACTCCAGGCATACTTTGTGCAAGTAAGGCTTGACAAGTAGAGAGATTCATGTCATCTTATAGACTCTGATTTTGAAGTAGACTATTTTGTAGGATAGCATATCAGAATATGTAGGGCAGCATATGTAGGACATGAGTTTTCAGTTATCCCGACTATTACAACTATGTATAAAGCCTGATAGTCAATGCAATCAGCAGCGCCTTAGGTGTATACATACATTTGCCCATTCAACGGTGGTTAATTTGTATCAACACATTGCCATTTAGAAGTATCTGTATATTAAACACTACTGTACTCTTGTTATGGCAACAGCTGAGGCATGTATAGAGTTTTGTTTATTAGGATAGGTTTGTATAGGGTGTTCAGTAATTGATGTCCCACCCATTGAAATCCTTACACATAATTTCAAGACATGCTTCAAATTGGATCGGATTTGTTTCAAATTGTTAGGTTTGATAAAAAGAATTTAAAAAAAAAATCATAACCAGGTCTAAGGTCAAGAAGGGGTCACTAGGGGTCATTGACCTTTACAGGGGTAAAATTGAAGACATGCTCTGATTTTGACCGGACTTGTTTCATATTGTGCGCATTGATAAGCTAAGCAAAAAAGTAAATTATTATAACTAGGTCAAAGGTCAAGAAAGGGTCAATAGGGGTCAAAATGTGTCAACTTCCGGAAGTACAGGTATAATTAATTTCTGCTGATTTACAAAAATACGCATAAAAACACGAAAACTATGTCGATTTTGATGCTTTAAACGCCACTAGCAAGATTTAGCATTCAGGCAGCCTATTAAACATGGTTTGTTTACACATTCCCTTCTCTACTCCAGTAATGACCAATATTGCCTCAGGCGGGGTGGGACATCAATTACTGAACACCCTATAGTACATCCCTGCTAAATGGCATGTCCATGTTCATTTGTAGGATGCTGGAGTTGTATCAGTCAGGCTTTAAGACCGAATCTTTATGTGAATTTAATCCTAATCCAGTCTGGCAGATTTTTGGAATAAAGCTAACAGTGTGGGGGATGGGGGGGGGGGGGGGGGGACATTGGACAAATAATGCGGACAGGAGTCCAGGTGATCATGCATCACGCTACGGCCTAAACAAAATTGTTGGATTGCCCTTTCACCTCAATTTTGTTTGAGTCGGTAGGTCGATATATATATATTTTTTTTAGATTTCAAAGAATGACCAAATCACACTGGAATACACCGAGGTTTATAATCGAACTAAATTTTGATTTGAAAAAGACAAAGGCTGGTGACGTGGATAACTATTTCATAGTGGGGTCACAGGGGTCATTTGAGGTCATTTAGGTGACAAATTTGTAATTTGTAATTTTTTTAAATTAAAAAAACAAGTAAACCGCGACTGAGTTTTTCCGATTTTTTAGGTCGGTCGGAAAAGGGAAATCCAACACTTTTTTAGGCCTAATGGGGTCACGCCTTCTGCTGAAGCTAAAGGTTTGCCACTTTTACTGACTTGGCTACTAGGGCTGTTATATTCAGGGAATCATGCTTCCGGGACTTGGAATTATTTTTCGGGCGGGACACGGGAGAGATTCCCGAAGTTCTCCAAATATACTATGGGTTGATTGTCGTCATAGTAACCACAGAAGTGAAAAATCTCACATTTTAGCGAGCATGATAGAAAAAAATGTATGGATTTGACAAAATAAACACATTTTAAGTGTATCTCCACTAACAATTTGCATTAAGTTAGAGTGATTTAGCTGATGAAATAGGCATTCTTCTGTAGGCTTATTGTTATTTTGTCGATTCGGGAAGGTGATTTTTTGTTCTATGGACTCAAACATTTCGGGCGGAACTCGATTCGCTCCCACCCTATTGGCTACTTCCAAAAAATTGGTAGCTAAAACAAGCCCTAAATCATGCATGAAAACAAAATCAAAATGCTACATCCTAAACGAAACAAAATACAATTTGAAAGTGGGATCTCCAAAAGGTGTTTTTCAGTTACAGACATGATGTGATACATCACATATTTGCAGACCAAATTACCAACTCCACTGCTGTGAAAGTGAACATTTGCCCACCAATTATTTTTTCACACTTTTTGCACAACATAATGTTTGCCTGAAAATAAAGCATGCCAATGTGACCTGTCTGTCAAAATGGACATGTTGGAGGCCCTAGTTAACTCTTGAGTTATTGGTATGACTAGATAGAGCACATTTTAAGCTTTGAAATGATACCATGTTGAAGGTCATTGTAATATCACAAGATATGATTTGAAGGAGCAGATTATTTTCTATTATTTTCTTTATATTTCCCCATATATATTGACCTCTATCTCAAAACTGTGTTTGCCGACAACATGTCCTTTTTTACATCACATAGGTGTTTCAAGTTGAATTTACGTCTGCATAAAGGAATGCAGAATTGTTAGACTGAGACGAGCCATTTATAACTGAATCAATTTAAACATCATTTATTACATCTATGTCAAATTGGGGTCAAATATGTAATCCATCATAGTCCGGTGTCAGTGGGCATTGTATGTTTCCTATTGTATATCATGGAAGGAATGTTAAATGTATTGTGTTATCAGTTCTCCTGCATTGTTCCACAGTGTTTTGTTATGTGTTTCTGTAAAGCATGAAAGGTTCGCATGCATCAAAATTTCGCAAATTTTTGTGAGTGCAGCTGACTCGCAAAATGTTCATGTACGCGAATGATTTGCTTTTTAAAGGCCTGTAATGACTTCTCAACACATTCGCGAAATGTTCATGCCGCGAAGAAGGCCTAAGTCGGTGATACGCGAAATTTTAATGGCGCGAACATTTCATGCATTACAGTATCTGTCATAGTGTTACATAGTCATGTTTGTATGTAAATCTTTTCTGCATGTCAGCTCTGTGCGATTAATGCGATTTTAGTCAGTGTTGGTACAACTCATGGTTATTGAACTCTTTAAAACAAGGTTTTTCTGTAAGTGGAACAAACAGGGTCATCAAACTGTTTTGTTCTGAATATTTAACACCTCAGTGGTAAGGCAATATGTTGTCTGTTTGTTTGTCCATTTCCGAAATAACCTAATTTTGAAAACTGACAAAATAAAATTTTACTGTACAAATGAATACAAACATTTTGGAAATTCCAGAAAGGGAAGGTTTTTTCTTCTTCCAAAATGCTGCCTTTCAGAAATACACTAGAATATTTTTTAAAACTGTTTCTTTATTTTTCTAAACTCTTTATGAAGTGATTTAATATAATAGTAACATATTCCCATTCACGTCTTATTGAGCAACTATTTGAAAGTTAATTATACATCTTTTGAATGTGATTTATAAAAAGTAATAAATAATAAAAATCTGACCGACCAACCTCAACCCCTATCCCAGCCCTAAAAGTTACTCTAACGATATCAGAGAAACGTAACTTGCTAAACTTACATTATTGATAACAGTTGTGCTGATCCAACTGAATGCGCTGAGACAACCTATCAGCGCAAATCAACAGTACACCTATAGGTGAGCCCGGAGTGACGTCACATGCCGTTGACCACAAACTACGTGAATTCAAACAAATTCAGATTGCACCATCACCAAAACGGCCAAAATTTAACCCTTTTTGTACTCCCGTGAAATGTTACCATCGAACAGAATATTTGACAAAGTGATTCCTCTACATACTCATGTTATCATATTTACACATAATGCAAGTTTTTACATGTTTTTTACAGGTCAAAGTCTGAAAATCGAGTGAAACATTTTACAAATTTCTGAAATATTGCTCATGTAAACAACGGTCGCTTACACAGCCTCACATGGTCACTAGGAACGTTCTTCTGTATGGTCGAGTAGAGCGTAGTAATTGATTTTGATGCTTTGTTGTCAACAGCAAATTGAAGGTCCGGGCTGACCTATACACAAATGCTGAAAACCTGAATTAATTCCAATTTACACTTTACGTATTGCCCTTACCACCTGGCATTTGCCCACAGCTAAAAGGTAGTTGACGTTTGAGTAATAAAAACCGGCACCTCAACAACTTTACCTGGAAAAAACTTCCTTTTTTGATGACTATACAACACATTTGCCAATTCTTCAAACTACATCGAAAAAAGTATTGAATTTGCTGCTTGGAACAATCCATGATGAACAGGGAGTTGCTGTAATTCTCTCTCGGTCTGTGTAAGAGATACGACTGTGTAAGAGACCATACATTCTTGCTGAAAAACAATACCTGTAGGCCTTACATACTTGATCTGAATGTGCGGCATATTTGAAGACGGATGTAAAGAACTGTAGGTGATTGATATTACGGAACAAAACAATAGAGAATGTGATACTGTTGAACTGTTACATAGATTAGAAATAGGAGAGGTAAAAGGGACAATCTGGTGCAAACTGTGTGGAAAAATTCCAGGCTAAGATGTTTTAGAAACAATTTTGTTTAGCAATTTACAGTGGCAAATCTTGATAGAGAAATATGGTTTTGCCCCTCTTGACACAAGCCAGACACTGCTTCTGTATGTACCTGTCAGCATTTGATATATGGTATTTCATAGAATGGAGATAATGTTCGTTTTCAGCAAAAGATGATGAACTCTAACGAGGTTACATTGATGATGATGAACTCTAACGAGGTTACATTGATGAACTCTAACGAGGTGGTTATATTTGGTGATAATTTTAGATTTGATAATGAATTTTGAGACAAATATCATGTTTGTTTGTTAGGTATGTCTGCAAGTTAAATGAACAGGGTGAGAGATATGTAACAGCATCGTACTTCCATGGTAACAGGCAGGAACAGTAGTGGTTTTGGCTCCCAGCTCATCCTTGTCTTCTCCAGCACGTTTGTGTTGTATATCATAAATGTCGTCCTGCCCCAATAAATATGATAGCGGTGTATGACAAGGCCAAGAGATCACTGCTAACAAATTACAGTGTATTTGAATGCAGTGGGTGGTTGCAATCACAGTTTATCCTGATAGGTCAGTGGAACACAACTCTTGATGGTGTGCGTGTCTTGTGATCAAGTAAGAAGCCTGTTTGGGCTACCTTTTTGAAAAGACCTAAAAGTACCCCTTTTAAAAATTGGGCTATTTTAACTGAGATAGTGACACACATCATTGAAGTCTAGTATGGCGATGAATTGGTACCTGTGTTGCTAACGCAATAGATTGTATTGCGAAAGGCTAGAAAGTGTCTTTGGTATCGCCAATTTTGAAATTGTGCGATATCCTCATCAGGTTTTGGGCAAGTACATTGTATACTGCCGGCAACACTGTTCTGAATTGGTAAAGAGGTATCTTTTAGAAGATACACTTGGGATCGTGACAGCCTCATGATAGTCCCATGGTGGAATAGACTCATTGGGGAATTGCTATATGGGATTGAAAAGTTTCTTGAACATCTCATGAACCGAGAAAAAAACCCGGTACAATACATCAATTAAGAAAGGATTTAGAGGAGAGGATTTTTTCTTCTTGGCTGTGATGCTGATATAGTTTTGGATACAATTTTGATTTAAGTTGGTAAATTTTCGATATGATGGCTTCACATGTGGACCAGTTGATGTGGTATGTATACGGAAGATGTGGATTTGCGTTTCATACAAGTTTGGTTGCGCTGTTGTTTCTTGAGCCATGCCTTCTGTTGTTTACCTTCAAACGTGGATAGTGATATTGTTCTTCCAATTAAGGGATGAAATTCAATTCAAGGTTGTTATGCTAGTTAGTGCTGGCACAGGGGTAAACATTTTGATGTATGACACAAACAATGTCAGATGGAATGTAAACAAGACCATGGAGGTAACATATTTGATTAAAGTATGGAATTCTACTAAGTATGGAATATTTAGTGCTTTAGTAATTTTCATGTCTTGTGGGCATATCTGTACTGAAATTCTGTGTGCAAAAATAACTAGCATACTTGGAGAGAATTTGCTGCATATTATTGTCTTGGCGCGTTAGGTCTTTGTATGTAGGAGTAATCCAAAACTATCATCATAGTTAAAATTCTGGACGACTATCGAAGTGGTCTTATTGGTGAGCTTCATTTGTCACGGTTTGCTGAAATTCTACAATTAACAAGATTTTGTCTTAGAAGAAAAAAACCAAAACAATCTGGTTTGAAAAGATACCATAATCATTGATTTGGATCACAATTTCACTTGATCCAAATCTTGAATGATATGTCGAATTCTTCCAAATAATAATTTATATTAACCATTAAGATGTATAATGATGGGCCTGAGTAAAGGTTGACACAGGCTGGCAGCAGAGAACTTGAAATCAACCTCCATTGGTGTAAACAAAGATGTGATTGCAAGGTAACCATGGTAACTACTAACCTCTCATCCCATCACTTCCTTGGTTTGGTTTTACTTACTGGAGTCCTACACCTGTTGAATGTTGATTATTAGAGGTTAAACATCTACAAATCATTGTTCTATTCATCACTCACAGGGCCCAAGAAATCATGCGAGAGGCCATGAAAACACCGACGGTAACAGTGGAAATTGAGCGTGAAAAACTGCCTCCGTTGATCTCACCTGGATCGCCACTGTCGCTAGAGAATGGCATATCAAACCAAGGACCAACGCCTCCTCCACGATCACTGCCTTCTGTACCGGCAAGGTCCCCCACAACATCTCTATCTGCGCCGTTATCGCCAGGAGCACAGGAAAAGTCTGCTAGCCTTATAGCGCCGACCAATACCAGGAGGATAGGCAGGAAATTGTATATACAGCTCATGAAAGGTAAAGCGTTATTTCATATATTTATAGTAGTTATGTTGAGGGTTAAGTCAATTATTTGGCAAACATACACTCAATTCAAATGTATGAAATAGCCTATGTCATTAGGCAGAGATGTGGTGGGATTAAGCAAAATGAGTTGGACGTCGCAACTTTTGATTTTGAGATACAACCAAAGGAACACATTTTTTTTGTTGAAAGCATTTCAATTACTCATTTCTTTGGAATCAAGTGTTCAATTGTAATGGGGATTTCTGCCACATTTAGCATTACAACTGATCAATACAAACAAGTAGAAAACTAAAAATGTGATATGAACAACTTCAGACTCATTTCGCTGGGTCGCATCATATGTGTGACCCAACATGAGTGAATGAGGCACAATGCGGCAGCTAATTTGACCTAAGAGCACAAATGTGGGACAAGGTCAGAAAAAGTCTTATAGCAAGTCTTATTTCTGATCTTTGACACCGCTTGTATCCAACCAAAGACTCAAATTCATGAAAATATAGAGTTAATCTACCATTGGGTATTTATTTTTCATTTGACTCCATTATTGATTTGTTAACAAAATTAAAACTTAAAATTTTCACAACTTGACAATTTGTATTTGGTGTTTTGACAATAATCAATAATCTGTAACTTGGTTAGGAATGAGATATAACAATGGCAAAACAGCCCTCAATTTATACATAATATTATCGTGACATAAATAACTAAATTTTCATATATCCTTCATTGTGCCTCATTTACTCGCATTGGGTCACATATGTTAACTGTTGAACTGAAAGTTACCAATTCGATAGCAAACAAGAGGCAAGGATAGGGAATGCGAGGGACCAACTACCAACTCTACTTGTCCATGTTAACAATTGTCTTTGGTGATTTTGTACCACCTCTTCCACAGGTCCTCAGGGCCTTGGATTCAGCATAACAACTAGAGACAACCCAACAGTAGGTACGGGTAAGAACCCAATCTACATCAAGAACATATTGCCAAAGGGAGCTGCTATAGCTGATGGTAGGCTCAAGGCAGGAGATAGGCTGCTAGAGGTAGGGTTTACTGTCAGTTTTAATTATTGTAAAATGTAAATTCAGGCATGAGACTGTTCCTGATAATTCAGGAATTCCTGCTTTTTTGTCACCCAAATTTCTGCATTTTATTGATTTTCAGCCCTTTTCTTGTCTTTTTAGCCCAATTTCATGCTTATTTTCCTACTTTTCCACAAGTTTCCTGTTTTTTTATTTGAATTCTTTTTCATGCCTGTAAATTGCACAAAGACAATGTATTAACACTTTCCACACGGTTTTATAAGTTTTACCATATAAGTAACAGATTTTTCAGAAACCTTTCTCAATTTTTAAAGTCTTATCTCAAGGATTACTTAACCAATACTAGGCATGTTTGTACTTATTTCAATGCATTTCTCATGGTGATTCCAAATATGGTAATAAAATTCAATAATTTTTGACATTTTTGAAACATTTTGTGACATTTTAGAATGTCGTCTGCAGACGCCTGCAGCGTGGGTTAACCCTCTTAGATGGTCACAGGCTACAAAACGAAGGCTCATCCAATGATCAAATTGTCCTCTCAGTGTGAAAAAACCCTGAATATGTTACAGTGTCCTGATCGTTGCAAAACAGTATCTTTTATCATCAGTTTTTAGAATGACCAGTACATTTCGGGTTTCATCATCAGTTCAAAAACTGTTATATATATCTGATTTCATCACCAATTTGAGACTTTTGAATGAGTACACTTGATTCCTCCAACTGTGTGCAGTGACACCAGAGGCTATTCATACATGAATACTGGCACTCGCAGGTAAATACTATACAGTCAACACAATAAGTAACTGGCCAGGTAATACATGTTCTGATACCTCTAAAAATATAACTCCTACATAAACAATAAATTATAACGTGTTTGAGAAATGTCTTCTCTTTAACTTAAGATATTGCACATTAAGAATGGTTGAGTATTGAGGAACTTACAATCCCAAATGTAATGCCAAGCATTTTGCTTTTCTACACGCGGACTCATCAGATAGATTGCGTTCTGCATCCGATTTGTCTCGTCTGACAGAACACAAAATTCATAACCGGACTCTTGCATCAGCTGCTGACAAAGCTTTCTTCTATGCTGCACCAAAACTATGGAACAAATTACCAGTTGCAGTCCGCACATCATGCTCTGTTACAGTGTTTAAGAAAGCTCTCAAACATCACCTGTTTTCACAAATCTGATTGCTTCTATTTAATCTTGTTAGATATTTCTCTGTTTATTGCTTTTGATGCCATGTAGATTTTCATGTATTTTTGTGTATATATTTTTGCGCCGTGGTCTTATAGAAATGGCGCGGTATAAAAGCCTTTCGTATGTATGTATGTATAGGCAAATTTTTTTGAGTAGTGGTAGTGCTTATTCACCGGTCGATGTCCAGTTTGTTGGATAGTCGGCTGGCCGCATTGTTACGGTTGATCAATACGGCACACACACTCTACCTCTCATACGCTCTCTGTGTTGAAAAGAAAAATGTGAAAATGAAAATCAGACTAGACCTTTTGGGATTGTAACTTACTCAATAATCAACCATTCCTAGCGTGCAATATCTCAAATTAAAGAGGAGAAATTTCTCAACAATTTTATAATTTAATATGTTTGTGTATGTTGATTTATACTAGAGTGTGCTCACTGCACATAGACAAGATAAATGAAGTCAAATACATTTCAGATTTCATCACCAGTTTTAGACGTAAAAATGATAAATACTATAGAATGACTTGTAAATCTTGTTTTATCCCATTATCAGTTCAAGACTTTAAACACTATTTATACATTTGTGTGATTTCATCATCATCATTGTGAGATTTAAAAATGACCAGTACATTTTTTGTATCCACTTAGGTTCAAATCAGTCATAGCGAATTACCCCCCTCAGAGGTATGTTTGAGTGCAAAAACTTTGGTTGTAGGATTTCACAATTCACTACAGCTTGTTTTATCTCATCATCAGTTCAGGACTTTAAACACTATTTATACATTTGTGTGATTTCATCATCATCATTGTGAGATTTAAAAATGACCAGTACATTTTTTGTATCCACTTAGGTTCAAATCAGTCATAGCGAATTACCCCCCTCAGAGGTATATTTGAGTGCAAAAACTTTGGTTGTTGGAATTCACAATTCGCTCTTTTGTAAATCGTGTTTTATCTTATCATCATTTCAAGACTTTAAACACTATTTATACCCTTGTGTGATTTCATCATCATCATTGAGAGATTTAAAAATGACCAGTACATTTTTTGTATCCACTTAGGTTCAAATCAGTCATAGCGAATTACCCCCCTCAGAGGTATATTTGAGTGCAAAAACTTTGGTTGTTGGAATTCACAATTCGCTCTTTTGTAAATCGTGTTTTATCTTATCATCATTTCAAGACTTTAAACACTATTTATACCCTTGTGTGATTTCATCATCATCATTGTCAGATTTAAAAATGACCAGTACATTTTTTGTATCCACTTAGGTTCAAATCAGTCATAGCGAATTACCCCCCTCAGAGGTATGTTATTTGAGTGTAAACACTTTGGTTGTGGGAATTTGGGAATTCACAATTGGCTCTTTGCATGGACCGCCAGCAGCTGGTACAACCTCGATCTGGAATCAGAAGGAATAAGAGTCTTGAATACCAAAGAAGATTTTAAAGACACCACCACAATGCATTGCGTTTTTGCAAAATGCCCTAATTCTGGTCTCCAATTTGTCTCAGTTCCCATAGACATATATGCACACAATCATGGCTTCATAGCGCGTTCATCGTTGGAGCTCTTAAGTTCTGTATTTCATCAATGAATAAATTAGTTATCAGTGTTCCTTTTTCTTATTTTTAAAACTTGAGAGCTCGACAAATGCATCATGTGGAAAAAGCTTTAGTTGGTTGGTGTTTGCGCAATGTATTGTGGGAAGACCTTAAAATCTTCTTCGCTTGAATATTATACAATGGCTCAATGCATGACCAGTCATACAGGGTAGGGTGAGTCAGAAAGAATGGGCACTTTTTTGGCGAAAGCGCCAGAGAAATATTAGGCCTGCATATTAAAAACCAAATATAGTGTTACAAAGAACACATTATTTGGCTTTCATTAAAAAAAAATTTTTTTTGAATGCGAACATTGCATCATAAAGTTGCAACCATTTGAGTAGAACCGGTATTTTAAAGCCAATCCACGGAATGGCAATAACCCATAGTATTGTTGGTTGCCTGATTCAGAGAGATGCTGATCAATGAAACTAGTGAAAAAACTGAAAAGGCACATGAATGTTGGATACAATATCTTAATAAGACTGGAAATAAATAGATCTGTGTAATTATGTGTAATAAAAAGCCTGAAATCAAGAAGGAAAAGTAAAAGGAGGCATATCTACTGATTCAGAATTAGAATAATTTTAGCAATGGCTTGATAATTTGACCATTCCATGGATTTGCTTCAGATTTTTGGGGCTTTACTCAAATTGGTGTAACATGATAACGAAATGGTCGATTTTTAAAATTCTTCTTTCGAATGAAAGCCAACTTGTAGATCTTGAAAGCGCTACCATTGATTTGGAATATACATGCCTACATCTTTGGTGACACTTTTGTGAATAATTTGCCCGTTCTTTCTGACTCACCCTGTATTGTGTGGAGAGAGTTGAACTGGTTACATATAAGGTTATGTTATAGTCTGATTTGTTCTGGTACTAGTTCCAGGCTCTACATGATGATAATGGCGGGACAGTGCAAAGGGTGAATAGTCTGCAGTGTGAAGACCAAGATGTCACCATAGCAAGGTTGGCGTAGATGGGAGGAGGCATTGCTTGTCTTCCCACCTCTATTTGCCACTTACGGGAGGGGAGGTGATAACCCCAACAAATATGAAATTTATCAAGCGCTGTTACTTTTGAACTAGTATTAACCCTAACCTTTCCAAGCCCTACGATTCACTACGGCCCAAAACAATCTCCACACGCATGCTACAGTATTGATTTGATGACGTCATTGTCCGAGCTGATATGTGGGTATGAAATAGCTGCCCAAGCAGCTTGGTCAGTGTGGTTAGGGACACATATTTTATCGAAAAGTTTTTTTTTTTTTTTTTTTTTTTTTTTTTTCATTGTTTCTCTTTGCCTGTACTAGGGTCTGGTGGAAAGGAGAGAAAACATACAATAATGGTCCCCAGACCCCTGCTTTAAAATTTTTTACCCAAAACTAATTTTGTTACGTTGTCCAAAAAATGTTGGCTCAAAATTTTTAAAAAATCTGATTTTTTTCTTCTTGAAATGTGATACAAAAAATGGATTCTTTGACTCATTTTTCCTTGTATACTTTTATATACATCACCTGAATAGGTCAAAAGTTACAACGCTTGATAAATTTCATATTTTTAGGGTTAACACCCCCTAAAGTACCCTTTTACCAGGACAGTGACATAACTTATAGATTCAGCATTTATTTACATACCTGTATGTACATGCTATCTTTGTATCTTGTGTGTAAACTTCATCATTTGCAATTTGCACATTAGATGCATTACTACTCTCAGTCAATGGCATGGTGATGTTACTGTCTCAGGGAAGCGAAATGGACTGCAGTTTGTGTTAGGGACATTTGTTCTACTTTTTACAAATACTAATATCACATTCAATGTTTTTATAGGTACATGGTGGAAATGGGGTGACTAACTGTAACATTTCTAAATTTATATCCTGTATAAAATGATTGCCTAGAATCAAAGAAGATTTCTTGTGCAGTCCATCATGTTTTGTTTGTTTTTTGCCTAAGGCCTAAAAAAACCAGGTTTGATTGGCATAACCCGACCGCCCCTATTTTTACCGCCGACCCTAAACATTTTTTTTTTTTTTAATTTAATTTTTTTTTTTTAATTATTGATTTTTGTTTGTTTTTGTGTGTGTGTGAGAGAAAGAAAAAAACCCAGTGAAAATGTGTATTTGTGCCATTTGTTTATGTCAGTATGGTATATCTGGCATATAACATTTCATAGACATTTTATAGATTTAAAAAAAATTAAAAAAATCAGACCTACCTACCCTATTTCTTTTTCTATGTTACGCCAATCAAACTTTTTTTTTTAGGCGTAAGTGACAAGGGGCAAAAGTGGAAAAAAGAAAAGGGTACTGTTTATTTTCATTTCCATTTTCATATATTGTGGTATCTTCTCACATGTCAAATGTATAGAATTTAACCAAATGAGGGAGAAGCTGTTGATTCCCATTTTAACTCAAGATGGCCGGTGAAGGATGAGTCAATATAATCTTGGCAAATACTAACAGGATTTTTCACACTCTTTGAATTTTTTATATAGAAACACTTTCCAAGACATATATAATCTGATTATACATTGAGTAGATGCAGAATTTTGCTCCAAGAAAATCATCTGATATCCAGGGTCAGAAGTTTGTTAAAGAAGTTTGTGAGAATCCATTTAGATTCTTGCAAAGGATTTTGTGAGAATCTATGGATTCTCTTCCATTCAAATAGTGTGTTTTTATTGTTAGACAGAATATCTACGAGAACCAACTTGGGATTCTTTACCAGCGTGAATCTTTGAGACTGAGAGAATAGATTCTTGGATTCTCCTCAAATTTCTGACCCTGGAAATCCTGATATTCGTGGGTCAAACAGTGTCTGCAATGTGCTGTTCCATCTTGTCAGTTCAATTATCAATCAGAATATATATATATTAATATGATGTGTACACTTACTAACAATGTTAATAAACACAACATCAAAAGTAAGTCCCCCTCTCAAAATGTCGTCATAACATCGTAAGGTAAAACATTTTACCAATAAAACTTAGTTAGAAATATTCCTATGACTGTTTCCTAAGTGTTGTTTGAAAATGAAAGATGTCCATGACTTCATGACTGAATAAGCTCAAATGGGAGACAAAAACTGCCCTTCTCGAAAGTCACAACTCACTATGCTAATATCTGAGCCAAGAAGGGGATTTATATGGCTGAATGATCATGAATTGATTACACATTACAGTAATATTTGCTCAACCACGGGTGTTTTTCCAATAGTAAGAAGCAATTCATAAACTTTGGTGACTTTTGATGTGGGCAGTTTTTGTCTTCCATTTGAGCTCATTCAGCCATGAAGTCATGGACATCTTTAATTTTCAAACAACACTTAGGAAACAGTCATAGGATTACTTCTAAGTTAAGTTTTATTGGTCAAATGTTTTACCTTACGATGTTACGACGACATTTCGAGAGGGGGACTTACTTTGGGTGTTGTGTTTAGGTCAGGTTGGTACTGGGTACTGTGGTGAATAGCACCTCTACTAAACGGCTTTTCATTTCTAACCTTCACAGTACACTGACAGCACAAAGTTAATGGAACGAACATATGTTTATAATTGTGCAAATATACGCCTTACTGACTATTTGAAACAAACAAGATCCATATTTTTACTCCCTTTAGGTGAACGGTATCGAGATGACGGGAAAGACACAGACTGAAGCAGTGTCCATACTGCGTAGTGTTAAGCTTGGAGGAGTGGTCAATCTTGTAGTGTCCCGACAAGAATCACCCGTCAAAGAAATGCCAAGACAACTTGTAAGTATGCTTATTGAGATGACCGGGAGGAGACACACCACAAGGCCTAATAAACATATAAACTATTTTGTAAAGCTTAGAATTGCCTAATTTGCCTTATTTAATTTTAATCTCTTTCTGAGAGTGGTTGAAACATATAAATCTGGAGGAAAGATAAAATCTTACGTGGTTTCAAATTACTATAGTTTGAATATAGTGAATTCTTGCTTATCTGTACAAGGGTATGTGCGTATATATAATAATAATAATCGGGATTTATATAGCGCCTTTCCAAGATTAGATCAGAGCTCAAAGCGCTGTAATTTTGCTGCCACTGGTGAATCATCAGAATCGGATCGCATCGACTAGGGTGCAGCCAATTCAGGCGCAAACCTATCCGCACTTAAATTGTAACATCCACTATATTTCAATGCAGCTCCCCAAATTAGCAGAAGGAAACTGTAAAACCCGGAGAAAACATGCGAGAGCGTGCATGGATCGGGATAAACCAAATGCACATAAAGCCCGGTCATGCACAGAATTGAACCCGGAATTCATTGGTGCAAGGCGAGGGAACTACCGCTGCGCCACCACTACCGCTGCGCCAACACGCTCCCCCTATATGTCAGACCTATCCATCCACCTCTTTCTGTAACAAATCTCTATAATCTATTTTCTCAACTCACAGAAGACGGACCATCCAACAGACGACCCAACAGCTGCGCAGAACAAGCAAGTGTTAACCTTTAACATCAGCTTGAATAACACAGGTTCCGCTGGTCTGGGCGTCAGTGTTAAGGGAAAGACATCAGGTGGTATCGATGGGGAAACAAAGGATCTGGGTATATTCATCAAGTCTGTCATTCATGGTGGAGCTGCATCTAAGGTGAGTGGGCAAAAATGTGCTCTAGCTTCCATTGTGCGATGTAAAACCCCTGTGTGTACGGGTTGATGGACCTCTCAGCAGAGATGTAACACTCAGAAATCAGACCATAACAAAATAATTCCGGAAATGGGGGATTTTTGTTTTTGTTTTTTGATTTATTTTTATTTCCAGAATTGAAATTTCAGCATGAAAAGAGGAAAAAAACAAAACATTATAGGGGGGTGATACCCTGTAGCCTATTCTCTGTACAAGCCCCCGTAACCGTAAATGTTTGATACTGTGCGCAAGTGCTCGGCCGTGGCCCCAGGGTATATACAGGGCGGAATATACTCCGCAATGTATGGTTCCCCCCCACCCCCCCCCACCCCCGTGGCCTAGCGGTAGATCGTCTGCCTCTGAACCCAGAGGTCCGGGGTTCGAGCCCCTGGGGGAGTAGGGGCACTTTTCCCCCTCGCTATTTGGCCACGAAAAAAATTCTTTGGAAAAGGTGCCTTGGGGGTTAGGGTTATCATGTTCTTGAAAATTCAATGCCTGGAAACTTTCCTATAAGGCCAGTTAAAACCTAATTAATAAAATTATGATATTTTCATGCTGCCAAATTAAAATTGTTTTGCCCCCCCCCCCCCCCCCCCCCCCAAAAAAAAGAGTTAATTTATTCTTTCCACTTTGACACTATTTCTCATTTGATCCTTGGAATCAAGAGGTTGCCACCTCAAAAGTTTATCAAAATTGCTATCTTGGCAACAACCCATGTAAATAATTACCATTATTATTTGATAACTGCGGCTTATGTTTTGATATGCCATTTATATGGCAATGACAATACATTTTTTGTTCAAGATATTGTTGTTGACAATGACATTTTTGTTAGGTTTGGAAATATTTGATTTGATAGAGTGTAACAATGAAGTTATTGTTACTTGCAATCAGAAATTTCAATATTCAATTAATAGCAAATGAAGGGAGAAGGAAACAAACTAGACAACAACCAATTGAATAAAATATCACCTTTTTACCGCCCTGGCTAAAAGCCGGAAGGGGATATTGTCATGTCATGTGTGTGGGGTGTGTGTGTATGTGTGTTCCCTTTTGGTTAGCCTGTTTGGTTAGGTTCGGCCTGTTCAGTGCTCTCATATGAAAAATCGGATTCCAATCTCAACTAAACTTGGTGGTGACAATAATATTTGAGATGACTTATGGGGGGGGGGGGGGGGGGGGGGTGTACCCTGATTGATCTCTAATGACCCCTATGTGACCTTTGACCCCATTAAGGTGAATCTTCCAGCCAGGGGGGTTCACAAGTCATGACTTGCAGTTTTGTTTTTTGATAATACATTTGTGCTGAAGTTATATCACAGAAGTGTGAATTGATTTACCGACAACAGGCGTTGGGAATGGTAGTTTTTGTGATGACCATTGTTTTCTAGATGACTACATGAAAATGGTTCACTGACAACATGGCTACAAAATCCCGATCATGAAACTGGATTAAAAGAAAGTATTTACCATATAAGGTATTTTTCAAGTTCAATTCATAAGTTGATGCTTTCTCTCCTTCAGGATGGTCGCCTTCGCCCTAACGACCAGCTCCTCTGTATAAACGACACCTCGCTACTTAACGTCTCCAACAGCGACGCTATGGAAACCCTACGTCGTGCCATGTCCGGCGATAAATCACCTCGCTCCGCAATACACTCGTCATTGCCCGCCGTTTTGAGGATCAGCCCGAGACACCTACCATGCCACGAGCAAGAATGAGTTTATCATCGCCATCTTCAGATAAGAGCATGGAAATCGGGATGCCATATATGCACGAACAAGACATGGAATGGGAAAGAACCTCAATAAAGGTATGCAAGATTTTACGGCAGCCTGGAAATAAGTCGGGTAGTTTTAGAAGGTCATGAAAAACACATGGTTCGGCAGATAGGCAGTCTTTCCTATATTTGATCTTTTTGGTTGGATGATTAAGGTTCATTTACAGGAAATAATAAAAATGTATTTTATTAATATAATGCTGCTCAGTATTTCCCTTCTGAACGTATTACATCAGGAGAAAAGCCACATACTCATATCAAAAAAAGCATGTGACACAAAACCGAGGGCTAAACTAACGACCTCGGGGATTGCCCCTCGGAGGCGTGCTGCCTCTCGGGACAATCCCTTGGTACCAAAACAAAGTCACCGATTTAAAACCAAAACCTTAACATAGCCCATACGCAGTCACCAACCTTAAAACAATGACAGCCAATTTGCTGACATAATGGAATGGGGCTATTTACATTGTCCCAGCGAAGATCTAAAACCTTGGTTTATGTTGAAAATAAAAAAGCTGTAGTGTCACACAGAATTTGACGATGGGAGTGATGTACTGTATTTACTTCATCCTCAAGGTTTGTATCAGGCAACAGGTTTTGTAGGCATACTTCCATCACTCAAGTTGGTGATATCATATATACTGTAAAACACTATAATTTCGCGGATACTTTATTTCGCGAATTTAAAATTACTGCTTTTTCAGCTAGCATTTAGTTTCGCGAATCTGGAAATGTTATTTGTACTTTCAATGCAAAATTGTCAGTTTCGCGAGTATTTAATATTGCGAATCCACATCCCTCACGAAATTCGCAAAATTAAATCCCTCATGAAATTAAGTGGTTTACAGTATTCCTTTTTATAGATGTTTGTGCATGCTATTATATATTCTTTCCTATTATATATTCATTCTATGTTTATTGGTCTTATAAATCTTTTGAAGACTTACTATTTTTTTTATTATAAAGTATATTTCAAAGAAGCATGGTTGACTGTTCAATTTGTAATGTGTTTAACTAACGTGCTTCAAAATCCTTTGGACATATCATACAGGCATGCAATGCTCTGCATGTACCGTATCTTCAGTGTTTCAGCTATGCACCTTTTTCAATGCATACGCACATTCACATGCAAGTTCAAATAGGTTGATGGCACTAGCTTAGGGAAGTAAAATGACCTTTATCAATCCAACACAGATAGGTTGGCACAATAAGAATACGAGTGTAGGAGCAAAATTTGTGCCATTAAAAAAATTGTTTGATTGTCCTCGTTCGCCCGACCGTCGAAATCCTTCCGACTCAAAATCTTCTATGTTTAGAAAATAACAACACTTGTCAAAATATTACAGATATTTGTTTCCGTTTTCGTTACTACAACAAGTACATCTCATTTTACTTTTGGTAAAGGGCAAGGGAGAAAAAAACAACCAAAATACTTTCCCGACCGACCGTCCCAACTTTTGAACTATGGACAATCAAACAATTTGAACCTATGGACAATCAAACAATTTGAACCTATGGACAGCAAACAATTTATTTTGATTGGCCTTGTGTCCACACGCACGCTCCCACATGTTCATGCATGCCTGCATCCATTTGTATTATTTCGCTGCTGCAAGGATGCCTCGCCAATTTGGAGCTGATCAAACTATAGAACTGTTGGCTTTCCAGAAATAGGAGCATTATGTGCTTGCCTTATGTGCAATTGACTCTTTTGGTGGGTAGACTTTGAGGATGGGCATCTGTCGCCTATGCATTTAACAGGTTTTGAAATAGTCCTTTGATTTTGCTAGTTTGAAAATATCCAAGGGATTTGTGAAGCACACTAGTTCTACCAGTACTGTAAACCCTGTTTGAAACCAATGTTATTGAATGGTTTAACTCTTTCCACGTGGCAGACGTCTGCAAACAACATTCCAAAATTTCACAAAATGTTTCAAAAATGTCAAAATTATTGAATTTCATTACCATATTTGGAATCACCATGAGAAATGCATTGACATAAGTACAAACATGCCTAGTATTGGTTCAGTAATCCTTGAGATAGTCTTTGAAAATTGGGAAAGGTTTCTGAAAAATCTGTTTGTATATATGGTAAAACTAATAGCCGCATGGAAAGTGTTAACACACATTTTGCAATAATCCATCGTCAGTGTTGTATATACCCAAACCTACAATCTATCTTCTTCACAGACCCCAGATGTTGATGCTCAGCTAGAGCAAGCAGATCAACTCCTCAAACATCCCCTCCTCAACTCCTACAATACTAACTCCCTTGTAGAAGGTAGGAGGCCTAACACGACACCCAGTTGGTCCGATAGCGCATCCCCTGTTTTCTTCAACAGCGAAGAGGAGAGAATGAAATCACCAACTTTGCCCAAAGGGGGCGCCGAGATGGTAATGATTGAAGATCCAGATATCATTCAGGTTTGTTTGCTATAATATATTGAAGAGGAAGATGTATAGTCTATTTGGCCATCACGAGACAGTGACGTAACTGCGTATTTGCAGCACATAAGACGCGCGCCTACTTGAGGCGCTGGCGTATACACACGAGCGTTGAAAGACGGAAGATGCATACGCGTGCGTTGTGCGTAAAAGCTGCGTCTGTTAAGTTACGTCACTGTCCAGAGGAAGCCAAATAGAGTATAGTGTAATACATACAGTTTGCGTATATTTTTGTCCCCCTGCTTTGTCAAACTGTGCCATGCTATATTAATTAGTTTGATTTCATTTTAACCAATGCAATAGTACTTATAATGTGAAATAGTAGTATTTTGGCATTCAATTACAATTCCTACCCCCCACCCACCCAATTTATCACCCATTCAATAATGTTGTGATATTTATACATACTAACAGAGATGTTGATATAGACTGTTTTAGTCCCAATCTATTCTTTTATACATGTATGTGTATATTCATATGCAAGTTTATAAATGTATGCTAATGTGCCACCTTTCCATTTTGCTATCTTAATGTTTCCAACAGTTATTTTCCCCTTTTGATAAACGTATGATTAATACACCTATTAGTAATTTCACATTTGGTAAGAGAGTAAGTTTTATATCATATTCCGTATCAAGATATTGAACATATATTGTGTGCCAGTGTAAGTTTCTGATGCATCATTTATATAACGCCACAACTAGCAATTTAAATTTGCCACAAAATTAGCTGTTCTTAAGACCAAACAAGACCCATCAGATATGCAGCATTTGTCAATTTGGTTACATTTTGCCATTTTGTGTTTCGTTCAAATAATTGGCAAGAAATTCAAAGGTCTAAATTTCTTTCACATTATATTGATTTACTTGCATCCCAAATTAGGATCTTTGGCCCACAAAGATGATGGCACATTTGGTAAGTTTGACCACGAAGTGCACAAAATGAACTACTTTGACCACAAATTATGCTGTTTGGGCCATACATTGAGCTCTCATACCCAAACTTGAGGTAATTAGGCTACTTGTGCCACAAATTGGACCACTTGGGAACATGTGTTTGGCAACACTGAATGAGTATACCTTAACCCATAAATATTTAGTAACAAGCCATGTTTTTTTTCTCCATGTTTGATTATTTGCAGGACAAATCCGGGATGTCCTCACCTCGAGCACCATCCCCACCCAATTGGCTGCTAAATGAATGGGAAAGAGCTCAGGATGGGTAAGTTTGGATTAGCATATTCTTGTCATGGATTGTCTCTTCCGACTCTCACACGGACATATGAAACGTTCACAAATTGAGATTTATGTATCTCTACCATTTATTTCTTAAAACCTGGCTTCACACAAAGGTTCTCACAGTTTTCATTGTTAAGAAATTTATAACATCTCAAAGGTTCCAAAAGACCCCCAACGTAGTTAGAGTCGTACAGTAGCTATGACCATCTCTATCTATCTACTCTACTGGGCTTGTTCTAAACTACTTGGCATGCTTGGGTCTTTCATACCTATGCATGGTGAAATAAAACAGAAACAAACATAACAATTAAAGGAGGTATCCCGCAAGCATAAAAGTGTTTATTATATGTTAGAAAAATAACTATCAAGCCCAACTTTTGTAATTATATAGCACAAAACACCACACTCATGACAAAAAACAAATAAAAACCGCAATCTTTCAACATGCACTTTTTAAAATTCGCGGCGATCGAAAGTCCCAGTGTCGATGATGTCATAGTTATACAATGCACATGGGCAAATTTTAGCACCGATACCCATGACGTCATCGACACCGGGACTTTCGATCGCTGCGAATTTTAAAAATTGCATGTTGAGTGATGGCAGTTTTTATTTAATTTTTGTGACTAGTATGGTGTTTTGTTATATATAATTACGTAATTTCGGCTCGAAAATTAATTTTCTAACAAATAATGCTCAATGTTGTGCTTGCGGGACCCTTCCTTTAAGTAAAGGGGTTTTACACGATAGGGTATTATTAATATTCATCTTAAATTCTGAAGTAAATGATATAACAAATAATTTCTTCAACACCACTGTGTATCCCTGTAAAGGTGGGGGTAGATGGTCTAACGTTTGTTCAATTTAGTAATGAATGTTGAAAAATAATGATGAAACGAATCTGCTCATCAATGGGTTAAAAATATATAACTCGAATTGTGGAAACAACTTCTATTAGCAATAAACCCTGTAAGAAATGGATAATTATATCAAAAAAGGCCTTTGGGAATATGTGACGTGTTCTACCGAAACCAGACGGAATTGGGCAGAGCTGAGAAATAGAGAAATTGAGAAATAGCCCAAAACATAATTGGGGCGAATATTTGGGGAATTTGAGTTTCTGGTAAATAATTAATCTTCAGAGTGTTTATAACAATATTATAAAAGATTCAGAATAAAATAAAAAATCATCCTAAATGTATGTTTCAGTGATTTAAAAAAGCCTGTTTTAGTAAAAAGCCTAGTTTTAATAACTTTAAAGGGCGATATCTCAGTTTGTAGTTTTCATAAAGACCGTAAAAGTCAAACTTGAAAATGATGTAACTCCGCTTTGGGAAGTCCGATTAAGAAAAGAGAGGTACCATTGTAAAGCTGAAGATCTCTACTTTAATAATCAATAACTTTGCTCAATGTTGATATCTTGCCCAATTGTGTCTGGTTTCGGTAGAACACATCACATATTTCCTTTCCATTCTGTATCTTTTTAGCTTGACAACTGTATGTATTGACTCTCTTAATTCTATTTTTTCCATAGTGAATTGAGTCCTTTGCCAGATGCAGAAAAGGAGTTCTCACGAGACAACAAGGCAAGATTGAGTTTCTCAGAGCGCAGACAAGGTGGATCATTGGATGCCAAACAGGTACAAATCACATCATTTCTAACAGATAGTTTTATTAATTTTTCTAAATGAACTATGGCTTGCATCATTAGGCCATCGCAAAATATTGATTTGTTTTGTTTTGTTGCCCTAGTCAGCGACCGACCCTAAAATCTCAAAAATCAGGGTCACAATTTATTTTTTATTTTAATGATTTAAATTTTGCAGAATTAGTCAAAATATTACTATTTTCTCCTTGAAATGAATAAGTTGGCTTGAATAAATTGCTTTTAAACTAGAAACATTAGTCAAATTGATGTTCTGTCAGTAATGTTTGTCAGCAAAAAAAGAAGGATTTTTGTTGTTGGCACTTGAGGGTGACACACACACACACAAATTGGCCTTATACTGATACAATTAAGATTGGCTTCATATTGTAGTTGAACACTGACTACAATTTTTTTCTCTCTTTCTTCTTTGTAGATGGCGTGGTACAAAAAGACAAAGGAGAAACGAGAAGATCCAGCGGTGGATGGAAAGAGACCGCCACAACTGATGAAAGGTAAGCTACTATGTTATGCTATAGTTTAATCAGTTCTAAATTGGCGAAAATTGTGAGGCTAATATTCATTCGCGTGCCCAAATTGAATACCTCAGGCATGCGAATCTTCCTGATAGTTCAGAAATTCCTGCTTTGTTGTCACCCAAATTTCTGCATTTTTATTTATTTTCAGCCCATAGATTGTCTTTTTAGCCCAATTTCACGCTTATTTTCCTACTTTTCCACAAGTTTCCTGGTTTTTTTAAAAATTTCAATTCATTCTCATGCCTGATACCTACTTGCCAACCACTCGCTGATACCTGCCTATGTTGCGCAAACGCACGCTTTAACCAACAGATATTATGCACAATTTTTGTGCATGGACACATACAATTCTTGGCAATTTGGAACTGATTAACCTATTATACCTATTATACTTTATTCTGTGTATGGTTGTCTGTGACCAAGCTTAGGGGGAAAATTAGGTTTTTCTCAGCATATGTATGGCCAAAAGAGCTTCATCCTTTTCTCTCCTGATTTTGGATTATACACCTACAGATAGATAGCCTTTTAGTTGCCTACAGATTGCCTTTTTATTATTTATTTTTTGCAAAGGCAGACTGGTATAAAATTCCAGAAAGTGTTGAAATTGTTTTGTTTTTTTAAAAATGTACCTTTAAAATGGTTATGGTAGAAGTGAAGCATGAGGACATGAGGGAAGCTGAGACAAACAATTTATAGTTTGATCAGTTCTAAATTGGCGAAGCCTCCTTATAGCAGCGAATGAATACACAAGGACGCAGGCACGCATGAAGGTAACAAGCACACTTTGCATCACTGTGTAACGCGCGTGTGTGACCAAAACCGTGTGAGTGTGGCCATAATTATGCACGTACGCATATGGATTACTTTTTCGCGCAGAGAGATAAAAACCAAATATTTCTCGCCAATTTGGAACTGATCAAACTATAGGTAGGTTCTCATTTACTCTGTAGCCTAAAACCACAGGTTTATGCTAACATTTACTCTATACAGATACAACAAATGCTGCTGTAAGCCTTACAGCAGTGTGTCATGAAGGACTTATAGTCTCCATGATCTTGATAGCCATTTATATATGAAAACATGTTGGTAGATGTATATCGTTTACTGCCAAGTGCTTTCCATATATAATGTATATGTATGACATATATTCCTATATTAATCAATATTTGGTATGTATAATAAATGTGAGTGTGTATGTTAGTGACCGAGTGTCTGAATATAGTAATTGTTCTGTAAAAGTACACTATTATGTGTGGTTATATGTGTATCTGTTTGCTTGTTTTAAGGAGCGATTTTTCATTTTTCATTTTTTTCTAATTTCGGTCTCATTAAAACCCTAACACTCTTGAGTACTATACGAATTACTATGATCTGGTGTGCTTGTGTCACCAGGCTCTGCAGTTTTTCGATGAAATAATGGCCCCAGGGTATATACATGACGAAGTATACTGAGCCATGTAGGGTTGACCCCGTGGCCTAGCGGTAAATTGTCTGCCTCTGAACCCAGTGAGCACCTTTTTCCCCTCGCTCTTTGGCCGCAAAAAAAAATTCTTTGGAAAAGATGCCAAGTATCTTGAAATGTAAAAAGGAAACAATTATATTCATAAAATATATGTGTTGGTCTGGAATAATGGGAAGGGATTGCTAAATGTTGCCGTGACATATGCCTTCTATCCTCAGTGGACTAGCATTTACAATCAGTCAGCCATCCTATCCTTTCAGGCAACCGATTTGTTTGGATATCAGTTAGTTTAAGTATAAGTCATTAGAGGTGTGATTTCAGTCAAGTCACTACAATAGATAAGGTCAAGTCGCAGATTTTGAATACTGTAAAACACTATAATTTCGCGGATACTTTATTTCGCGAATATAAAATTACTTGCTTTTTAGCGGGCATTTATTTTTTCGCGAATCTGGAAATTTTACTGTTACTTTCAATGCAAAATTGTCAGTTTCGTTGGTATTTAATTTCGCGAATCCACATCCCTCGTGAAATTAAATCCCTCACAAAATTAAGTGGTTTTTCAGTAAGTCACTTCAAGTCAATATTTTGTCTGTGTATGTCAATTACATTTCAAGGCAATTCTTGAAACTTCAAAAAATTATAACAATACACTTCCGCAACGACCCCCCCTCTTGTTTTTACAGGCAAATGGGCCTCTTAGGATGGGTCGGTCAGGTCTTTTTTTTTAACACTTTTTTCCCCGTATGAAATTAAATCCCTCGCAAAATTAAGTGGTTTTATAGTTAGTCACTTCAAGTCAATATTTTGTCTGTGTATGTCAATTACATTTCAAGGCAATTCTTGAAACTTCAAAATTATAACAATACACTTCCCCCCCCCCCCCCCCCCCCCCACCCCACCCCCCTATTGTTTTTACAGGTAAATGGACCTCTTAGGATGGGTCGGTCGGGTCTTCTTTTTTTTATACACTTTTTTGACTGTAAAAATCATACAAATCTGTAAAAATCTTGCCGTATTTTGACAAGCAAACATTTTTTGGGGGGTCTGTATTAATTTGTATGTGAATTTCCCCCCATTGATTTCTAAAAAAATGGGTCGGTCGGTCACGTAGAACAAACAGGGTTTCTTTTTTTCGTTGCCTTGCAGCATTTTGTTAATACCTTTTCATTTTTCAACTGCATATCTCAAAAATATTAAAGATAAGTCAATTCAAAGGGTATTTTATGTTATACTGCCCTCTCTTGCCTAAATATATTTATTATTCACAATTTCTCCCATTTTACTTACAATAGTCTGCATTTTAAAGACATTGACACAAACAGGATGATTTAGGGCACTGCATACCTTGTTTATTATTAGAATTCAGGAATAAACAGGAATCGGCAATACAGTCACAGATCAGTGCAGTTCACTTGATCTAATTGATTTAAACATAACAGACTTAACATATCATTACAAGCACGTTTGAACAAATTTTGGCATGAATGTGAAAATATGGCATAATATTTCTTACAGATGATGGGAATGATCACATTTAAATTTTAAAAATAAAATTGCACCTTGCATGATTGGTAACCCATATAAATTGACCCAATAATGAATATGCTATAGATATTTTAGAACAACACACACAGCTGGCTTCCATATTAAATGTATAGCTTTTGAAAATGTCACGGTTGGCTACACAATGTTTTGCGCAATCCAGCAGTGGTATCATAGCAACTAATTAAGATGCGTCATATCACCAGGGTTCAGTTTTTTTGATTGCAGAAAATCTTTCTGGCTTGGACAATCTAAGAGTTGGCTAATGATGAATTATTGATTAGAGAAACGATGGTAGACACGATTGGAAAATATTTGCATTTTGACACTTGCCACGAGGCAGGCGTCTGCAGACGACATACCAAAATTTCACAAAATGTTTAAAAAAATGTCAAAATTATTGAATTTTGTTAACGTATTTGGAATCACTATGAGAAATGCATTTAAACGAGTACAAACCTGCATGGCAGTAATTCTTTAGATAGACTTGAGAAAGGTTTCTGAAACATCTGTTTTGTATATAATGGTAAAACTAATAGCCGCTGTGGAAAGTGTTAATCAAAACCATTTACCCAGTGTCTGAATGTCTTGTACTGAATCTCAATCAACACCTTACATATGAGCGAGTGACTATGGAATACTGTAAAAGTGGAAATTTTCGCGCGTAGAAATTTTCGCGGTTCGCACATTTTGAACAATTTTGCTTGTTTTTATTTTCGCGGTTTTGAGCTTCTGTACATAGACCTACTTGTAAAATAAATATATTCACGCGTTTTTATTTTCGCGCTTGCTGATTTTAGCGCGAAAATCACGAAAATAAATGTAGCGGGAAAATTTCCACTTATACAGTACTCCGTTGAATCAATCATTACACTTAGATAGATTTTAACATTTTGAGGCAATTTATTTTTATCATTTGATGATATAATGTATTTTTATGACACCGCATATTTACAGACAGGCAAGGTCATATGTGACTAGATAATGTTAGGATTAGGATTGATTTTTTTTGCAAATTGAAATTGATCGACTGCAAACGTGAAATAAATCTTGTATTTGGTCAAAATGAACATCTTGTGATTTGTACTTGTAAAGTAAAGTTATAACCGGCCTGGCAACAAAATATGATGTGATTTTTTATAGTGATTTTGTGGCTGCTTTGACCGGACATGTGCCGTCTGCTTCTAATTAAAGGTATATTATGTGATCTTTCCAGGGAACGCCCTCAACATCAAAAAAAAAAATTGAAAGCAGATTTTTTTGCAGATTTACATTTCTGATCATAAATCGTACATACATTCCAAGTTACAGGGCGATACGATTCTTAATTACTTCAAAATCATGGTTTTAGAGTTTATATTTTCACTCTAAATTCACTCTAAAACCATGATTTTGAGGTTATTAGGAATCGTATCGCTCTGTAACTTGGAATGTATGTACGATTTATGATCAGAAATGGAAATCTGCAAGAAAATCTACTTTCTAAAAAAAATCATGAATAAAGGGTGCTCTCTGGAAAATATCACATAATATGCCTTTAAAGACACTGGCATTGTAGTGTCAAAGACCTTAGCGTAAGGTCCGAAGTTTACCGCTTTGTAACCGTCGAATTCTGCGTTTTTCCGCTTTGTAAATTTTGCATTTTTCTGTGATGTAATTTTCCCCAAGAAAGCTTAAAATTTACGATCTATAAAACCAAAATAAACACTTTACAGAAAAACACATCATTTTTTATTTTTAGGCTTACCTTATTACTGTAGCGGCTGTAGCCGACCCTCTATATCGCCATTTTTATTTGAGCATTTATATTGTTTTATTCAAGACTATTTATAAATTGTATGTTTTGGACGTTTTTTGTACATTTTTCCCCCTTCTTTTCATCAAAATGTTGTTTTCCGCGTTTAACCTCAATTCCGCGAGGTTTTTCTCCCCTGATAGTTTAATTCACAAAATCATGCCAGGGAGTTATAGTCCAGAGGAATTTAATTGATATGGCCCTGACAGGTGGAAAGTTAGTACAGACTCTTTTTGATGATTGATTTGAGTTTATATATGCCTAAGGTAATAATTTTCAGAGGGTGTGCAAAATTTCACCCTAAGGGATTTTTTTAAATCCAAGATGGCCGCCATTACCCTAAAATGCATTAAAATGGTAATTACTCCGTAATTAATTGTTATTATGATATGATTGTAGGCTTTATATCAAGATTTTTAAGCTTGAGAAATCTACTAGATTGATTATTGATGTGATCTGATCATTCCATAACCACAGAAATCAATATGGTCGCCCTGTAATCCAAAATGGCCGCCGAAATCATGAATTTGGCTAAAAAATTGTAATAATTAATGATGAGGACAAGTCTGTGAGCTTTACATCCATGTTTTGAAGCATGAGCAATCTGCTGAAGGGTTTATTAATGTTATTTGATAACTGCATCACCATCAAAATGTAATATGGCCACCCTGTAATCCAAGATGGCCGCTGAAAAATCTTGAATTTGGCTATAAAATTGTAATAATTAATGATGACAACAAGTCTGTGAGCTTTACATCCATGTTTTGACGCATGATCAATCTGCTGAAGGGTTTGTTTTAATGTTACTTGATAACTGCATCACAATCAAAATGAAATATGGCCACCCTGTAGTCCAAAATGGCCGCTGAAATCATGAATTTTGCTATAAAATTGAAATAATTAATGATGACGACAAGTCTGTGAGCTTTACATCGATGTTTAGAAGCATGGGCAATCTGCTGAAGGGTTTAACAATGTTATTTGATAACTGCATCACCATCAAAATGTAATATGGCCGCAGTGTAATCCAAAATGGCCGCTGAAATTAGTTTACAACTGTAATAATTAGTGAAAAATATGTGTTTGTGGGCTTCACATCCCGTCAAAATGTCATCCTGGATCTGCCCCCGACCTTTTTTGCGTTAGGCTTATACCAAGAATGCCTTCACTCACTTCAAGATATAGTTAAAGTTCATCGATGTTGGCAGCGGCGATGGAAGACAAATCAATTAGGCAGGAGGTGAGCAGCGAGTTCTACTTATGTTTTATATATTGAAATATGTAGAGAAAAAAACCTAAAATGATCCAGAAAATCGCTCATTAAGCCATCTTGTTGGACAAATCTAACGTATTTGATCTTTTATTGATGAAACATTGAAACAAATTTGCGAGAAGCCCGCAAAATTGCCGACTTTAACACACCAATGGTCCAGTAAGCCGTCAAAAACACAACACCTGCAGTAATTTAAGCCTAGATGGGCTAGATGGGATGGTGGGGATGGAGGGGTATATGGTATGGTATAGGATACCGGGATATATGGGATGGTAGGGATAAGGGGGATAGAGAGGTTTATGATATGATATCCCATATAGCCTAAATTACTGCAGGTGTGGTGTTTTTGACGGCTTACTGGACCATTGTTGTGTTAAAGTCGGCAATTTTGAGGGCTTCTCGTGAATTTGTATCAATGTTTCATCAATAAAAGATAAAATAAGTTAGATTTGTCCCACAAGATGGCTTTATGAGCGATTTTCTGGACCATTTTAGTTATTTTTTCTACATGTTTCAATATAAAACAAAAGTAGAACTCGCTCACCTCCTCCCTAATAGATATTTCTTCCATCGCCGCTACCAACATCAATGGTCTTTAACTATATCTCGTAGTGAGTGGAGGCGTTCTTGGTTTAAGCCTAACAAAAAAAAAGGTCAGGTCGGATCCAGGATGACATTTTGACAGGATGTTAAGCCCACAAACACGTATTTTCCCCTAATTATTACAGTTGTAAACCAAAAAATTCATGATTTCAGCGGCCATTTTGGATTACAGGGCGGCCATATTACATTTTGATGGTGATGCAGTTATCAAGTAACATTAATAAACCCTTTCAGCAGATTGCTCATGCTTCAAAACATGGATGTAAAGCTCACAGAATTGTCGTCATCATTAATTATTACAATTTTATAGCCAAATTCATGATTTCGGTGGCCATTTTGGATTACAGGGCACCCATATTGGATTTCTGTGGTTATGGATTGATCAGATCACATCAATAATCACTCTAGTAGATTCCTCAAGCTTAAAAATCTTGGTATGAAGCCTACAATCATATCATAATAACAATCAATTACAGAGTTATAACCATTTTAATGCAATTTAGGGTAATGGCGGCCATCTTGGATTTTAAAAAAATCCCTTAGGGTGAAATTTTGCACACCCTCTGAAAATTATGACCTTAGGTATATATGAACTCAAATCAATCATCAAAAAGAGTCTGTACTAACTTTCCACCTGGTACCATCTATTCCTCTGGACTATTAGGGTTAATAGCTCTCTAGTTTATAAATGTATCCAAATGTGACTTAACAATGCTGAATTGAACTTATCTTACACTTTGGTATGGCCTTAATATCCAATTTGAAGAGTGATTATTGGCTAACAAAATATGTTTGCTCATTTATGTGTGGTTTACCTTGAACGTGAGCTTTTACTTTAGGCTATTGATAGAGTTGTTCATTTATTTTGATCTTAGAGAGAAAATTGAATCTTGAGGGGTGACCTCTTCTCCTGATTACGGAACGCACACAAGATGCTATATATTTGATTAAATCTTAACCTTGAGCGATGGCTGTGAAAAGAGAGAACTAATAGTATGCCTTGTATGATGTATGCCGGGCATTTGTTTTATACAGACAAATAGTGATTGCATCCACTAGCAGGGGTAATTGGACATTATGCGAGCTACATACAACATTATATGAATCAGCGGGATACAGTTAACCAGAATTATATGGATGGATTGCCAATGTGTCTCTTTATAAATGGTTAAATGGAAAAAGCGCTTGTTGGATTTGAAGACCTTGCATGCTAAATGAAATTAGTAAGAATAGGACAGTATTAGCCTTCTGTGAAACAAAGGTGCTACAGTTTGAGGGGGTATCAAACAGTTTTTGAAATCACCCAGAAGTGAAGGAGCTATATCGATAAAATCTTGTCAGTGAAATCACTGGTCCTTAAAAACATTATGGTGCACAAATGGTCTCATAGGTATGTTTACTTTTTATACAGATGGCGCTAGATGCCAAGGCCATGTAAATCAATGACGTCTCCCAACGGTGCAGTGTACATGGTAAACGATAATGGTCCAAAAACTGATCCTTGTGCAAATTATCGGGAAATGGACCTAATTTGTGAAAATTGGGTTTATAATGAAGCAAAATCCTTAGAAATGGGTACCGTTTTCCCCCAAAATCACCCTTAGAAATGGGTAGGAGTTTTGAATCTCCAGCGGCACCCCCCCCCCCCCCCCCCCCCCCCCCGACCAAACCAAGTCTGAGTACCCCTCCCCTAAGGTACCATGTTAGTTAAAAGGTAGCACATCCCACTTATATTAGGTTATCACTATAGATTACAGCACTTACGGTAGCTAACTCCAATATTACACCACTGCAGAAAAACAGCTATTATACCATATCAATTATATCTATTCTTGTATACTGAGTCCATAGCAAATATGAGTCCTTACTCCTAAACCTATTTGAGGACTTTCAGATTTATTTTGAAATTTCTTATGCTTTCCTTTATATTTTGAAAATTCCCTAAATTTTCACCTTTCTTGAACTTCTGTAGACAAGAGGGAAAGTGCTATGCTGCCCTTTTACGGCAAAAGGATGTATCTTATATGTACTTTCCTAATGATATACTTCCTTTTAACATGGATTGTGTTAACTTGGTTCAATAATCCTCACTTAGGAAAAGGTTGCAACTTGTAAAGACAATAAAAGTAATATACTGCCTTTTACTACTACATGATTTATGGGAAAAAAAAGCTAACTTTGATCATGTTAAAAGGAAGTATACTGTTAGGAAACTACATATAAGATACATTCTTTTGCCATAAAAGGGCTGTATGGTTAAGACACTTTGGGAATTGATAAATAAGCATATTAGGCGCCGAAAAAAAGAAACCCTGCTGTACGGGCCCGACCAACCCATTTTTTTAGAAATCGGTGAAACAAATTTTCACATGCAAATGAAAACCTATCAAAAAAAACCCTCGTTCCCATTGAAAATACCATCCATCATCACTGAGTTGTGGAGAAGGAAAAAAATGATTTGTGTAATACCTTAATGTTTTGGCATAAAGAAATCAAAAAATCTTTAGCATATATTGACTTTAAAGATGAGAAGAAAAAAATGTTTACAAAATTATGTGTTTTCTGAAATTTGGCAATATTTTGGAATTTGTCAATATCTCCCGTAGTCAATGGGTTTTTGTAAATAATGACAAATTCTGTTAATCAAAAATTCCTTTTTAGAGGAAAAAAAACCCAAACTCGGCATATCTTCTTTTCTTATCAATATACACATCCTCTGCTATTTTGAAGCAAATCAATGATGGTAGCCGATTTAGCAACCGTACCTAATTTTCCAATTGTCTCATTGCAAATTAACCATCCACTATAAAATATAACACAAAAAACAGTACGTAAGCTTTTATTTTATGGTACTTTGTTTTATCTTTGAAAATTTATCTCTGAAAATGATATGACTGTTATTTACTTTTCAATTGCCATTTTTGCCTGGCTAAGAATAAGATGAGTGCAATCAATTGAATACAATAACAGCACAAAACCTCTATGGTACAATACTACCCTATGAGGTAGGTAATCTAGCATGATGGAGAAAAAAATGTTTCCTTCCATAACAAATCCCTGGCGAGTATACATACATTTCAGTTCCTCAATTTGCTCCCCCCCACCCCCCTGTTTAAGATGCTGGCTGACGCCGGGGGTGTGTGTGGGGGTGGGGGGATACTTAGTGGATATGAGGTTACTGGGATGTGCCGCCAAATAGGGTCCCATTTTTTACCCTCTGGTAATAGATAACCCCTTTTCAAAGCCATTTTTGGTAAAATTATGGCTATTTTTCATCGAAATGTTAGCAAAATCTGTAAATTACAGGCTTCTGGTAAACATATGGGTCTATTTTCTCCCGAAAAATGTGTAAATGTTTAGTCAATTTTCATTTTTACTGGCGGCACATCCCTACCAAAAAACTACCCCCCCGCCCCCCCGGGCTGATGCTAGTCAAGTAAGGATTTGATTTATGTGGGCTTCTCCATCCTATAAAATAAAAAATATATACACAGTACAAGGTACAAGGAGCCAAGTGCCAAATGTTTCAGGAGAAACACAAGAGCAGGCTGTAAGGGAATTGTGATATAAGATAGTTTATAAAATATACATAACATAAGTCACAAGGAAAACAAACCATCATACAATATTCATATTTCTTGATATCAAAAGTAACAAGATAACTTCATCTCTATTCTTGAAATAAATATTGTGTCTTATCACGCCGCCATCTTTTTTTAACACTTTCCACGTGGCAGGCGGCTGCAGACGACATTCCAAATGTTCACAAAATGTTTCAAAAATGTCAGAATTATTGAATTTCATTACCATATTTGAAATCACCAGGAGAAATGCATTGAAATAAGTACAAACATGCCTGGTATTGGTTCAGTAATCCTTGAGATAGACTTTGAAGTTTAGGAAAGGTTTCTGAAAAATCTGTTTTGTATATGGTAAAATTAATAGCCGCGTGGAAAGTGTTAAACATGCCAAGTCTATGAACTCTAAGGTGAATGCTTTATATTGCAGCAGCTGAGATTTGCCACCAGTTCAATTGTAAAGCAGGGAGCTAAATTTAGTCATTTAAAGGGTTGGATGTTTAGTTATGGTTATAGTTTATTTTAATAATCTTGATAAGGGTTATAAAGAGATGAACGAAGAGAGTGTCAATTAAATTAATGTCAGCCCTTTTACCATTATTAAATGTTATATATGCTATATAGTGTCCTATAGGAATATGATATTCAAACATAAATATAAAAATATTGTTAGACTTTTAGTATTAATAATAATAATAATACACCGTGTTTATAAAGCGCTTTCCACAATGCAAGCACAGTCCCAAAGCGCTTTTGGCCAATTATTATCGCTGCCATTTTGAACCAGAACCCTTTCGTCGCTACACTTAGGCGGCTACCGGCCAACAGTGCACAACCTATCAGCACTACGGTACTTATATTGCGATTCTAACAGCTCCCCAAATACTGCTTGGGTTGACGAGGCAATTGAGACTAAGTGTCTTGCCCAAGGATACAAACATGTTGGCTATAACGGGGCTAGAACTCACAACCTTTGTATCATGAACCCCGCATGCTATCCACTAGACCACACATGCCCTTATTACTGCAACTTGACACTTTCCACGCGGCAGACGACATTCCAAAATTTCACATCCGGTCAGTTTTTGTAATATTCAATGGGCAAATCTCTTGTGACCTTGTGCTTTTAAAATAAAAACCATTGGAGTTATGCAACAATTTGGAATGCGGCAATTTTAAGGATGACCTTTCATGTAAAAAAGAAAACATCAAGTTGAAAATCAGGCCAGCAATCAGAACACCTACCTAAGTAATGAGTATCAATGGAGAGGTCAGGCTTAATAAAACTGGACTTCCTGTTGTAACGGCTATGGTTAAAATGATTGATAGACCAACTGATTCAAGGTACTAGTTTGCGTGAGAAATAGTTATGAATATAATTTGATGCACAAATGAATACTGACAGGTTGCGCTATTTGCTGATGCTAGGGCGGCTCATGAAATTGTCTCCTCTGTTTGATCTCATTGTCAACGGAGGCTAATCATTGATGTCTAAAATATAATAAAACAGTTAGTTTCACGGCTGTTTGATCCCACATAATGTGTCCGATTTATTCTGAGAACACCGTAACTTGCTGGCCCAGTTCTGTTTTTAACTGATTCAAATACTTGCAATATACTGGCCATCTTTTGTAGAAATTTCAGAACATTTGTTGGTGCCAGTTCTGAGAAATAGAGCTTTGAATATTATTATTTACTATAATAGCGCCCTCATCGGCCACATTTCCCATAGAGTTACATGTAAAATATGTATCAAGTAGAAAATGCCGATAATTTAAAAAGGGCTCCAACAATTTTCTTGAAATTTTCACCGTATACTCTTATTCATTAACACTACCTAAATCATGTCAAACCCTAAAAGGGCCACTATATAATTTTTTTTAATCCCATAATTTTAATTATAAATCGGACAGTCAAACAGCCGTGGTTTGGCGTAATGAGCATACAGTTTGTCTGGTAGTCAGTTTTAGAACTATGGTATGTATCTAACTGTCTATGGCTAACTGAGCAACACTGATTGTGCAAGTAATAAACTGCTCACAAAAAGTATCGAAACACTTAGAAATGATCCAATATATAACGGCTTGAAAAGGTATACATTAATCGAAGCAAATAACCAAGTGCATACTTTTGTTCTGCGTATTTTGACACCTCGATCGTTGAGATACGATGTTGCGGAGCGGAGTTATTGTCATTTCAATGATCGTGGGTCCAGTTTCCAAAGTGACACTCATCCTATTGAAAAGCACGAATCTGATCATTACTAAACAGTAATGCAAACCTCTTTCTATAGGATGATTGTCCCTTTTGAAACTGGACCCACGACCATTGAAATGACAATAACTCCGCTCCGCAACATCACATCTCATCGATCGAGGTGTCAAAATACGCAGAACAAAATTATGCACTTGATTATTTGCTTCGATTAATGCATACCCTTTCGAGCCGTTATATATTGGATCATTTCTAAGTGTTTCGATACTTTTTGTGAGCAGTTTATGTGGTTAGCAGGCACTATTCGCGGTGGTTCAATGGAAGTGTCTGTATCTCAAAATTGATAATAACATAAAACCTATGTCTGTTATCCGTTTGATTCTGTACATTAAAAGCAATATGATGTTACTTCATGTTTATTCTTGAACAGTTAGGGTTTTTCAAACATTCGTTATGGCTTAAATCATGTTAGGTGTAAGGCATGAATGACGTTTGGCGCCGTCTCAATTTTGATGCTACTGTGATTACTGACCTGGCATTTCCAAGCATTTGGTCAATCTCTAAGCAGTAATTTGTCTTTCTCTATTGTTATTTTCTCCTTGGCTCGTTTTTTCCAAAAATAGCAAGAATGGGTACAAAATATGATGGTAAAGAAAATATTAATCCTTAACGCTTTCCACACGGCAGGTGTCTGCAGACAACAGTTCCAAAATTTCACAAAATGTTTCAAAAATGTCAACATTATTGAATTTCATCACCATATTTGAAATCACCATGAGAAATGCATTATTATAAGTACAAACTTGCCTAGTATTGATTCAATAATTCTTAAGGTTAGATTTTTTTCTTAAGGTAAGGTTTCTGACAAATCTGTTTCGTATGGTAAAACTAATAGCCGCGTGGAAAGTGTTTAAGTTCGTCATTGCCTATTGCCCTCTTGATATTAGCAGGGGAATTCCCTGACAATAATTGACACTTTTCAAATGAAATTTTGCTAGGTCCGCACCCGTCTTCTGTGCTTTGTATATGATCAATGAATGACGTTTGGTACAAGAGCGATAACGTGTTGTGCTTTGAACGTTGTATTAAAGCAATCATAGTCACATTTATTAGATTATGAAGGTTAACGTGAACAACCTTATGATGGATGGCACCATCTAAAATGATCATAAAACGCTGCATGATTGGTTATGCAAGGTTTATTTTAGGCACAATCAAAACAATTCATTGTTTGTTGGCTTAAAAGGTTAATCTTACACATCCCCACCCCCATTCATAGATTGAAATATTCCAAATTGTTATAAAACTGCGGCGGGGTATTTCGTAATGGAGTTGACAAATACATTTGTATCATATATGGTCTGTCGTTGTTGGCTGGTGGTGACCTTTTATATTCTTAAAGGGACATTAAGTGGTGTTGAAAATTTTAAATGTTTAAAAAGTTACTTCAGAATTCAAGATGAACATTAAAAATTGCCATTATTGTTGTTTCTACTAACAAAAACACAGCAAAACTTGATTAAAACAATATCATCGCTATTTATTGAAAAACGCCCTCTATGCAAATATGGTTCGTGTTATGTATTACGCGTACTGCTGGGGGATACTGTCGGACGTAAAATGCTCGTCCCGGCTGTACGAGCATTTTTGAATCGATGTTTTCTTGTACAAAGAGGGCTGATTTTTCTTAATCCTTGTAGGTGTAAGTTCATACATGAAATACAATTATAAAAATATACTAATCCCAGTTTTTATCATAATTGAGGGCGCAGCCTCCAACACGTCTCTTAGTGTCCCTTTAAGTGAACGTGTTCATTTTTGGTTGTAAAAGAAGGTGATTTCACGGTGCTGGTATATATTCTGGTTATGTGTTCAAGGTACGATTAAACCAAGAGTACAATAGGTCAGACTAGAAATATTAGAAATGTTTGTCATGCAGATTTTCTTCAAAATTGTTATGCGCTGCATATCTGTATTATGCATTATTTGTGTAGATACAAATTTGACTCAAAACAGTCTAGTTTTAAAGGCGTACATATATATATATATATATTTTTTGTATATAAAGAGCAAATGTGAACAATAGCCCAACATACATTAACAAAGTTAATGAACTGAGTGATTATAAATCCAACTGGTAACTCTCTACAAATCTCTCTGAAAGGCCAATCAATTGGTTCACTGCAACTCAGAAAATATGCATAATACAAGAAACACAAATTGGCAGGGGTTAAAAATACCAATGGAAGTGACGTGACATAAGAATAAGATAAAAGCCCAAACATAGAGAACAACATCAACACCATGTATCATATGTGTATGTGACACGCATTATCTATATTAAAAATGAATTATTTATCTTATGTACAAACCATATCAAAATTCTTACAATTCCTTAAAGGGGCATTGAGAGATGTATCGATATACTAAATGAGCAAATAACGTAAAGATAATCATCAACATAGTCCAAATCCAAAATGTCATACAATTCCGACATCGCCTTCATGCCAAAATAAGCAAATAACCGCACTTCCTGGTTGAGATTTGCCGCGAAAGTCCGTGAGTAAAACGATGCATAACTTCCGAATTCAGCACCTGAGTTTCGATATGATCATATCGAAACTAAGAAAATCATGAAATTTTATATGATAATGGCGAATGTTGGCAAACTGTTTCAGATGGTAGTTAGTATATGCCTAAGTATTACTTTGATGCCAAAAAACTGATTTCCAGGATAATTGAGGGCGCACTCCCATACGTATCTCTCAATGCCCCTTTAACCCTAACACTCTTGAGTCCTACGAATCACTACGATGTGGTGTGCTTGTGTCACCCGGCTCGGCAGTTTTTCGATGAAATAATGGCCCCAAGGTATATGCACGGCGGAATATACTCCGCCATGCATGCATTCCCCCGTGGCCTACCGGTAGATCGTCTGTCTCTGAACCCAGAAGTCCGGGGTTCGAGTCCCGGGGGAGTGGGGGCACTTTTTCCCCTCGCTATTTGGCCGCGAAAAAAAATTCTTTGTAAAAGTTGCCTTGGGGGTTAGGGTTATTGTAATCCATCCTCAGTCAAATTTACCATAGCTTTGTATTATAGCAACTTTAAAAAGAAATGTTCACGAGACCAGAAGAAAATTAAGCTTGCAAAGAAGACGGACAATTTTTCCAAAAATGTTATATCAAAAATACCTTAAAGTATGCCGTATCTTCTTAAACTGTCAAGTCAATCACATGATCCAAATTGGTAGGAAACTTCCTACCAAAAAAGCTTCCAAGCGTTTAAAATTGTCCAATTTGTTTTCCTCCAATTTTCTAACTTTTAAAAAGGACTTATATTAAAAAAAGACATTTTCAGTAATAAAGAAGAAAAGGTAAAGAACATGCTCAAAATTTGGCAAATTTATAGGAAGTCTTTCTCATAGAGCAATTTTATTGCCTTTTTGTTGAATTTTTAAATTATACTTGCACTTTTGTGTAATTTCTAATGAAACTGCAATGATTGATTAGATGCCATTAACATGTGCTTAAAATGTCCATTCTGTTATATTGCCAATGCAATATTTATACCTACCAAGAGGATATATATAGCTTTCAATTTTATGACAGAAATAATGCAGCTATGCTGAAGTCTTCTGATACAGTCTTTATGCACAGATGTCATGGCTGTTACATTGTACTATGTTATTTTTGGAAGGTTTGTGACTGTAAAGTAAGATTGAATCAAATGTCAGTGGTGCTGATATGAAAGATTACTGATTTGATCAAATGCTTCATATATACATGTATATTTGACGATGAAGTCAATGGAATGAGGCTGCCTGCTTGTATTGTAAGTAGATTATGTGACAAAAATTGAAGATAATGTCATTACAAGAATTGAACCATCAACTAATCAAATCAACTTCCATACATGCAAAACTCAATTTTTTTAGTGTAAGGCCTAAAAAAAAAAAAAAGGTTTGATAGGGTAGGTAGGTCAGATTTTAAAAAGAAATCTATAAAACGTCTATGAAATTTTATATACCAGCACACACATACCATACAGACATAAACAAATGGCACAAATACACATTTACACTGGGGTTTTTTCTTTTTCTCACACACACACAAAAATAAATAAATAAATAAATAAATAAAAAAACCACAAAAAAAACCACAACAAAAAAACACACAAATAAATAACAAAACAAAAAAAATGTTTAGGGTCGGCGGTAAAAATAGGGTCGGTCGGGTTACGCCAATCAACCCTTTTTTTTTTAGGCCTAATATAAATCCATGAGTTAGCATGATCTCAAAAGCTAGAATTGGAAATTGTGGATTAGATGACAACAAAACCCCTACCCCAGCCAGGTCCGCAATGAACCATTATATACACATTAGTAATTTGTGTAAAACTGTTAATTTCCAAATTCGTAATTTGTGGCGGATACGCCGTTTCATCACCCAAGAAGCTTGTCATCATGCCGTTAGAGCACTTGTCCTGTCCCGCTTAGACTATGCCAATTCGCTTTTGTTTGGCGCTCGCGAAGCTGACCTCAAACGGCTGCAACGTCTCCAGAATAAGGCAGCCCGGCTGGTTTTTGCATGTGGACGGGACACGTGCTCTGCTGATCTATTGCATTCCTTACATTGGCTCCAAATCAAGGACCGTATATGTTTCAAAATAATGTTGTATGTGTACAAATGTATGATGAATGTCGCTCCACCTTATCTGTGTGATCTTATTACCTTGTTTAGCGACACATTAATGGTTGAGAATAGGCCCAGACTTCGCTCCTCGTCTGATACCACAAGGCTCTTGGTTCCGCGCTCAAGAAAAAGAGCTGGTGATCATTCGTTTGTTGTTGCCGCTCCACGGCTCTGGAATGAGTTGCCAATTCAGTTGAGGGAGGCGGTGTCTGTGCCTGTTTTCAAACGTTTGTTGAAAACCCATTTGTATAAATGTTAGGTGTTTGTGTTTGTGTGTTTGCATCATTTTTGCCTGTTGTAAGGCGCTGTGTTCTTTGTAGAGCGCCATATAAGTACAGATTAATAATAAAATAATAATAATAATAATATACCCTGCTCAAGTTCGTTACAGCGTCAAACGATCTCTACAGATCAGTGACTGCACTACTGCACTATTGTAGTCTGTAGTAGACAAGGGGCAGTCTCTACGTTATTTCCATTGGTCAAGGGGCAGTCCTTTGAAGGTTCTTTTAGAACCAAATTTATATATAGTAGGCCAGTGGCAACCTACGTGTAGAGCTCTTAGGGTTATTTTGTGCATAAACTTGGAAGTGGGTACCGGAAGCTTTCAAAAATGAACACGCATCCTGATTGGTCAAAAGTGAAATCACCATGCGCATGCATGCACGGTCGCTATTATAGTCAGCGTCTGTTCGTGCATTTCATGCAGCGAGAGATTATTGTCTATAAGTGGTTCCTCATCCTATGTACACGAACAACAACAACAACAACACGCTCGGGTGAAATAGCTTGAATTTCATCCATAGCATTAGGCCAACATTTTTTTTTTTGTTGCTTGTCATGGGTCAAAAAAAGTTGGGTCGGTAGGTCGGATTTTTTTTAAATTTTTATTTTATTTTAACATTGGTTGTTCTGGCCCTATCCTACAAACACAAAAACAAGCATGCACCATTTTGAGCCTTACAATGGCAGGCTAATGGCAATGGTTAATTTTAGCATGGTTTAGCCCACATTTGATTTGAAATAACCAACATATTTATACCCCATGACCCACAGCATAGCGTTAGAAACTTTAATCTTTAGATCCTAATTACTACAGTATTAAGTTTTATTCTGTTCAAAAGTATAACTTTTATCAAGTACCATTTCCGAATTATTTGGTCCTTAACATGGAGGTGACATGAAAAGGGTATGGGCTCACATGAGGAGTAATGTAGGGTTCAATTAAGGTCATTCAAATGAATGTTTTAAAAAATCCAACAAAAAAATAATCCATTTAAAAAGTTTACAAATTAAAAAAAGAAGTTTTTTTCTGACCAGTCTGGACTGATTCACACGGTCGGTCGGACGAGGACAAGCAAACAACTTTTTTTTGTTGGCCTTATGGCAGTGACTATAGTTGTTTTTGCATATCATGCATTTGGGTTGCAGACCTGTGTGAACAACAATAAATCAGGCTCGAGCGAAATAGCTTGAATTTCTTCCAAAGCATTATGACAGTGACTATAATTTTTCGAAATGTTAAAAAAAGGGAAAGGTGTTATTTTTTAATTCGAAAATTGTTGAAAAGTCACCAATTGAAACACCCCCTCAAAAAGAAAAAAATTGAAACAAATAATAATCAAACAATTGATTGGATATGGTCAATACATTGCATTAAATCTCTAACAGATCTTTATAAATCCTATTTTATCATTATATATATCTGTCAAAATTGCAATTGTTAACTCGCCTGCAGCGATTGCTAAGATAAATTCTATGATTTTAATTTACGCAGTTGTTAAACTGTTAGTAATAAAGTGTGTGCGTGACCACAAATCCTGCGGTAATTTCTTGCATTCACATTTACGGAACACATGTGTAGGAAGAGTGCTTGAGGGTATTTCATGTGTAATAAATCGATGGGAAATTACTTTTAAAAAAAATGCAATTATGTTGTTATTTTGAATGGTGTAACAATTAAGGCTGTGAATGCACAGGTAGTTTCGTACCCGGGTACCCGACCCGTTTTTCGGGCGGGTACCCAGGTACCCGAAAATAGACACTAAAAAAATTAAGTTTTTTTCAGTACAAATTTGTCCCCAAAATGACACATAATGGGGTCAATAGAGGTCATTTGGAGACAAATTTGTACTAAAAACCCCCTTTTTAATTTTTTTTTTAAAAACATTTTCAAGGAAGGCCAACCAACTCTCTGCACGAAGAAGAGCTTTGGTGATTTTGAACACCCAGGTACCCGAAAATAGACACTAAAAAAATTAAGTTTTTTTAAGTACAAATTTGTCCCCAAAATGACACATAATGGGGTCAATAGAGGTCATTTGGAGACAAATTTGTACTAAAAACCCCCTTTTTAATTTTTTTTTTAAAAAACATTTTCAAGGAAGGCCAACCAACTCTCTGCACGAAGAAGAGCTTTGGTGATTTTGAACCTTGGTATTACAAGGCCAACAAACTCATGCCCCTTGTATGAAGAAGATCACAGATGATTTTAAAACCATGGTATTACAAGGCCAACCAACTCATGCCCTGCCCTCTGCATGAAGAAGGCCAACCAACCCATGCCCTCTGCATGAAGAAGGCCAACCAACTCTCTGCATGAAGAAGATCTTTGGTGATTTTGAACCATGGTATCTGAAGGCAAACCAACTGATGCCCTCTGCATGAAGAAGATAACAGATGATTTTAAACCATGGTATTACAAGGCCAACCAACACATGCCCTCTGCATGAAGAAGGCCAACCAACACATGCCCTCTGCATGAAGAAGGCCAACCAACTCTCTGCATGAAGAAGATCTTTGGTGATTTTGAACCATGGGATTACAAGGCCAACCAACTCATGCCCTGTGCATGAAGAAGATCATTGATGATTTTGGACCATGGTTTTACAAGGCCAACCAAATCATGCCCTCATCATGAAGAAGATCACTGATGCTTTCAAACAATGGTAGTACAAGGCCAACCAACGCATGCCATTCTACTCACTCAATTCCTATCAATTCTGGTCAATGCATAGGTAGCTGACCACCTCTCATTTTGTGCGTCATTGCATTGTGTCTATATTAGCGTTTGATCGCTAATTTGGAGGGACATCCTGATATTGCCTGAACATATTTATACAGTCCGAGCGCTAATGACATGTTTCTACAGCAGATAATTATTGCAATATATTCTGCACTTTATCCATCTAACTGCCGTACAAGGTGTGTTAATATGTACTACCATGAGTGTTCTACTCTTATTGAACTAGTACATTGTGATAGATAGTGGAATAGATGTATTCAGTGTACAGTACAGTACGGTACAGTAGCAGGGCAAAATAACTAGGCAATATTTCTGTTGGAGCATAAAAAAGCTTATCATGAATAATGAAAGGGGCAATACGATTGACCAAAACTGAAAAAAGGGGCCCAAGCTAGATATTGTTTTAATTACTACCACTTTTTCACCCATCTAACTAAACATATACATAGGTATGCACCACTCCCCTGTAAAACAATGGTGAAGTCCATACTGCAGTTGCCTCACTCTCTCTCGCTATAATTTCTCACTACCACTTTTGAATTGTGGTAAGCACTCTGCACGCAGTGATGGAATATAAAACGGTATATTGTTATAAAAAAATTGGACGCCGTGCTTGCTCATACGTGTCTTGCATTTTCATTTGCTTCGCTCTTATCGAAGCAATCTCAAGTGGTGGAATTTTATGTTCTGACAAACCTATATGGGAGGAGTCTGCTGGGAGAAGTAATAATTATTGGATGGAAAGTGGTATTGGCAGGTTTTTTTATGCTTTCACGGCGGCGATATATCAATTGGAAATTGACTGTGTTATATGTCATGTATCATTAAGTAAACATTGAGCGGGGATGTGGAACACTCCTCTACAACAGAAAGTGTGTTTACTTTACGGTGGATTATTGTATTACCTGCAGTGCTTACTATGTTATTGTTATTACGACGATGGCTTATCATCACCAACGCACCCACCCACCATGACTTCTAGGAGTGTTTTTACCAGAGAAGATCACTGATCGATAGAAACCACCAGTGTCTGATTGAGTCTTTGATTTTTACCGGTCCAATAATCATTGTTGGGTAACTGTTTCAATCAAAAGGGGTTTAAACGCTTGCCAGCCTGTCGTGCTGCTAAATTTCGTTCATAAAACGTTGTGTCGTGTTTATGATGTGGAATAGATAATTGCTCTAGTTTGGATTATACAGCAGCTGCCTCGGAACAACTCAACATGCATCATGCTAGCAGCAAGTTCTTTGAGGAATAAGATACTTGATGGTTGAAACTACAGCAGCGTCATATAAGGCATCATCAGCATCTGTATTATTCACCGTTAATATGTTTTTAGCCTTTATGAATGTCTTATGCACTTTTGAGTAAAGCTGTGAACCGCATCAAAGTGAAAGAATTTGATAGCTTTCACTTGGTTGCCACGGTTACTACGAGGTATTATTGCCTGATTTTCTGTCCGACCACATTCCTGTGCCATGTGTGTACCATGAGCTTTAAGGGCAACAATGGCTACAACAATTATACTAGCTCCTCCAGTGCTGTTTGTTTACGTATGAAACCCTACATAAGGCATGAAGGTAGCACTAGCTATCTGTATTTCCTGCGAAGCATGGGTATCGGCAGAGAGATTCAGTGTGTCATGCTGCTCGTCTTGAAAACAAATTCACGTGGTACGTATGTATAAAAGTTCATTCTATCTGTATTTCCTGCGAAGCATGGGTATTGGCAGAGAGATTCAGTGTGTCATGCTGCTCGTCTTGGTGAAAAACATATTTGTTTTTCTCCGGCACATGGCCATGACCTGGGAGCTGACAGGTCATGTAACCGAGCGTCAAATCACTCGGCTAATCGGAAGCATTCGGAACCGATCGTATATTTTCAGATTTGAAATGGTCTATAGGTTAACACTTTCCACACGGCAGGCGTCCGCAGACGACATGACAACATTTTACAAAATGTATCAAAAATGTCAAAATTATTGAATTTCATTACGATAATATTTGGAATCACCATGAGAAATGCATTAAAATAAGTACAAATATGCTTAGTATTGTTGGATCAGTAACCCTTGAGATAGACTTTGAAAATTGTGAAAGGTTTCTGCAAAATCTTTTTTGTATTATGGTTAAACTAATAGCTGCGTGGAAAGCGTTTAGTAGTTTTTGATTGTCACACCCAAGTACAATTCCCATGTCTAGTTTGAGAAGGAAGTAACTACAAAGCTTGTATGACCACTAGATAGGACTTGATCACTGTACAGTGCACTGTACAGTGTTTATTCATTGGGCAAAAAAAAAAAAAGTTGACTTGCCCTTTCCGACCGACCCGAATTTTCAGAAATCTAGGGTCGCTATTTTTTTTTTTTTAAAGTAAAAAAAAATAAAGAAAGATGAAAATGTGTTCTTGAGTAGTAAGTATCTGCTTGTTTAGAAATCAAAAAAAAGAGAAAAAAAAGAATTAAAACATGTTTTTGAGTAGTATCTCCCTGTTTCAATTTAAATTAAAAAAATAAATAAAAAAATCTGACCGTCCGACCCAGACTCTGGAGTATTTATAAGAAATTTATGTGTGGATATTGTTTCTCAAAATCAACAAATGATTGCAAAATGTTACCATAGGTACAGTGCCTATGGGGAGAAACTAGGTCACTGAAAAATTTGGGAAAAAGAAAAGATTGATGTATATATTGCCACACTTGCTTCATTTTAATTCATGCAAATAAATGATCATGACTCCTCCCCCAATATTGGTAAACTTTTACCTTCTGTTAAATTTATAAGTCACAATCCCTCCCCCCCCCCCCCCCCCCCCCCCCCCCAGTGTCATCTAGAGAATTCTTAAGCAAGGGCAATATGTTCAGGTGAGGATTACTTTACATACAGAAAATAATACATAAGCCTTAGCAACAAAATTATTATTTTAATCCTTACCTGTCGCACACATTTAACCTCTCCTCTTTGAAACTGTTTCACATTCCTCTCTTAAAATACCCCTTTCTATGACATGCCCAATATAACCACATGAATTTGAGGGGTTTTTTCCATGTCGACACAGTTACCTTAATGGTAATTTACTAATGGGTATGAATGATGTCTGCTAGTGCTGATAACTGGTCTATAATGCATTAGTATGACATCGCATACATTGTACATATAGGCATCAAGACTGACAAATTACTCAGTGTAAAACAATCTATTATTAATCAGTTTTGAGATAGCCAACATAATCAAATATACCAATTTGTTGAAACTCAATTATTAGTATAGTAGATTCAAACTCAAAGTATGTCATGTTGTGGTTGCAGCTATCATCAGTAGATAGCAAAAGAATTGAAGTCATCAACATTGATGTAGATGTAGATAGCAAAAGAAATAAAGTCACTAGCAGGGATGCTATCATCAGTAGATAGCAAAAGATATAAAGTCATCCACAATTTTGCTATCATCAGTAAATAGCAAAAGATATAAAGTCATCCACATTTTTGCTATCATCAGTAAATAGCAAAAGATATAAAGTCATCCACATTTTTGCTATCATCAGTAAATAGCAAAAGATATAAAGTCATCCACATTTTTGCTATCATCAGTAAATAGCAAAAGATATAAAGTCATCCACATTTTTGCTATCATCAGTAAATAGCAAAAGATATAAAGTCATCCACATTTTTGCTATCATCAGTAAATAGCAAAAGATATAAAGTCATCCACATTTTTGCTATCATCAGTAAATAGCAAAAGATATAAAGTCATCCACATTTTTGCTATCATCAGTAAATAGCAAAAGAAATGAAGTCATCCACATTTTTTAAAAATCTTTTATATTTATTATCCTTCATACAAATATATACATTATGTTATTGTAACATACAATCATGTTATCTTTTAATAGCATTCCATAAATGTTATACTTCTTTTCCACATCAAATATCTGCATTTCGTATCATAATCCTATAATACTAATAGAGAAGTCACTTGTAATGGAAATTGGTTCAACACATTCGTGAACATATTAAGTCATGCATCAATACATAAATTAAATTATAGCTTTAAATTATGAATCATCTAAAATTGCAATATACGAGGGTCATTCAATAAATTCTACCTTCTACCTCATAACTTTGCTATTGTATAAGCCAGTCGTATGAAATATTTCACAATAGTAGCTTTGCATCTCGGCTACAAATTCATAGTAGATTGGTCTGAGTACTAGTTGTACTTGTCTGGTGATGCAGTGAAAACCAAACGTCCATTCAGTGCGACGGAAACAGATAATAGACAGCCAAATGTCTCCTAAGTGCTATTCATTTAACCAATTCTACGAGACAAAACATACCTATATCGTTCAATTAAAACCGTTCTTAATTGCAAATATCTCTTGAACAGACTATAAACAATAAAAATGAAAGATTTCTTGGTGGAAAATGCCTTCTAATTAGCCAGAACCAGACCTGGACAGCCATTAATGTTAACCCTACTCTAGAGAACCGCTGCAAAAGTAATATTTGCTTTTCATAAGAAATAAGAGATCTTCATTATACAGGACTAATTTGATATATTTCAAGTCTCTCCAAGAGATAATTTTCTATCACTGACTACCTGATTGACTATTCTAAAGGTTGCATATAAGGCATTTAACATTCGAGGCATCGGTGGCTTGACTTGTAACAACAAAAATTTGACTGAATAGCAGTATTCCAGTATGCTAAAGGCGTGGCATTATATTCGAGTTGATGTTATACTATTTGCAAGCCTTCAAAAGTTAAAATATTGCCTACAATCTGATTTATACATGATAATGCAGTATTATATTCAGAAATCATCCATTGTTTTCTATTTTCAGTATTTAAATTGGGCTGTCGAAATACGGAGAGAAAACAAAGAAAAAAAAGTATTTATCTTTAGGGTAATTTTCCATGTCCGTTGTCCAAAATCTCTCTCTGGTTTTGATCGCATCATAACAAAGGTGAAACAGGTATCAATTATGATTTACTATAAATGTGTAGCTATGATTCAGAGCTATAATCATGAAATGTCATAAGGCTGTCATTCATATTAGCGATGTTATGAGTTAGGAGGGAGAACTTATTGAATGACCATCGTATATTATACAAATATTTCATTGTACATACAGTATTATTGTATGACAATTTATCATGGAAATTAAATAACCTTACGCATTCTTAATTCTGAATCGAAGAGAAATAGCAAATTGGGGTAATATATCTGAATTTACAAAGTTTAGCAATAGTTCCCAAATAGTTGATGAAATTGCTATCAGAGTTCTTGAAGTTATGTATCCCAAAAATAGTATTTTCAACATTAAATTTCATCCTCATATTTGCTTAAAACAGTGATGCTATCATCAGGAGATAGCAAAAGAAACGAAGTCATCCACATTTTTGCTATCAGTAGGTAGCAAAAGATATGGAGTCATCAACATTTTTGCTATCATCAGTAAATATCAAAAGACATGAAGTCATCCACATTGTTGCTATAATTAGTAGATAAGATAGCAAAAGAAATGAAGTCATCAACATTGATGCTATCATCAGTAGATAGCAAAAGACATGAAGTCATCAACATTTTTGCTATCATCAGTAGATAGCAAAAAATGAAGGTAGTAACATATATGCTATCATCAGTAGATAGTAAAATTAATGAAATCATCAACATTTTAGCTATCATTAGTAAAGGAAATTAAATCAACATTTTTGCTTTCATCAGTAGATAGCAAAAGAAATGAAGTCATCAACATTTGGCTATCAAATAGCAAAGATAGCAAAGGAAATGAAATCATCAACATTTGTTGCTATCATCAGTAGATAGCAAAAGAAGAGAAGTCATTAACAGTGATGCTATCATCAGTAAAGGAAATGAAATCAACATTTTTGCTTTCATCAGTAGATAGCAAAAGAAATGAAGTCATCAACATTTTGGTATCATCAGCAGATAGCAAAGGAAATGAAATCCTGTTTTTTGCTATTATAAAAGAAGTGAGTGAAGTCAGTAACATTTATGCTATCATCAGTAGATGGCAAAAGAAGTGAAGTCAGTAACACTGATGCTATCATCAGTAGATAACAAACAGCCATCACTCAATCATGTCTTGTTTAGCTTTCACATTGCGCACTGTTTCCATATGGAATGATTTGATAGATGTAATGGTCAAAGACCCCTGATTCATTATTTTGTAGAAGAAAGGTGTCAAAGAACAGAATGTAAACCTTTTATGAACCCTAATTGGATCCATTGCATGCATGCTGCTTGAAGAAATGTAGTGCTTTGTTGGCCATAGTTGATGATCAATAATGATGGCCTTGGATGTGATGCACGATGTGATGAACCCTAGCGCACTTACTTGACCACTACCAAAGTGTATTAGGCTTATCATTTGACATAGATATAATCTCCTCTCATCTCCTCTCATCAGGGATGAGTTAACAGACAGATGCCAAGCGTGGACCGAGATTTCAAGAAAAAAGAAATAAATTTGAGTCATTTAAAACTTGCGATTGTGACAGATTGCCTGTATCAATTTTGATCAACTTGGGCTGATTTTGAAGGGGAAGTGCTTTTTATTCAGAATATGATTTTCGTTCTAATAAAAAACATGTTTTTTACTATTAAATTTGAGTTGATAAAAACGCATTTTACCAATCTTTAAACATTGTAGCAAAACTTTTGTGAACAAGAAATGTTCCTAAGGTATTAAACTTTATAAAAAGTATATTTATTTGTATAAGTTCATGGTCAAGAGTCAGCACCACAGGTTTCATCAACCTATAGTAAGTCGCTGGCACGCACAATTATGCGTGTCCTTGCTTCCGAGTCCGATAAACTGGTTCACTCACAAGATATTATCACTGTCTTTGATACCAAAATTCTTGAAAGCAAAAAATACCACATTCATACGAATGCAAAATTGTTGAAGGTTATAAGGTTCCGGACATAAAAATGTAAACAATTGTGGACAGAATGCAGTAAGAAACTCAGGGGGCAGATTGTTTGCATTCATGGCTTAAAATGTGCGGAGTGAAAATAGACACCATTTTCCAACACATAGAGGCTAAATCGCTTTTTAATAAAAGGTATTATTCATCAGGGACTCGAACTGCGGCGGGGAGAATACAATAGATTCCTAGTCTAAAGTCCTAACCGCTCGACCAAGCCTATGCATTGAAGCGACCATCGTGTTCAATAAATATGAACTGGTGGTGAACTATTGAGTGATTCGACCCAATTTGAGCAACATTGAACCCATTTTCTAAATCGTATTTAAAATGAGAAAACAGCGTCGAATTTGGTATCATTGTGAAGAGAAATAAATTTGAGATCGGCAAAAATGATTTATTTGAAGCTTTTATGAAGACAAGAGTCAGCGCCACGGCAAATGAGCCGGGTTTTTTTCAGGAACGGTTTTTTTATATATAGGAAATCCGACCAGTTTTCTTACAAAATCATGAAACAACTGATATATTCATTCATTCATTTATAACTGGTTTATTAAAATTGATATAGCAGTACAAACACTGAATTGCATCAAAATAACAAATAAATAAATACATACAGTAAAAATACATTATAGTATTATATAAAAGACCATTAGGCCAAACAAAGAAGAAGTTCTGTCTCAGAAGCCCGCCCGCATTGGTATTATGTGAAATGAGCTACGACGCGTAGGTCTATGCGCTGGGGGCTAAAAACGTCTTCTTTTTTTTGGATTTTAAAAAAAAAAAAAAAAAAAAAAAATCTCCGTAAGCTTGGAGAAGCAAAAAAATTAATTAAAAAAAAATAGCAAAAAAAAATAGCAAAAAAAAAGCATACCTCATAGCCTATTTTCTTCTTTGTTTGGCCTTAGATTATGAAATATTGCACATAGAATTGATACATCAAAATATGAAAACCCTGAGCCCGCACACATCAAACAGTCACACATACTCCACTCAAAAAATCATTACACTTACACACTCTTTGAACTCATAGACACATATACCAGGCAACCCCCCTGGAAAATTGCACCATATGATCACTATGGGACTATTAAAAGCAGCATGAGTTATAAAGTATTATTATACAAGTCTGTCATATGAAGCATAGGGCTCTTTCTACAACGCTCTGTTTTGACCATCGGGATACTGAGTTTGTTGGACCCCTCAAATTTCTTTTGTGGACAGACCCTCTTGTAGGAGGTACCCATTGGGCAAATTTGTCAGAAAACATAAGCCTTTCTGCTCGCCCCTTCATCTTGGATCGCAAATGACGCTATCTCATCATATATCGCTTTAAAGATTTTGATATAGGGCTCACATGATTGCAAAGTTGTAGTACACAAGCTTGACACTACTGTATCAGGGAAAACAAAATTGCGTCATTAACAATAGACTCGATGGACTCCAACGAGGTCCGTCCGAAGTTAGCCACTAATTTCATACTGGTAAAATTAAGTCAACCCCACAGGGATATCATCGTTAATTTGATGGCAATATTAAAGGCTTTATTTGATGAGCAGAAATAATTGGGAATACTCTTACTCATATTTCAGCTATACAAGCTTATTAGTCTGAGCAAGATTTCAATAATCATATTAAAATTCAATACCTCCTTCTCAATTACGTCAGTAAATGTTCCAATCTTAGTGGATTTTCATTGTCCCATTTTCGCAGGTTTAATTATAGCTAGGGCATTGTAATCATAATTGCTTTGACCATAACGTAAATGTATATTCTATTATCTATTTAATCAGAATAATACCAAGGAACTGTAATTAGCTAATTAACGATCAATGATAATGGCTGTTGTACCAAAGAACCTTGACCGTAGGTTGATTTGATTCAAGGCACACGCATTCATTTGGCTCATTTGTCTAAAAAAAAGTCTAAATGCTCCCTTACGTTTAACTCAAATATAGGTCTATCCAGCTATCTGTGGAAACATAGAGCGTGTTTCTGCTGGGGCACTGCAAAAAGTAAACGCTAGTAATAAACGCTAAGTTTCAATCGGTCAGTTTTTAATCCCCCTGTTTCTACTCGTGAAAAGTTACGGCTAAGTTTATCGATCCTAGTCGATGGGCCAAGACATTTGACCTTTTGTAATACCAAACAATGCCACCGCACCTGAAAAAGAATGCTTCACAATAATGTGTGTAATCCAGCGTGACACGGTTCACGGCGCAAACCTCTAAGAATCGCCTTTCTGTTTCTATTGGGTTTATTGCCGATTATTGCCGGTTCCAAACCTGGTTTGTGAAGGTTTTTGGGATTACCAAAAATACCGATAATTGCCGGGTTCTGCCTGTTTCTACTGGGCAAACTTAGTGTTTATTAGCGGTTTCTTCCCCAGCAGAAACACGCTCATAGACAAGTGCAACTTAAGTGCTTGGATTTGGATGCAACTACCCACAGGTGAATGAATTAAGATTAATCCTATTTAATGGGAGAAAATATGTATAACATTATTCTTTTTTCTCTTTCTATCTATTAATGTATTGTATTTGAGTCTTTACTAAATGGTATGAAAGTTAGATTTTGAAGTTGAGGCACATTTTTAGTATACTTTGGCAACAAATAATGTTGTAATTTTAAGTTTGGTACCATATCAAGTGTCTCCGATCCATATTTTTGAATATTTGCATTGCAATTTATACCACAGATATGACGTTTGTAAAGGTATAACTTTTATCAAACGCTGTGGATATCCTTTTACTAAGCACTGTGTATATCCTTATAATACCAAATTCAAGAAGATTCATTGAATTTGGCCAAAGAAACCACTGCTGTTAAAAAGTTGCGACAATTGCAATGTTGATTTGATGATGTTGTTTTTGCAGCGATAGACTGTACTTGTTCTTTTAATTTACGCATCAATGCATCGAGTCACAAATCTTCCTTCTTATTAGAAATGTGTTTAATTACAAGATTAATTTTTCATTTCAATTTTCTTCCCTATAATTATAGACTTCCATGAATGTTTGCGACAATTGCAAAGTTGGTTTAATGATGTTGGTTTTTGCAGCAATAGACTCTACATGTTCTTTAAATGTACGCATCAATGCATCGAGTTAATTGAACCGAACTAACTATGCCCTTTTCAAATATGCCATCTTATTAGAAATGTGTTTAATTACAAGATTAATATTTCAATTCAATTATCTTTCCTATATAGACAGACTACCATGATTTTATTTTTTTGACATTGAAATTCTGATAGAGATAAACTGCCTGCAATTGCGGGGCAGTTTTTATAAGTGCACATTTGTGGAAAAGTATCTTTTTTTGTTGTATCTATCACCAGTGTGCATAACATCAAACTAAAGTCTTGCTGCTATTCCACACAACAGCTTAGAATGAGAAATATGAGCATCTTAAGGCCAAAAAAAAAAAAGTTGTGTTGCCCTCAGCGACCGACCCTAAAATTGTAAAAACTAGGGTCGCATTTAAAAAAAAGAAAATTTGTTAGATTTAAATTTGATTAAAAGTGTCTAAATGTTACTATTTCTTGCTTGAAATGAATAAATAAGCCTAAATAAATGTTTTTTACACTATTGTCACACTAGAAACATTAGTTAAATTGACATATAGGCATATACCAATTTTGTCTTGACATAAACCCTATAGATTTCAGCCAAAAAAAAGAAGAATACAAATTGGAAAAAGAAAAAGAAAAAAAACCACACCATTTTTTGTGTTGTTTATTTCAGCCAATGATATGACTAGCAGTGACATAGCAATATTGATTAACCAGTATAGTATAGTGCCCATTTGTAGATAAGACACTCCTTTGTACCTATCACCAGTGTGCATAACACTTGCCAATATTCCACACAACAAAATAGAATGATTAATATTAAAATCTTAATTAGAAAAATACAAATTTGTTGTTGCAGTTTATTTCAACCAATGATATGATAAATAACACCAGTAGCGACACATTTTGTTAGTTGTTTTTCAAGATGGTTTCCAGTTTACATTCAGGGATACAGGAATAGCGAAGGAAGAAACCCCCACAAAAACCCACATCATTTTAAGGCCCCGCCAAAAAGATTGAGCTTGTACTGTTAATTTCAGCAATAGTCATCTTGCCCGACAATTCGATCAATAGTTCATTGCATACACGGAAAAACGTCTTTACTGTGATGTTTGTATTTGAATTTGCCATTGTTATACCAGTGATTTACTAGCAATGTCAACATATTGTGCCAGTATGGCACTGTTAAGATTCTAAATTTCTGTCCAATTTTTAATTTCGCTTATTTTCCTTAGGGTCTTTAGATGCAGGAAATTAAATAGATGACAAAATTTATATTATGTTTAAAATTTATTATATATGTTAGAAGATGGCCTATTTTAGGATCTGCATTATTAAAAAAAGAACATGTTGGCTATTTGCAAAAATTCATACCCGTGAAATCAGATTGGTATTTAAGCTCTCTTGAGACTTGTCAGTTATCATCGAGAAGATGCCATATTAAACAAACTGCATACACAGAACGTTTGACATTTTCCACCATGTCTAACGGATATATTTTAGAAATCAATGGTAAATGTTTACACTGCTTGACACAATAGGAAGGCGTGGTTGTTATTAAATTAGCTTGGTGACCAAGACCAAGATGTCCGTCCACTCCCCTGCCATACAATTCTATTATTTAATAAAGGACAAGGGAGGTAACCAAATAATGAAAGCTGCCATTGACTTATTCTTAGTTCTTAATAATTCCACATGGGCAGTACCAGTTGTAATTATTATATGGAAACCTATATGCTTAGTTTTCACAGCCTGTATCAAAATTCTGCGCAACTACTGGATTCAATGCACAAATGAGTATCGATACAAATATTGCAGTTATCAACATCTACATATGCTATCTTCAGTAGATAGTAAATTTTATATGAATAGGGTGTTTTCATTTATTTTTTAAATCTAGTGTTATTTCTATGATAAACAAAACTTTAAAAAAAAACCCACCCAACTTTGTGTCCAACCCCCCCCCCCCCCCCCCCCCCCAAAAAAAAGGTTTCCTGTAATGAGTGAATGAGAACAGGTATTGAATTTGAGGGCCACTAGATATGATGGTCTGAAGACTGAAATCTTTTGTCTGAATTAGTGAGGGGAGAATAGTGCAAAACAATTTGTGCTGTTCAGGCTTTATTAAGTTAGGCGAAAGATCTAGTCTGAAGACTGAAATCTTTTGTCTGAAATCAGTGAGAGAATAGTTCAAAACAATTTGTGCTGTTCAGGCTTTATTAAGTTAGGCAAACAAATCGTTGTGTTGCCCTCAGCAACCGACACTAAAATCTAAATAATTAGGGTCGCATTAAAAAACAAATAAAGATTTAAATTTTACCCAAAATGTCAAAATATTACTATTTTCTGCATGAAATGAATCAGTTTGATTGAATAAATATTTTTCAAACTTATCACACTAGAAACATTAATCAAATTGACATTTACTAATTTTTTCGTCAGTAATATTTTTCAGCAATCTGACCACCCCCCCCCCCCCCCTACCCCCAGCCAAAAAAATCCCACAAAAATCAACAACAACCGACCGATCTGACCTCAAATTTTGGGCACTTGAGGGTAACACAATTTTTTTTTTTGTGGCCTTACTTCAGGACAAATAACAACTTGATTTGACCAACCCTTGTCTGATTTATCGTTTCCACTGTTTCTTTATTTCATTAGGCCATGTTGTAGAAATGTATGCGACTAACAAAACTAAATTCCACTGCATTTTGGTTATAGAAATGTCTAAAATATGCCAATTTTCCCTGCTTGCTACGCTCCCCATAATAAAAAAAAAATAATAATAATAATAATACTGAGAAATTTGTATAGTTGCGAAAGCAAAAAGCCACTGACCTCTTGACAACATAAAAGACATTAATAAAAAACCCATGAATGACATTATTGTACATAGCAATTTAAAATATAGCATTAAAATATGACCAGCACAATGATAAGTACAACAGTCATATAAAGGGTTCAACAAAAGAAAGTATACCACTTTGTTAATGTCATTTTGAGTAACTTTCAATTTGTTTTTGTCCAAACAGACTAGATAGGCATTTAGATGAATCTTTTAGGCATAATTTGAAACCAAATTTGCCCCCTAACAACAAAGATAAACCATGATTAGCACCATTTAAAGGAAAATATCCCATTTTCAAAAGTCGCATTTCCAATACACAGCACGAGAAGAATAGGCCAATTGTTAACACACACATATGCCGTATTTATCCCGTACTGATCACCGCGCATATCCCTCAATGCGCGGGCTAACTCAAATGTAAACTGATGCATGGGTGAAGGATTTGAATGTAAAGGAATGTTATGGATGGGGACAGATTAACCAAATCTTCTCGTGCTGTGTATTGGAAATGCGACTTTTGAAAATGGGATATTTTCCTTTAAATGGTGCTAATCATGGTTTACCTTTGTTGTTAGGGGGCAAATTTGGTATCAAATTATTCCTAAAATATTCATTTAAATGCCTATCTAGCCTGTTTGGACAAAAACAAATTGAAAGTTACTCAAAATGACATAAACAAAGTGGTATACTTTCTTTTGTTGAACCCTTTACAAAGTGACAAGTGAGAATAGTGATATGCAATTTAAAGGTTAGCCGTAGTATTGTTTAAAGGTGTATGTTCCGATCACTTTAGGTGTTTTTTCACATCAACATATTTTGATAACACATCAACATAGTTTCTCATTATTTCTGTAAAATCTTATTTAGGCGCAAGATATGATCCATTTAGACGGTATAGGCCAAAATGCAGTGAATTACCGCCAAAGGTGGTTAACCACCCGGCTAGTTTGTGTACTACTCAATAGGCAAATGTCATGTCACCTTGTGCTTCTAAAATAAGAACCATTGGAGTTATGCAACTCAAACTTTGGAATATGACTGTTTTAAGGTTGACCCTTCATGTAGAATAGAAAACATCAATTTGAAAATTGGGCCAGAAATCGGAACACCTATTTCAGCGCTGACTTGAAGCTGTAGATATGTAATCTACTCTGGCAGCTCATTCCATAGTGATGGTACAGGAATGGCAAGTATGACCATTATCTGGGTATGGAGGAAGTGGATCATAAAATCATTGGGCATCAGATAGGGGGTGTCACACAACAAAGGGGAGAACGTCTTTCTGTGTATTTGGGACCCCCACCCTCTAAAGAAAATGTCTAGCTTGTTACCAAAGATTTTGGAGAGCCTGCTCAGCAAGCCCTGCGGATGAGAGATCTTTATTTGTCATTTTCCCACTCCAGTGGATATTATTACTGTTCTGAGAAGTTGGGTGTAGCAAGATCTATTCTGCTCAGCAGGCCCTGCGGATGAGAGATCTTTATTTGTCATTTTCCCACTCCAGTGGATATTACTGTTCTGAGAAGTTGAGTGTAGCAAGATCTATCCTGCTCAGCAAGCCCTGCGGATGAGAGATCTTTATTTGTCATTTTCCCACTCCAGTGGATATTACTGTTCTGAGAAGTTGAGTGTAGCAAGATCTATCCTGCTCAGCAAGCCCTGCGGATGAGAGATCTTTATTGGTCATTTTCCCACTCCAGTGGATATTACTGTTGCGAGAAGTTGAGTGTAGCAAGATCTATCCTGCTCAGCAAGCCCTGCGGATGAGAGATCTTTATTTGTCATTTTCCCACTCCAGTGGATATTACTGTTCTGAGAAGTTGAGTGTAGCAAGATCTATCCTGCTCAGCAAGCCCTGCGGATGAGAGATCTTTATTTGTCATTTTCCCACTCCAGTGGATATTACTGTTCTGAGAAGTTGAGTGTAGCAAGATCTATCCTGCTCAGCAAGCCCTGCGGATGAGAGATCTTTATTGGTCATTTTCCCACTCCAGTGGATATTACTGTTGCGAGAAGTTGAGTGTAGCAAGATCTATCCTGCTCAGCAAGCCCTGCGGATGAGAGATCTTTATTTGTCATTTTTCCACTCCAGTGGATATTACTGTTCTGAGAAGTTGAGTGTAGCAAGATCTATCCTGCTCAGCAAGCCCTGCGGATGAGAGATCTTTATTTGTCATTTTCCCACTCCAGTGGATATTACTGTTCTGAGAAGTTGAGTGTAGCAAGATCTATCCTGCTCAGCAAGCCCTGCGGATGAGAGATCTTTATTTGTCATTTTCCCACTCCAGTGGATATTACTGTTCTGAGAAGTTGAGTGTAGCAAGATCTATCCTGCTCAGCAAGCCCTGCGGATGAGAGATCTTTATTTGTCATTTTCCCACTCCAGTGGATATTACTGTTCTGAGAAGTTGAGTGTAGCAAGATCTATCCTGCTCAGCAAGCCCTGCGGATGAGAGATCTTTATTGGTCATTTTCCCACTCCAGTGGATATTACTGTTCTGAGAAGTTGAGTGTAGCAAGATCTATCCTGCTCAGCAAGCCCTGCGGATGAGAGATCTTTATTTGTCATTTTCCCACTCCAGTGGATATTACTGTTCTGAGAAGTTGAGTGTAGCAAGATCTATCCTGCTCAGCAAGCCCTGCGGATGAGAGATCTTTATTTGTCATTTTCCCACTCCAGTGGATATTACTGTTCTGAGAAGTTGAGTGTAGCAAGATCTATCCTGCTCAGCAAGCCCTGCGGATGAGAGATCTTTATTTGTCATTTTCCCACTCCAGTGGATATTACTGTTCTGAGAAGTTGAGTGTAGCAAGATCTATCCTGCTCAGCAACCTCGGCTGGTGAGATCTACACCTAGCACATAAAGTCCCTGACCAGGTGCTTTGAGGTTGGCTAATTAAAGATAGATAATCGGTACTAAAAATCTGAGATATACATTCAATGAGCAAATTCCTTCTCCGTAGTTTGATACCTCATTCAACAAAATCGAATGGATACTTTTAAAGTTATGGCGATTTCAATGACCGCGCATAACAACAGCAAAGTTGCACTAGGTATAGGAAATCTTGATTTATATATAGCAAGTCAAATGGATTTCAAATGACAAACAAATCCATAAATCAAAAATGGCTTTTTGGAAAAAATTCAAACTTGGCATATCTTCTTTTCTTATCAACATACACATCCTCTGCTATTTTGAAGCAAACCAATGCCAGTCACCGTAGCTGAGTATACCACCATTTATATTAATCACTATTTAATGACTATTATTATTTCACACACCGTTTCAGTATGGGTATTGTTATTTAAATCGATATATTCATGGTATGATCAGTAATTACTGTTTTGTTACACAAACGTATTATACCTGCCTGGTAAAATATCTTTATTACAATAGGTTTTATGATCATTAATTTTACCATTTTTTGTTACACTTTAGATTCTGAGAATAATAATGTTATCATTAATAGAGTAATGGTTTTCCTTGAGCTCTTTTACCAATTAATGATTGGTCCAACAACACAGAATTGTCCCCATAGAGGCATTCACCTTTTTCACATCGTCATCATAAAATAATAATATACTTGTAACCATCAAAGTGCCATGGTAACGCCCAGAGGTTTCCTGTACAATCAGTAATGCTTCAGTTTTCAAATGACAAATACAAAATTTCAAAAACAAATAATCGCTTGAAGGATATCTCACCAATGTTTTGGCATGAAAATCATCAGCAAATTTCAGTCATATTTGTCTCATAAACATACTTCTTTCATAGTTGAGTACCCCCCCCCCCCCTCCGTACTACATTTATATTGCACAACATAGCAAATGTGAATGAATGTACAGTCATCAAAAAAAGTAACTATACAGGTAATAAATGGGCTTTTAACTCTAAAAATATATATCCTACCTAAATATTAAATCATAAAGTTGTTGAGAAATTTATATTCTTTAATATGAGATATTGCACGCTAGGATCGGTTGAATATTGAAGAAGTGACAATCCCAAATGTAAGGTAAAGTCACAATTTCATTTTCACATTTTACATTTCAACACGGGGGAGAGTATGACAGATAGCGTGTGTGTGGCGTATTGATCCATCAGAACAATACGGCCGACTATCCAACCGCATGCATCCCCAATTGCACTACCGAATAGCGATAATGTACACGTATCTGGGTCCGCGTGTAGAAAAGAAAAATGTGAAAATGAAAATCGGACTTCACCTTACATTTGAGAGAGTCACTTCCTCAATAATCACCCGATCCTAGCGTGCAACATCTCATATTGAAGAAGATAAATTTCTCAATAACTTTATTATTTAATATTTGTAGGTAGGATATATATTTTTGAAGTTAGAAGCCCATATATTACCTGTATTACTTTTTTTGATGACTGTACTTAGCAACCATGGCATCAATAGCTTAATAGCCTGTTGCTTGTTGAGAATTGACCTTTTCATAATCGTTGTAGACTACTGTGAAAAAAAATTATGAGGACATTTTCAGATTAATTACAAAGGACTAAATCTGCAGACATCAATAGCTTAATAGCCTGTTGCTTGTTGAGAATTGACATTTTCATAATCGTTGTAGACTACTGTGAAAAAAAATTATGAGGACATTTTCAGATTAATTACAAAGGACTAAATCTGCAGACAATATGCAATGGGTTGCCAAAGGCTATCGGTATTAAAGGAATTAGCCCGAGGCTATTGGTATTTAACGCTTTCCACGCAGCAGGCGTCTGCAGACGACATTCCAAAATGTCACAAAATGTTTCAAAAAATGTCACAAGTATTAATTGTCATTATCATATTTGGAATCACCATGAGAAATGCATTGACATGACAAACATGATAAGTACAAACATGCCTAGTAATGGTTCAGTAATCCTTGAGATATACCTTGAAAGTTGGGAAAGGTTTCTGAAAAATCTGTTTTGTATTTGGTAAAACCGATAGCCACATGGGAAGTGTTAAGGAATTATACATACACGTCATAAGACATGTATAGCTTGAGGCATACACTGATATAATACAAGCAGAACCATAGACAAATCAAATGAAAATGCATCAGGGCTCAAAATAATGCTGGATCTAAAGCGGCACCTGATACTCCCTGTAAAATATCTTACTACATTATAGTGGCACCGTAAGTTGAGATTTTCCCTTGGTTATACATTGTACCATAGCAATCATTATAGTGATAATATTAATAACATATCCAAGTCCACAATTTCCAAAATTGCTATCTACTGTAGATAGCAATTGAAGCCATGAATAAGAAAATAGATAGGTATGATGTCATCCTGCATTTAACAACCACAATTTGTTAACGAATTTAAAATGGGGAAAGCAAGAACAGTCAAATCTATATGTATATAAATAATCTTTATGTGGCATCTAGTTTTAACATCTTCAACATTTCTAAACTTGGCTGAATTATATGAAAACAAATTCACCCGTGAATGGATCAAAATCACAATGAGGCCCGGGTGGTAGAAAAGGTTGCACATGCTTGATTTATATAGTCATAAACAGGGTTGTAGCTACGCCGGACGGGGCTGTCCGGAAGTTGTGCCCAGCTTCCGGCACTCTTAAAAAACAAGGGTAAAAAATCCGGCACTAATTTTTTTTACAATTTGTGGAAAAAATCATTAAAACTTCCTCATAAAACAAGAAATTATATGGCAGGAACCCTCAAAGTGCCATAAATTTATAACCCTTATAAAACTTCAGAAGGCCTCCAGACCCCATTCCATGATCCGGTCATAAAGTAACAATCTTTGATATGTATGAGGAGTTGCAGAAAATAATAAATTAAGCAATGGTGAATTAAACAGTCTTCCTACAAACGCTGGTTTTATGAGAAAGTGATCTAAAGTGAAAATGTTGGTTTCATTCGGAGCTTGCATGAACCAGCTACATCCTGTGAAACCTTGAAGTGCGCACAGCATGACCTGCTAGCTGTGAGTCTTGAAATTATTTCTGGCTATCCTGTAAATAGTTTCTGTCGGTCCTGTGAATTCATTTCTACCTGCATTCCTGGAAATGATTTCTTCCAATCTTTTAAATTATAGGAATAATTTAGATACCTTTTTCGAACCATTGTGTTTGAAATGGTTCGAAAAAGGTATCTAAATTATGTCTAAAATCATGATCGAACCCAATATCAGTCTACATGCTTCTTTTAAATTATGTCTACCAGTCTTAAGGTTGTTCCTATGGCTAATTTTTTATTTGATATTTTAATAGAGCTTGCTGAGCTCCACAATAATCTGAAATTTGAGATTGATCGGAGGTACGGTTTTCTAGATACGACAATTTTATTGTCAAAAATGAAGCAAAATTGAGCGTTCATTTTTTTTGTTTCTTATTGTTTTTTTGACCCCCTAGCTGGCCTAGCAAAATAATTAATCTATACAAAAATGTTTAATTAATTTTTCCAAGAAAAGTATAAATGCTACAAAGCTGTAATTTTGGGAGCTTGTTAATTTTGGCTATACAACTCTCCTTAATGCCTGTGCTGCGGGAATCTAATGGAGTTTTCATTAAAAAAATTAGAGCAAAAACAAAAAACTATTTTTATAGAAATTTTACCTAGGGAGTCAAAAAAACAATATAAAACAAAAGAAAATAGACTGCTCTCTGTTGGCCGAAAAACAATACAAAACAAAAGAATTCAAAATGGATTTTTGACAATAAAATTGTCATATCTAGAAAACCCTACCTCCGATGAATCTCAAATTTCATATTATTGTGGAGCTTAGCAAGCTCTATTAAAATATTAAATAAAAAATTAGCCATAGGAACAACCTTAAATATGATGAACATTACAATAATCACTGTTACCCAACCTATTTCTTGCTCGCCATCACATCAAGGATTCTGTATATGTTTACATCTGTCAGCTTTATGTGTGTATGTTAACCGCAGTCAGTATAATATAAACTTATTATTAACCCTAATGCCCAAGGTGTGTTTTTGACAATTAAACTATCAGGGAGAAAGACTGGCAACTACCATTCCAAATGGTTTAACTTATATTTCGCTCTACATCGCATTGCGCATTCTGCAAGAAGATTGCTTCTTTACCAGTATTTATTTATTTATGAGACCAACGTATATAGCAAAACAGCTACACACTATATTTTATTCTTTAACTTGTCTGCTGCTTTTACCAATAACCTCCAAATAGTAGTTTTAATATCAGATTGCATATTTTTGTAATAATCTTGAATTAAAATTTGCAGCATGAAATATTGCATCTCTTATTTCTAGGTGGATAGCTTGATAATGGTATGCAGAACACATAGACTCATGTTCTAAATTGATCCAAATTCCTAGAACCTTAATGCCTATAGTCAGTGTGATGCATGCAATACTACTACTATTTATTACTATACCCTATTGTGGTTTCCATAGCAACTGTATAAAACACACCTTCCCAATTTACGGCCTGGTAATACCGCTGCAGCCTTTTTCATATAGCTTGAATTTTGAAAGCTGAGCAAGCTGCGTAGACCATGAAGTTGATTGAATTTTGAGGATGTATTAATGCTTGTAGCTGTGATACCATCAAATTGATTGAATTTAAACTAGACCGTAAGTCGCCCGATTGATTGGTTGGGCAGTAGATTCTTATTTGGCAGTCATTAAATATTATCGATGTGTATATCATTACTCTGGTCTCTTGTCAATTTACCCGCTTTCTTTAGAATAATAGCGGCTTTCTATGGCTACTAATGCACCAACAAATAAAATATACATGTTTTTTTAGTGCTATAATTGGTCAAAATAGAGGTTTTTAACAATTTGGAATAAATAACTAATCAAAGCCCATAAATTAACGTTGTTATCGTATCTCCTAAATCAACCTAATTGTGTTCCGTGTGTACTTAAGTGCTATCGTAATAATTATGCTGATCTATTTTAATGCTATCAAAGTGAAATTGGTTTTCTTTATTGGACATCGTGTATTCAACTCTAATTTTCTAACTCAATTTATTACATGTGTGTGACCTAGAGGTTTTTAACAATTTGGAATAAATAACTAATCAAAGCCCATAAATTAACGTTGTTATCGTATCTCCTAAATCAACCTAATTGTGTTCCGTGTGTACTTAAGTGCTATCGTAATAATTATGCTGATCTATTTTAATGCTATCAAAGTGAAATTGGTTTTCTTTATTGGACATCGTGTATTCAACTCTAATTTTCTAACTCAATTTATTACATGTGTGTGACCGATACCACTCGTTTCCCATCAAAATTGGGATTTTGGAATCGGAAGAAAACCTATAATATTAGCCATGCAAAATTGAAGGCCTGAGAGATATATTTCCTTTGGATACTGTAGCCACAGAATATGTCAAGTATCTCCAAATAATAGTATAACACACTACAAGTTTCTGGACTGTTCTTGGGGTGAATTTGGATCTTTGCTTCTATTCACACTTTCCAGGCGGCAGACGGCTGCAGAAGACATTCCAAAATTTCACAAAATGTTTCAAGATGCGTGCGGGCGACCAATACCGCATGCGTGTGACCATAATCATGGGCGTACGCTTGTATTACTTTTGCACGCGGAGAGATAAAAAACAAATATTTCTTGCCAATTTGGAACTGATTGAACTATAGAAAACTTGATAAAAATAATGATATAAATAATAATACATATGGGACTTATTAAGCGCCTTACGATGCAAACTGCCTCAAGGCGCTGCACAGAAAAATCTTAAAAACTACAGAAAATATTAAAAACTACAATAGGACCTATGCTGAATTTTATACAATAAATATAACTAAAATTTACTAAAATAAACCAAAATCGGATAATCAATACAAACATATAACTCAGTAAAATACATTATAAGAAGATTAAAAACGATCAAAAAACATGATATATTTACTATCAGTAAAAGAATATAATAAAATACCACACATTGTGACCAGCAAACAATGTGGCAAACTCGGATGAATAACACATTATTTAAAACCAGTAATGTACAAAATGCATTTAAATATAAGTTTAGGAAATTGCACATACACATGCCATAATTTCACTCTACAAGAGCACATTACACAAAACTCACAGAAAATTGTATTGCACACTGAGATGACGAACGAATATCTAACAAGATGCAATGAACAAATGAGTTTTGAGTCCTTTATGAATGAGTTTATGTTGGATATTGCACGAATCTTGGAGGGCAACATAATCCACACTTATGGAGCAAAAGACCTTTCACCATAAAACTTGGTATTACACATCTTTGGTCCACGTGTACTGGGCGAACTTCTGAAGCCGATCTTAGGGTACGCCTTGGCTTATACACTTCAATAAGTTCACTAATATATTTAGGAGCTAAATTGTTAAGTGCTTTATATGTAAGCAATGCAATCTTGTACACAATCCGCTGTTGCACGGGAAGCCAATGGAGGCTCCTAAGAACTGGCTTCATATGTTCATCCTTTCTGCATTTTGTAATATGACGGGCCGTAGTATATGATTTGTATAATACTCTAAAATTTGATAAGTGTTCTTTTATGTATTTTATTGTTGTGTATCCTTTATGATGATGGTGTGTGTATGTGTGAGAATATGATACTTAATTGATTTTCCCTTGCAGTATATTTATTGTGGAATTAGACGATATCCATTACAATTTCCATTAACACAAATTAATACTTTATGATTAATCCTATGTTGCCAGCCTATTACCACTAACTGTTGCCCTATTGGTTGTTTTTGTTGTTAGATGTTGCAGCCAGCACAGGCAGCCTGGTTAGATCCAGCTCGTCCGAGAATATTATCGCAAGTACTAACCTGTCTTCCATTAAAGATTGTAAGTCTGTTTATATTTAACTTAACAATTAACTATAGTGTATTTACTGTTAGATGAAATACAACCCCTTGATAACTGTGCTTCGTAATGGTGACATAGAGGTCTATGTCCTGTCTACTTGAACTGGAGATCCCGATGTATTAAAGTGCATTTACCATACCCTTGAACATTTGTTCTTGTTTATTTAGTTGTATTGTATAAGATAAAAAGAAGCCTGGTGATTCATCTTATGCTGAAAACACTATAACACTGTAATAGTCTGATTAATTATTGAGCAAACAATTGTGGAATAGCGCTATTGTGTTGTGGAAACAAGTTCAAGCAGTGTCTACTGCATAATGCGTACGCACACACGCTCCATAGCTGCGTCAAAGCGCTTGATCTCTAAAATACTCCCAACTACTTGCGCTCGTGCTAGCGCTACATTATTCGCCTATCTTGTAGCTGCGTATATGGTAGGGGAAACATGTTTCTTCAAATAAATCGGACTATGGGATGGAATATTTTTCGAATAAATTGTCTTGTTCGATGCTAGATTTGTTGGTGACTGCATTTTCGTCAAATCATATATTTTTTGAAAACCTGTAATTTAGTGAAGTATTTGTTTATGCAGGGGATGATATCAGATATCCTGGTCCTAGAGCCATCTTTGTGTTAAGAGTTGCTCCTGGTTGATTGACATTTTTTAATAAATCACAAACCACTTCTAAATTAGACATGAGCTGTCAATCATGCGATCATATTATTACGTTCCTGTTGACAATGTTGTGAACTATTTTGTCAAAACTGTTTTCACTCGTAAACATAATCATTTCTATCTTTGATCTATCAGTAACCGAAGAAGAAAGAAGAGATATAGGCCCTGAGTTGGGACTCAAGAAATCCAGCTCCTTGGAAAGTCTTCAAGCCGCTGTTGCAGAAGTGACCACGGCCGATGAATTCCCAGGCAGGCCACGAGCGAAGGTTGTACGAGGTCGTGGTTGTAACGAGAGCTTCCGTGCTGCTGTTGATCGGTCATATGATACGCCTATGAATGGCAATGCACCAACATCTGAGGAAACAGGTAAGGCTTGTGAATTTAGAAAAACTAAGAAATTCCAAAATGCTTTTTTCAATTTGGAATCACTTGGATATAGTATTGGTGTTTTGGGGTTGGGGTTTTCAGTCCAGGAAAATTTGTTTTATTTCAATGTATCAACCTCTTATTTTCCAACTTTTATACCTGACAGCATCAATCTGTGTTAAGATTTATCAAGCAATGTCCTTGCCAATTTCACTCTTTTTTCTTTATTTTCACTTCTTTTAGTGTTCGAAAACAGGTGGGCTCAGGGAATGCATTCACACAGTTGCTTAAAACTGAAATACAGAAGTGCCTCCTCCCCTGCTCCCTCTCCCCTCCTCTTCTCTGTTCCCTCTCCCCGTCCCTGCTCTCCTTCCCTACTCCCCTTCCCTGCTCCCCCTCCCCTACCCCTGAGAAAATTTAGCATCAACAATGCATTATTCTTGATATTTCAAAAAAACTGAGGAGCTGATCCCTGTTGACCTTGCACATACATTGGTATAGATTGATGATGATTATTATTTTACCACTTTAATTTGATTTTTGAAATGATGCAATATCACCTTTTGAATCAATATTTCATTACTACAAACACATGGAGATGTGTGTCTTAGGGAGTTTTCATAAATACTTTGGTGGGGGGTTTGGCAATTTTTGAGCCTCGGACATAATTTTTTTCTTGATCCCCCCCTAACACCGTTAATTTTTTTCTTGATCCCTTTTATGGTGATTTTTTTCTTGACCCCCCCCCTGTATGTCTAAGTTACCGAGCATTATTAGATTTGACTGCGCACGAATCATATTATTGTAAAAAATGTGGGTTATTTTGTGCGCAAAGAGCGGTAATAAATGTGGACCCTTTTTGTCTCGCCTGATGTAATCAGAAAGAGACTATGTTATCACTCTTTCTGTCCGGTGTCCGCCGTCCGCCGTCCGCCGTATGCCGTGTGCTAAGAAATACCTTTGTGACGCGATATCTGGAGATCCGTAAGGCCTATCGTGATGGGACTTGGTGGAGGGAAGGGGGGTGGGGCGTTCTGTTGCTGATTGATTTTTCAAGGTCATCGGGGGTCATACAAGGTCATCGGGGTCAAATATGCTTAAAACTTTTGAGACGCGTTGTGACGCGATATCTAGAGATCCGTAAGGCCTATCTTGATGGGACTTGATGTCAGGGAAGGGGGTGGGGTGTTCTTTTGCTGATTAGATTTTCAAGGTCATTGGAGGTCATTCAAGGTCATCGGGGTCAAATATGGGGTCAAATAAGATCCGTAAGGCCGATCTTGATGGGATTTGGTGGAGGGAAGGGGGTGGTGTGTTCTTTTTGCTGATTAAATTTTCAAGGTCACCAGAGGTCATCGGGGTCAAATATGGGGTCAAATAGATCAGTAAGGCCTATATTGATGAGATTTGGTGGAGGGAAGGGGAGTGGTGTGTTCTTTTTGCTGAATAAATTTTCAAGGTCATCAGAGGTCATTCAAGGTCATCGGGGGTCAAATAAGATCCATAAGGCCTATCTTGATTGGATTTGGTGGAGGGAAGGGGGATGGTGTTTTCTTTTTGTTCTTAATTTGTCGGGGTCATCAGGGGTCAAATATGGGGTCAAATAGATCAGTAAGGCCTTTCTTGATGGGATTTGGTGGACGGAAGAGGGATGGTGTGTTCTTTTTGTTGATTAATTTTTCGGGGTCATTGGGGGTCAAATATGGGGTCAAATAGATCAGTAAGGCCTATCTTGATGGGATTTGGTGGAGGGAAGGGGGGTGGTGTGTTCTTTTTGTTGATTAATTTTTCGGGGTCATTGGGGGTCAAATATGGGGTCAAATAGATCAGTAAGGCCTATCTTGATGGGATTTGGTGGAGGGAAGGGGGGTGGTGTGTTCTTTTTGTTGATTAATTTTTCGGGGTCATCGGGGGTCAAATATGGGGTCGAATAGATCAGTAAGGCCTATCTTGATGGGATTTGGTGGACGGAAGAGGGATGGTGTGTTCTTTTTGTTGATTAATTTTTCGGGGTCATCGGGGGTCAAATATGGGGTCGAATAGATCAGTAAGGCCTATCTTGATGGGATTTGGTGGACGGAAGAGGGATGGTGTGTTCTTTTTGTTGATTAATTTTTCGGGGTCATCGGGGGTCAAATATGGGGTCAAATAGATCAGTAAGGCCTATCTTGATGGGATTTGGTGGACGGAAGAGGGATGGGGTGTTCTTTTTGTTGATTATTTTTTCGGGGTCATCGGGGGTCAAATATGGGGTCAAATAGATCAGTAAGGCCTATCGTGATGGGATTTGGTGGACGGAAGAGGGATGGTGTGTTCTTTTTGTTGATTCATTTTTCGGGGTCATCGGGGTCAAATATGGGGTCAAATAGATCAGTAAGGCCTATCTTGATGGGATTTGGTGGACGGAAGAGGGATGGGGTGTTCTTTTTGTTGATTATTTTTTCGGGGTCATCGGGGGTCAAATATGGGGTCAAATAGATAAGTAAGGCCTATCTTGATGGGATTTGGTGGACGGAAGAGGGATGGTGTGTTCTTTTTGTTGATTAATTTTTCGGGGTCATCGGGGGTCAAATATGGGGTCAAATAGATCAGTAAGGCCTATCTTGATGGGATTTGGTGGAGGGAAGGGGGTGGTGTGTTCTTTTTGTTGATTAATTTTTCGGGGTCATCGGGGGTCAAATATGGGGTCAAATAGATCAGTAAGGCCTATCTTGATGGGATTTGGTGGACGGAAGAGGGATGGTGTGTTCTTTTTGTTGATTAATTTTTCGGGGTCATTGGGGGTCAAATAGATCAGTAAGGCCTATCTTGATGGGATTTGGTGGAGGGAAGGGGGGTGGTGTGTTCTTTTTGTTGATTAATTTTTCGGGGTCATCGGGGGTCAAATATGGGGTCAAATAGATCAGTAAGGCCTATCTTGATGGGATTTGGTGGAGGGAAGGGGGGTGGTGTGTTCTTTTTGTTGATTAATTTTTCGGGGTCTTTTGTTGATTAATTTTTTCGGGGTCAAATATGGGGGTCAAATAGATCAGTAAGGCCTATCTTGATGGGATTTGGTGGAGGGAAGGGGGTGGTGTGTTCTTTTTGTTGATTAATTTTTCGGGGTCATCGGGGGTCAAATATGGGGTCAAATAGATCAGTAAGGCCTATCTTGATGGGATTTGGTGGACGGAAGAGGGATGGTGTGTTCTTTTTGTTGATTAATTTGTCGGGGTCATCGGGGGTCAAATAGATCAGTAAGGCCTATCTTGATGGGATTTGGTGGAGGGAAGGGGGGTGGTGTGCTACATTGTATCATATGTTTCATCATCATTTCTTTCAAGTCACTTTTGATGAACAGGCGAGACGCGCCGTTCGAGAACCGCCTTGTTTGTTGTTGTGATCCCTTTCAAGTACCACATTTTTTTTGTGATCCCCTTTTGGGGAACATTTTTTTCTTCTTATTCATTCCCCCATCCATTTTTTCCCAACCCCCCAGCCAAGGTATATATGAACACTCCCTTATTAAGCTTGTATATGAAGGTGATACATTTTAAATTCAAAGCTTTATCTAATACCAAAATTCCTGATGTTACTTTTAACAGACACTTTTACACACTCCGATACTGATAATAAATGGGTGTGTTGCAATGCGCAAGTATGATGATTATGAAACCTTGAGAGCCCCAATGAATACATGTGTTTATTTTGTGACATATTTTTTACAAAATCAATCAGGAATGATCAGTGGCAAATTTTTGTGGTTTTCAAGAAGGTTGAAATTTCCAGAATAATATCGCATCTAGAAACTATAGATATCTTTTCAGAGTCAGTTTTTGTAAGGCAAAACGTAGCTTTTGTTGAATGTTTGGATTACAAAAATGCTGTCTTGTTCACTCACTGTTCAATCGTTTTTAATCTCTCTGCAAGCAAAAGTAATTCAAGCGTACGCACACGATTATGGCCATACGCACACGGTTTTGGTCGCACGCACATGAGGCAATTTTTTGTTGTTGATTGTCCTCGTCCGCCCGACCCTCTTAATCATTCAGACTCAAAAAAAAAATTAAAATTTTTTTTTGTGAAAATGTCATTTTTTTACAAATATTAGCTGAAATTTGTTTTCATTTTTTTTTTTTTAAGTGTTGAGAAAATAGAAATACTCATCAAAATAGATTATGTTCCCCATTTTTGGTTACCACAACAAGTACATCTCATTTTACTTTAGGTACCTGAAAAAAGGGCAAGTGAGAAAAAAAAAATGAAAAAAAACTTTTCCCGACCGACCTACCCAACTTTTAAAAGTGATCTATGGACAATCAAACAATTTTTTTTTTTTGCCTGATGCACAGTGCGCATGTTGCCTTCTGTATTCATTCGCTACTGTAAGGGGGCTTTGCCAATTTTGAACTGATCAAACTATGGATTCTATTTTTTGCCCTGTTTTCTATTTGCACCCTTGCCTTGCCTGCTCAATCAGATTTGATAGAAGATGTCACATTTTGAGGCGTGCGTGCGTGAATGCATCGGGAGGTTAACTCATATCCATTGACCTGTACTCACTTAATGGAGATGGTGGTTTGAAAATTCTTTAAATATCCTTAAAGGAAATCCGTGCCATGGAACTTTATCGCTCAGATATGTAGCATTATTATTATACAGACCACATCTGTAGGTTAAAGTTTTTAAAAGTACCGTGTAAAGACAAAATCTGTTCTAGAAAGAAAACAAAATCACCTGTATGGATGTCGCCATATTGATCGAAGCTATGACGAGACAGTTACGAGATTTCCACATCTCTGTTTCATGTATTGTATTGATACCTGTTGCTGATGAGTCAGTTTTAGTTACGATGACATCACAATATTGAGTATGGCTATCCCATCAGCACTTTCGACACAGACAACCGGGCGCGAATTTCAAATAATCACAGGTTGGGGAGTGCAGTTTAAATTGGTGTTATTGGATATATTTTGTGTTCAATTAAACTGGCCAATATATATACATCAAATAATAATTTTCCTACCATATAATGCTTGGTTTCATGAATAGTACGTCCTTTAAAGGCTGCATACAATTTCACATGGTTAGCCTTTTGTGATGGGAGGGGCAGATACTGCTATACAAGGGGAACATCAGAAGAGGCTCAATGTAGTATTTAAAACACTTTCAGATCATAGCTTATAAATGCAATGTCATACTGCACATCTCCTTCCACAAACATTGGCTTCCCTCTCTACTGGATATAACACCCACCCTTAAGAACAGTGTAACCTTGCAGATGATAGTCTTGATACACAGACATTGCCTTCACTCTCTACTGGATAACACCCACCCTTAAGAACAGTGTAACCTTGCAGATGATAGTCTTGATTCACAGACATTGCCTTCACTCTCTACTGGATAACACCCACCCTTAAGAACAATGTAACCTTGCAGATGATAGTCTTGATTCACAGACATTGCCTTCACTCTCTACTGGATAACACCCACCCTTAAGAACAGTGTAACCTTGCAGATGATAGTCTTGATTCACAGACATTGCCTTCACTCTCTACTGGATAACGCCCACCCTTAAGAACAGTGTAACCTTGCAGATGATAGTCTTGATTCACAGACATTGCCTTCACTCTCTACTGGATAACACCCACCCTTAAGAACAGGGTAACCTTGCAGATGATAGTCTTGATTCACAGACATTGCCTTCACTCTCTACTGGATAACACCCACCCTTAAGAACAGTGTAACCTTGCAGATGATAGTCTTGATTCACAGACATTGCCTTCACTCTCTACTGGATAACGCCCACCCTTAAGAACAGTGTAACCTTGCAGATGATAGTCTTGATTCACAGACATTGCCTTCACTCTCTACTGGATAACACCCACCCTTAAGAACAGGGTAACCTTGCAGATGATAGTCTTGATCCACAAACATTGTATGTGTGCCACTTATGACACAACTGATTGTATTCACTATCGAAGTGATTATGTAACTCCCTGGTAACTGGATCACGCACCATGTATGCTAGCAGACCCCATTGACTTTATGTGGTCATCATTCTATTGATGTTCAAGATTCAAAAGTGTGATTCAGTTGATTGAGCGATAATCGGTTTACATGTAACACTTCGCTACTGAATTAGGCTAGAGGTAGCGCTAGGTTTTAAGATTAGGCCAACAATTTTTTGTTGTTATGTTGTCCTCCACAACTTTCAGAGAGGAGGGCTGGGCGGGCGGATTTATTTTTCTTTTTTTTAATTTTTTAATTTTTTTCTTCTTTTACCAGCGGAAGTTCAAAGTTCAGCCAACAAGAAGTTGAAATCACTCTAAGAGTCGCACATCTATTTTATAAACACTTAATTTAATATTCAATGCCATTTAAACTGTTAAAAAAAATCTTGAAAAAAATCTGAAAAAAAAAACCTGAAAAAAAAAGAAAACACACCTGGAAAAAAATCAAATCTGATTTTTAAAAAAAAAAAAAAAAAATCTGAGCGGCCCTAAATCTTACGAGCGGGCGGTCGAGGACAACATAACACATTTTTTTTTGGGCCTTGGGGAGTTAGAATGACAAACACTTGAGCCTGTTATTGAATATGAAGGATCCCTAGTTTGATCTTTCCAAAAGCAAAAGGTCAAACAGTCTGTTATTTCCAAGACAAAAGTTAAATGTCAAGTGCTACAAATGGTCATCATTTTTTTTGGACACTTGACAATGCATGTGTAAAAGCAATAAGGATAAGCTCAATGTTCAAAGTGTCTAGGATATTGCATCGCTCGTGCTGAATTCTCTGAAAATTGACTTTAACATTTTAAAAATTGTGAAACAAGCATTGGGTTACCATTCGGTTTTGGCAGAAGTGTTAGTCATGCATGACAATTTTCAGGCTATTTTGTTTTCCAAATTTCCGTTCTTTCATTATCAGCCTTTTTTTTGGCCTTCCTCCTTAGCCAACACAGACAGGAATTCTTTGATCAGCTCATCGTGCATGCTTTAAAACGTTTAATTTATACTAGTTTGTCCGAGTTATCATTTATTCATTTCACTTACTCGGCTTGTATCCTGTGACTCGATCCTCGCATGGATTTAATTGAGTTTCACTAGTCATAGGTTCTGCTAGAGTCATGCTTCTCTTAGGCCATTATATAGTTAATATTTACTGCTTTAAAACTTAACAACATTGTGGGTAACCCGATGGAAGCCGGGACGTTGAGTCTATAAACTGTAAACCACAGATGTCTATTTAACAATTTCAGATGTGAATATACCTTGTCAGTTGACGTATGCATCCATTGTCGTTATGGATTCCGACCCAAGTAATGAAATCTGTACATTGAATTGATACAACGCTTTGTTGTCATTTCCATTAAACTCTCTCGTTACCATTACTATATAGTTTGTTGTGACATGCGTGGTCAATTAGATTTGTTTACAGACATTTGAACACGGGGACAATGACTTGTGAGTAAATCGTAAATCATCATCACCCTGAGTTTGTCTTTCTAGATGTAAGTTTGAAAGGTGGTACACTTGAGACAATAGTCCATTAGTAAACTGCCATTGATTGTCTCAAGAAAAGTATGCAGTTAGAATGAATGGACTTTTCTATGTGGAAGTTTACAGCTGGAGTGAATTGGATTTGACTTCTGTTTGTTGCATTGAAATTATTATGCACTCATGTCATACTGTTCATGCACATACTAGTTTCCCATACAGTATCTCCGCTTCAACACTTATTCGTAAAGTGAAAAATTGTTTTGTAAAATTTAAACTAATTTTTCAAATATATTTGTGTATTTTGGTTGATTTTGGAATGTCATTAATTGTATGCGTGCACTGCACACAGTCAAAACAGCGTGCTGTTCCATACATATCTTTTAGTCACTGATCCAATATATAGAGCATCCATCGGAGAAAGCGGAAACAAGCGTGATGATTGCAAACCATACTGACATTTCTGTTGTGTATCAAAGAAGATTTTAACGTCCACCCACAATGCATTGCGCCAACACAAGATTTTTTCCCCACGATGCATTTGGATTTCCCCTTATCGATACTCATATCGTACCGATATATTAGTGACCTTTGTACTCCGAGATACCGATATTGTGGCTTTCTGTCACGCATGACACGTATCGGAAAATCAATTGTTCCCCTGTCTTTTAGGTTTTCCAATAACTTGACTAAGTTGTTTACTAGTCGAGCTCTTAGGTTTTAGCAATAAGAAAAGGGAACACTGAGAACTAATTAATTTATCGATGCAAACAAGAATCTAACAGCTCGTACCATGATTTTGTGCATATGTCTATGGGAACCGAGATGAATCGGGGACCAGATTTATGGCATCTTGCACAAATGCAATGTATTGTGGTGCTGTCGTTAAAATCTTTTTTGGTTGTGTATTTTGTTATAATTGCAGGTGAGGCAGCGTCGCTTGACCATCATCAGGGACCAGATGACCATCTTCCATCCATTATGGCTTCCTCTGACCGCTCCTCTCTAAGTAGCATGGATCCAGGAGGAATGAATAGAACAAATAGCAAAAGAAAAGTGAAAGATAAGAGGAAAAGTGGTAGTGTCTTCAAAGGACTGGGATCCATGTTCAGGTAAATATGACTTTTGATTACGGTACTAACGAGCCAAAATGTCTTCTTTATATTGGGCTACAAACGAAAGGTAGGTAGTACAGCACTAGAAATGTTTTAACTATTGGAATTTGTAGAGTCATAACATTACAAAAGGTAGAGCAATTTGAAAGAAAAAAGTCGCTGTCAATTTTGTTTTCAAAAGTAGCCCAATGTCTGTCTAGATTGTGGAGTCGGGTTATACTGTTCAAATGGTTCCATTTGGTAGTAGTTTGTAGGTACATATTTGCTCCTACCCCATTTAATAATTGATCAAATATAAATGCAACTTTATCCCTAGTTCTATAACATTACAGCAACCAACAAATTTGTGAAACTCCTTGGTTTACTTCTGTATTCTCTTATCTGTACTGTATTATGACGGTGAATGATAAAACCATGCATCATTTCTAATGGGTAGAAAGCAAAATTATATATAGTTTTGGGTGTGGTTTAATATGTCAAACAATAATATCTGTTGATTTAATTTGTTTTATGCTTAATTTTTTATATACTATACATTATGACATATAGTGTGTAGATTTTGGGCAAGGCTTAATTCAGTCGTTTTGAGCTAATGCCAAACTCAAAACAATGGAGCGTTCCTTACCCAAAGTTGCAGGCATATAGATTCATTGTAACGTAACGGAGAATATAATTGATCGATTTCAATGATTCCGTTTGTCATATGAGCAGAATAAGTTGCTCTTTGAATACGTGCCTCATTGGTTTGTCAAATTTGTTTGGTCTATTTTTAAACAAATAATTATTCCTGTACAACTTCTTTTGACTCGCACTGTATTGTGATAATATTCAATCAAATTTTGACAAACTTCATCCATATGATGCATCTGAAATTCATAAATTTAGAAGTAAGAGTGTCTCTGAATCGAGCATGGGTTAAGTTTCCAAGTGATTTTCTTTTAATGGTAAAAACCAACGAATGCCATTGTTCTTTAAATAGCAAATTTGATGAACCACTATACAGAGTCATACACGTACGCTACAGCAGTACGTAGATCACACTCAATCAGTTTTATTTGCAGGAGTATTAAAGGAGCAATTGAACACTTTCCACACGGCAGGCATCTGCAGACGACAGTTCCAAAAATTTCACAAAATGTTTCAAAAATGTCAAAATAATTGAATTTCATCATCATATTTGGGATCACCATGAGAAATGCATTCAAATGAGTACCAACATGCCTAGTATTGGTTCAGTAATTCTTGAGATAGACTTTGAAAGTTGGGAAAGGTCTCTGAAAAATCTGTTTTGGTAAAACTAATAGCTGCGTGGAAAAGTGTTAAGTCACAGTCAGAATATTATGGTCATGTGACTATACTTACTACTTTACTTTTTGGCGTCCACTCCACTTGGTTGAGTGATGCCATCCTTTGCAAGATATTGCGCCACTTGAGCCTTTCTGCTTGCTTCTGATAAGGATGTCAGACAAAGTCTGTTGCAGTCTGACCAAATACCATCCATCCACCTCTTAGCTGGTCTACCTCTAGTCCTTTCACCATTTACAGTTCCAACAATTGCAACTTTTGGGTTTCTTTGAGGGTTCATACGCTGTACATGTCCATAATACCGCAGTCTTTTGATGGAAATCTTCTCAATGATGGTATGCTTGAGTCCCAGCAGTGCTTGTCTAATGGTGGTGTTTCTGATTTTGTCTAGCCTGGTTATGCCTAGTATTTTTCTTAGGCAGGTCATCTCAAACACATTTTTCCTTCTTCTCTCAACCACATTTTTCTTAGGCAGGTCATCTCAAACATGTGACTATATGATGATCTTATTAATATAACTAAATGACACTATATTACCATCACATCAGTAATGTGCCTAGTACCTTTACTTTATGGCAGAAATATTCTGTATTCTGTGTCACCTCAGAAAGGCAAGGTAGGGCAAAATAGTCAGTTCATATTGTAGTTATAGGTGGGCACACAGGGCTGACATCCTCTCTGACAGAACAGGTATAAACACAAATGAAACAAATGTTTATTTGAAATAACGATCATTGGTATATTATACCAGAGGTCCCCAGTTCTAATCTAGGTGAAGTTATTAAGCTTCATTACTTTGTATTGTTGCACTTTTCTGTGTATTACTTTGTATTGTTGCACTTTTCTGTTTATATTTATTGATTTTATTTCGAGGGCAGCGTTTATTTGATTCTTCAGTAGAATGCTAGATAACCATTTTTCCACTGCTGTTTGTGTTTGGTTAATTCTCATTCACGCATCATTTCGATCTGCAGCAGGTCGCAATAAGATTGTAATCAATCAACAAATGGCAAACTATGAATTTTATTACATGGTTTATTTTTGTTTGATTTCATGCAAGATACTAGCCTACTGCAATGTCTCATCTTTAGGGAATAATAAAAAGACCATAAAATTAAATAAACTAGCCTATACAATGTCATTTATAATTATAGTGCACTGTGTATGGTTAATGTAAGTGATTCTATAATTCTGTCAATAATATCATCTCAATATACACAAACATAATACAAAACTAAGCAAAACAATTACTTAGAGAATAAAATATAGTTCTTAGCTGTTTTGCTATATACGATGGTCTTATGATGTATAGGCTGTACCATATTTGGAGTCGTGTATGGTCGCCGCAGTTTATTTGTTATTTTAATCTTTTATCATAAAATAACGCAGTTTGTTGGATTTATTTTAATTAAACAACAACAAATTTCCCCCTTTATAAAATCAGCGAATCCAGCGAGCTGTTTACCAATTTCCTGCTTTGAGTTACCAGTTTCTTAGCATACACGCACATGGCAAAGCTGGGTTATACGCACAACGCATGATAAAATGAATTAAACCCCGCCCCAAACTTTACACCATTAGTTGTCTCATAATGTAAGGGCGTATCGGCTGAAAATCAGCCAAAAACCAATCAAATTGCCTGCCAACATCCCAAACCACACCCACTATATAAGAATCACCGATAACTTACTGTTCAGGGATTGAATTATAGACCGCAAAAGAATCTGAGATTGACATGCAAGGCAATCTACATGATGCTGCATCATATATACAATCTGATTCCAACATTTGAGTTTCATACACGAGTGGTTCTAGTGATAAAAGCAAATATTTATTTCGAATTTGCCATCGAACAGCACATGACACCCCCCCCCCCCCCCCCCCCCCCCTCCTGTTTTGCTGTTTTCACCAAAATGTGAGCAAAATCGGTTAAATATATAGGAAAATGATGGGTTTCCGGGAAACATACATACGGGTACATTTCCCCCAGAGAATTGGTAAATGTTTTGGTCAATTTTCATTTGACCTCCCCCTGACACATGAATTTTCCAGTTGGGTATACACACCACATTTGGGGATAACTCAATATGTGTGTGCTTAAAACATCTCTCAGTCCTAGACTTTTTCACATACCTTTAATTTGTTCAGGCCAGGAGGAATCTTTAGACACCTTCTATTTCAACATCATCAACACCAAGCATATCAACTGTAGTCGTAATTCTGACTGATAATAAAGGATATATACCTAATACCATATCCATTAGTAAGGAATTCCATGGAGTTATCTAAAAATAGACTCAAAAGAAATTGAGCAATTTGCCAGTATTTGGCATTGTAAAGGTCAGTGGATGGATTGCTGTTAACTCGTATTGTCTGCGTCATCATTTTCTAAGTGTTATTTCTAAATAACGTTGCCTTGTGCAAAATTGAGGAAATTTGTAACATTTCAAAATTTAAATGGAAAACCTGGGAGTTGTGTGACAAAGTTCAAACAAAATTTGAGAGCTTGTAGATTCTTTCAAAATATTGATGGTGGAATAAATTGTTATGATTGATGGCTGCAAACCTGTAACGAAAACACTGTTTCTTGTTCCCAACCAGGCATCTTAAGGGGCTTGAGTGTCTTCATCATAAGATGAGGCAGGGGAGGGGGTGAGGGGCTTGAATGACTTCATCATAAGATGAGGTAGGGGAGGGCTGTATGTATATTCTTTAGGGACTGGATCCGCGTTCTGTTGCTTCAAGATAGCATAGTCTCTACTCCATAGCAGTTATTTTAAACCAATTAGTATTCAAATAAAAAATGGATATATTGATAACCATGTAGTTAAACAGGTAGGAGATGGGCTTGGAAGTAGTATTTTTTAGCATACAGGGCTCTGTTAGGGTTAAGAAATGTGAAGTGCACTATTTAGATCTGGATATTGATGAACATCCTAATGTGCAACTGAAACACAACTACCTATGATATACAAATGACAAAATGTGTACAACAGTGATAGACTGATGATAGGTGAATGGCCAAATGTTCATTGCACAATGTGTGTGCGCATTATTAAACGTGGGAGTACAATTGCCAAGTTTGCTCAGGGCATTGACATGGTTTGGATGTGATATACATGTGATGCTTTTAGTGATCAAGGTATGTCCATGTGATACACATGTGGTTTCTATGTCCAACCCATGCTATATTCAAGGGACATGCATGTGATACTGACACTGTATACATGTGATATTTATATTTAATTACCATTCGATATCTCTAATGCCCCTGGGATTGTAACCTTGCTTAATAATCAACCATTCCTAGCGTGCAATCTCAAATTAAAGGGGAGAAATTTCTCAACAATTTTATAATTTTAATATATCTATGTAGGAGCCATACTTTTAGAGTTATCAGCCCATTTATTACCTGGTCAGTTATTGAGTTGACTGTATATTTGAGACAATACAGTAGAATAAATATTAGCTAGTAAGATTTTTTTAAAATGTTTGTAGCCTCAGAATATGACGCAAATGTCAGAGAGCATACTGTTGTAACAGGATTATGGACATCACAGAGCAGTAACAATTAGGCTACACTACAGTGGCTACTCATTCAAGGGCAACAATTAAATGTGTACAAATATTAGGCTGTTTTGTCAATTTTTTGTTATTGATACTAATTCAAGTTGCTCATGCATTCTTTCAATTGAATTAAAAAGGTGAACAAATTCACATGCACTCTTGTTTGAACGTAAAATTTAGTTTTGAACGTTTTTCATTTTAAAAATTAAATGTCATGCTAAGATTATTATTTTCAAATTAAGTTTCATAACGAAATTCTCATTTAATTTTGAATCTTTATTTCTTGACCGTCTCCTTCCTGCTAAAGTTACCATTTTACCATTGCAAGAAGCGTGAGACGTGTTACATATTAGACTTTTTGTAAAAACTTATTCTGAGCGTGTGGCATTTATACACGGTACATTGATTTTCATACCTAATACAGTATGACAATGCGACAAATTACTGTCAGTTCAATGGGGACGATACTATGGACAGCTAGGGTCCCTGCAGAAACCAAAATACAAGGTATCCCATCATGCATCTGGTCATTCTAATTTCAAAATACTATTTTATCAGCTCTGTGGTTCAGCAGCAGTACTGTATGCACAAACATCAATGGTGTAAATGATTAGAACATGTAGTATCATGGACAGGGTTATGTATTTAGGAGTAAACTATTTTCAGGGAAATTAGTGAGGGGGGGGAGGGAGATGATTAATTTTGATTGTCAAAATTAGGGTCTTATTTGTATTTTTTGTTTGTTCGATGTTGATTTAATAATATTGTGTCGTTCACCATAGTTATGAACCATGTGTAATAAATAATCAGGGGTTATTAGGGAACTCTCGGGCATGTTTTTTTGGGAATAAATCTATCAGAGGAAAAAACGGGTCAAATTTTTTGTGGAAAATCTGGTACTGCCAGCGCCGGGGATCAAACCCATGTTGCTTGCATGGAAGTTAGGCACCTACCTGACCTCACCACGGGGTCAGCTCGAAAAACTTGCCATTTTTCTGCACCATTTGATAGCCTGCCTGATCATGCCACGAGATAGACCGGGGAAGCGTGCTCTACCAGCGCCTAATACTTTATAGTGTTTTGTAGTGATGATTAGCTAGGGTTAACAACCTTTTGGAGATGTTTGCTCTTGCTTAGTTAGCCAGTGTTACCTAGTACCTTCTACCTACACACAATTCATCTTGCAACAATTACAATCTAGTAAACATCTCCGAAAATAGAAATAAATCAAAGATCTTCAACAATACAAAAATATGCTTAGCTTAAAATCACAGTGCATGCATTATGAAAATATTCTATTATTGTTGCAGGTCAACAAAACTGCATTGTGCGTGCAATAGGAATAACAAATCAATACATCTAATGTACTGGTGTATATATAGGAGTATAAAAAGCCAATAAGCTATGACCTTTGGGTTCATGTAGTGTTCCTAATGTGTGTGTTATAATAGCCCAGATGGAATTCATTTTGAAGGCACAGTATGTTTCGTTGTGGAAATATATTGTTCGGCCAAATTGAGTTGATAGCTAGTTATTTATGAATAATATAGGCAAAGCCACACATTTTAAGCCATTTTACCAGTCTTGAAATTGATTTAAAAAAAAATTTTAAACAATTTATCAAGTTTGTTAAACAATAATTTATTTTACAAAATTGAATACAAAAATGTTTCTCCTGCAAAATTACCAAAATGTCACTTACGATTTGGGCTAATTTTGAACCCCGGTTTAGGATTTTTGACAGGGATCACAATTTTTGAGGAAAAAACACCAACTAAATCTCCGGGATTCGAACCGGGGACCCTCCGTTCTCAAGCCCCACCTTCCAACCACTAAGCCATGGCCCTCAGCTACACATTCGCGCATTATACCGCGCTCAATATATAGGCTCGGTTGACTACGTCATCAAAAACCGACGGCGCATGCCTTTGGAGAGGGACTTTGGATTAGCATTTTTTAGCACTCAGGGGTTAGGGTTAATAGAAAAAAGAAGAAAAAAAATGTTACCATAACCCTAATCCCGGTTTAGGATTTTTGACCGGGATCACAATTTTCGAGGAAAAAACACTTACTAAATCTCCGGGAACCTGCCGGGAATTCGATCCGGGGACCCTTCGTTCTCAAGCCCCACCTTCCAACCACTAAGCCACGGCCCTCAGCTACACATTCGCGCAGTATACCGCGCTCATTATATAGGCTCGGTTGACTACGTCATCGAAAACCGACGGCGCATGCGTTTGGAGAGGGACTTTGGATTAGCATTTTTTAGCACTCAGGGGGGTTAGGGTTAAAAGAATAAGTTTCATGTTCATTTAATTCAATTCAATATTTATTTCCCATCATAACAGCATCGACAACATACAATGACAACTTAACAAGTAATATGATGGAGAAGGAGTAACTAAAAGCAAGAGCCTAGCGTTTAGTTTAGGGTTGGGCAAAATCAGATCAGAATAATTTGATAATAATAGTTAGATATTAATAATAAGATACTCATGAATTTCTTGGACTCATTAATAATATTGTCTCCGCAAATTAAGATTATCACAGGGATATGAATATTCATTTTGCATTGCTTTAATGTTCATGTTTTTTATTACCAAAAAAAGAAGAAAATTGCAAATACCTTCCTACTCCTTCCTGGTTCCGTGTCTAAATAATGCAACGATTTTGAATCAAATAAGCTTTGAAAAATCTCTTGCAAATCCAGCAGCTATTTATGATAACAAGAAATTCTTTATAATGCATAAATTTGACTTACTCATGGCTTGGCATCCTACCCATCAGAGGATTATAAAATATTGCTTGAATCTCTTTATATTATTGAATTCAGTATTTATACGTCAAATGCTGCTATTGGTTAATACCCATACCGTTAGTTAATACCCCATTTCCTGTCGAAGTTTATTAGATTAATATAAAGAGCGAGTGTATAGTCTACTTTAGTCAAGCTTTATTTTTGTATTTCCCCTTCAAGCAAGAGATTTATCAAAATTCAGCACCACGACATCATGGTTACATTTGTTAACAAATTACAATAATATACAAGAAAATATTATATATTTTAAAATATTGCAGAAACATAATAACATAAAATAAATAACAGATATTCATTGTTGCAAATAGATCAAATAACATTCAAAATTCAGTCAATTCCAAAAGATATTCTGCCCTATAACCTGGATTTGAGAGTGTCATCGTCAGGTATGCCTAAAAACCACTTGGGGGTTTTATAGTGATATTATTTAAAGGATAGTCTATTTTATTTCTAATAGATAGTTACGAGTTGTTTCTAGATTTGGGTAACAATATCACATTGGTAAAATAAGTGAAATATAGTTTCCATTGCAGAAACTACACTGATTTCTGTCTTGTATTTTCATTTTATAAAGCAAACTATTTTTGCCAAGAAGGTCGTTTATTATTCTGAACTGAAACTGATGGAAGTTTTTGTATCTTTTGTAATTCTCCTAGGTTAGCAGCATATGTGTAGCCAGTCCTTTATGATGGTTTTGACTCCAAGTTCATTTTGCCATCTGATTGGAATGTTGAATCGTCCAATAACCCTAACTCGAGATCACCACACGGCAACAGATTTCTTTTCCGACCCCAAAAATTCACCAGAAAGGTCACCCCCACCGCCCCCCCCCCCCACTGGGATTTGAACCACGGACCTCCAGTACCAGGGCCCAGATCCTAGCCACTACACCACGGCTGTCAGTCGACACTCGGCGAGTATATTCGCCTCGTTATATAGCCTGGGTCCGTTTTGTAGCCCAAAAACCTGCACGCCGGGTTATAAAAACATTTTTTCCGCACAGTTGCTGTGTGGTGTAGTAGAGTTAGGGATAATGTTACTAATAAGGATGTTAAAACATCTTTATTAGTAACATTATTGGACGATTTACAAAATTTACGTTACTCCAAAGAGCAGATCGTTCATGACATCTTCATTCCAAGTTGTCATACACGCTCCTTTCTTTGTTGGCAATGCATAGTTTCATCTTATCATAAACATTTGTTCCTTATTGGTTTGTCTCTAACCCAGGTTTGGCAAGAATAGAAAAGGCGGTGAAGGCGTGTCTCCCACTGAAGATGACATTCGCAGCCATGAAGTCATCGTCTCTGTGGATAGACAAGAAGATATAGACAAGTACAAGAATAGAGAGGACCAGCAGAAGTAAGTGCTTTTATATCGTCTGCTGCATATTGTCAATGTTCTGTTAAAACCATGTATGTTTTTCTGGCCCCTCAGCTTGTATAAAGTAAAACTTCCCAGCGGTCATGCATAGGAAGTGTTGCTTTATACATGTTCTGGGGCAAGAGCACTTTACAAGGTTTGATAGATGTGTTTTGGCCCTTAAACATGTTTAGAGCAGACTGCCCAAAGGTTATACATAGGAAATATTACTTTATACATGCTGATGGGCCAGATGGAGATACAAGGTTTTGACAGAACAGCGATGATATACTCCTTTAAAGGTAGATGTTCCGATTTCAAACTTGAAGTTTACTATTCTACATGAAAGGTCATCCTTAAAAAAGTCGTATTCCAAAGTTTGAGTTGCATAACTCTAATGGTTCTTATTTTAGACGCAAAAGATGCCGTGAAATGTACCCATTGAGTTGTACACAAACGATATTGGTGGTTACCACCTTTCGCGGTAATTCGACGTTATTTCATCGATTTCTCCGTAATTATAACGATTTAGGCCGTCAAATTTCAGTATGATGATGAGAAAAATATGAGCTTTCATATGATATGAAAATCTCCGTATGTTTGAAATAATTCTGTGTTACGAAAATGTGATCGGATCATCTACCTTTAAATGTTGTCTAATTTATATGCACAATCACACCATACATATATTTAGAGAATAAAAGATGCCGACATCCACTGCTCAAAATATGGACAAACCAATCCATTTTTTCATATATAGTAGGGCAACCAAAACAAAATGTTCATCTTTTATTGTCTTTCTAATGCATCTTTAACCTTTAAATAATGAAAGATGAAGAGAAATTAATTGGGGAAATTGATCGTAATATTTTAATACAAAATTGACCACCCCTTTTTGAAAAATTGACGCAACCTATGCGCCCGATGACGTCATAGCCATCTATTGGGGCTTGACAAGGGATATCAGAAATATTGCAGGGTCCAATTAAAATGACTGAATAAAGTAATTACCATATCAAACCACACCCACTGCATCAGAATATCTGAGACAAGACGATGAATCCTAGACATGATGCAGTCAGGTTGGCTAGTGCAGTTATAATTAGCTTAATTAAAGCCTTGAATGCCCCGGTGAAATTTAATAAGTAACCCTTCTGTTTACATTTCAAACATTTTTTTTAATCTCAGTCCCTTGATTTGATTAAAAATTCCTTCATATATTACTCCCCTTTTCAATAAGTTGAGTCATGGAGAAAGAGGTATGGGAGAAAGTGTACTTTAGATCCCAGATTCTGGACTGTACTAGTATACTGGAACGATACTGGTACAAAGTCAGTGTTCCAGTATCAGGCTGGAACAGTAAAATCGTACCGGTATCGATCAATCCTGGCAACTTTTATTTTCCAGTTTTGAACGATACTCGTACACCAGTATCTGTGACCTAAGGTACATTTTTTCCAAAGTTTGTTATTAGGGAAGCATGTATGAGATACACATGTTGTTGTCCAAAAGATCCATAAGCATCCACTTTTTGTTCACAACTACTTTTTTTATTCATTTTATTTTGAAGTGTTCGAATCCAGCAAGAAGTTCAGAGGTTACGTGAGGAGCAAGCCATTCGTAAACCAGAGGAAAACAACCATGATAGTCTCAGCAAGGCAGAACGCATGCAGCAGTTACGTGAACAATATCAACAGCGCCACCGCGAGAGACAAGGGAGATACGCTGATGATGACAATATAGAGGACTCTCTAGACGGACGTGAAATTGACAGATACGGGCACGAGGTGCCACCAGTGCCACCAACCCGAGTAAGTAAATAAACATTGGCGGTGTTTGAACCGTGCTTGTATAGGGCATCCTGAATTTGTGTGCCTCTTCATTCATTGATAAAGTAAAGTCACGGACCAATATGTATCCGAATATGACGACACCTGCATGGACACAGTGTGGTTACTTTGTTGTGAGTTATGAAAAATAATGATTGATGCAAGAAGTAGTAGGGATGCTATATTGATTCCTAAATGCAATGACGCGTTGCTATTATAGCTATGTGGTATTGGAAAGCACATCACATGATGAGTCGTGGACCCAGTTATCATGTATTTTGTGCCAATCAGCAGAATGGTCTTAGAATGAAGAGTGAAACGTATCTGATTGATGAACGTCATTGCATGTGATTTAATGCTTCCAAATTAGCACGCTGATCTGTCACTGCCTTATTGGAAAGTGTGTGTGAAAGCCCATGATACTGGGAACAAGCACACTATGAAAATTGGTAATGTTTAAAATAATGTCTGCAATGTGGCTGACATTGCCAGAAGGCGTATAGAATTATTTAGTATCTTAGTATCCTAGTTTGTCTTCCAAATACATGGGCTATTTATTGTTAACACCTCTGACTAGAATGAACAATGCTGTATTTATTTGTTGTTCACAGCCATCTGGTGAGAAGCGAGGATCTCCACATAGTCACAGTAGCCTTCCAGACCATAGGGGCCATGGTAACGGTGATGTAAGAGATCATCACAGTCACGAGTACAGACGTGGTGACAGAGATTACGGAACATATGAAAAACCTATGAGTAATGGATATCGGAACGACAGGGAGAGGCAGGAATATGAAAGAACTCGGGAATCAACTCATGATTCCAGCGTGAAACCTAGAGGTCATAATGAGGATGTTGTTGATGATGAAGGTGGTTTTATCAATGATGATGATGGTGGTGCCTTGAAAGAAAATGGCTATGGTCGTTATGATGGGAGGAGAGACAGAAGAGAAGGAGGGTCACAACGCCATGGTAAAGATGAGAGATATCGTAGTGGGGAGAGACCTCATGATTCGAGGCAAAAGGAGAATCGATATGATGATAAACTGTATGAGGAAAGATATCGCCAAGCCAACCATGGTGAGAAAAGCGACAAACATCCCGATAGGCATAGAGATGAGAGGAGGCGTGAGTCACGCCCCCGACCTGACAATAATGAACGGGAAGACAAAGTATATGATCAATGGAATGGTCGGCCTGATGATAGAAGGGAGGACAGACGACACTCTAGAAAAGAACACAGGTCACGAGATCATTTAGATCAGCGTGGTGAGGAGAGGCGAGACGACCGCTCGTGGGACCAACTAGAACATCGTGATCAAGTTGAAAAAGTACCGTCGTTTGAAAAAGCGCCATCCACAGAGAAAGCCACCAAGGAGCAGTCCAAGGGTAAAGGCAGTGAAAAGTCGAGGAAAGATAAAGATGAAGACAAGCAACTCAAGAGACGCGAAAGTGAGAGGAGTGTCAAATCGGCCAAACTCAACCGAAGAGCAAGCGATAGAAGTAAAAATAAAAATAAAGAAAAGAGCATCAAACCGGAAGATCCGCCGTCGCCAGAAAAGACTGAGAAGCCACCCATGAAAAGAGAAGGTCGGCATTCGTTACGAAAAGAAAGCAAAAAGGTGGACAGACGGGAAGCTAAAGGAGACGAAGAACCACCAAAGGAGGAATTAAGGGATGAAAGAAAGGATGACAAAAAGGAGGAGAGAAGAGGGGAAGACAGATACAGCAGCAGTAGGAGAAGAGGCGATGATCCCAAGAGTAGAACACATGATAGAATGGATAGGGGTGCAGAGCATCGATATGACCCCAGGTATGACCCCAGGGATCCTAGGTATAATGGCAGTAGGGAGCAACAACGACCTAGAGGACCACCACCGCCACCGGATAGATATGGATACCAAAGCCTTGAAAGGTAGGAAATCTTGGGATTTATCTTAATGATTATAATATTTTGAGAAGACCCGATTTTCAACTTGATGTTCTCTATTTTACATGAAAGGTCATCCTTAAAATTGTTGCATTCCAAAGTTTGAGTTGCATAACTCCAATGGTTCTATTTTTAGAAGCGCAAGGTCAAAAGACACGTGCCCATTGAGTAGAACACAGACTGGTTGGTGGTTAACCACCTTTGGCAGTAATTCACCACATTTTAGCCTATAATTTCCAAATGAAACATTTCTGGCCCCTAATATTTTACAGACATAATGAGAAAAATATGGGGATTCTTCTGATACCAAAATATCTTGATGTGAAAAATAAATCATAGCCCCAAAAAAGTGATCGGGTCATATACCGTTAACGATGAAATTATATTTTGTTTTCTGATGACAGTTCCTTTCATGCAGCAAGCTGTTTTCAGTGAATGATTACATCTCAATTTGTATTAGCTTTCAGTATAATCTAAGCAATCATGAAGTGCAATATGAAACAAAACAGCGCCCTCTTTTTATAACAATATGGTATAGGGATCGTCTTTTTGAAATTATCCCATCCCAACCTTTGAGTATTGATGTTTTGTTTCAATTTACTTGATGCAGATCTCACCGACGTTCCCGACAGGAGCCACCTGCCAAGTACTATGACACCGCACCACGACCAAACCAATATGCTTCCGAACAAGAGCGCCCTCCTAGGCATCAAGGACGAGTAGATGCTTCCGAACAAGAGCGCCCTCCTAGGCATCAAGGACGAGTAGATGCTTCCGAACAAGAGCGCCCTCCTAGGCATCAAGGACCCGAACAAGAGCGCCCTCCTAGGCATCAAGGACAAGTAGATGCTTCCGAACAAGAGCGCCCTCCTAGGCATCAAGGACGAGTAGATGCTTCCGAACAAGAGCGCCCTCCTAGGCATCAAGGACCCGAACAAGAGCGCCCTCCTAGGCATCAAGGACAAGTAGATGCTTCCGAACAAGAGCGCCCTCCTAGGCATCAAGGACGAGTAGATGCTTCCGAACAAGAGCGCCCTCCTAGGCATCAAGGACGCGTAGGTGGAGGTGGGGGTGACGCTCCATATGCCAATCATTACCCAAATGATGCAACCAACCGACCCTATGCAAATGGGCCCAGTACAAGTCATCAAAATACCAACTATTCAAACACAAATCAGCCACGCCAGTCGTTCGATAGAACGCGGGGCACAAACGGCGACTATGACGATTCCAGTTACTACGGTAGCAATTCGTACGGGTCGTTACGAAAAACCGGGCACAATGAAAATGAGTATTACAACAGGGACAAGGAACATGCACAGTATGACGCCACGGCTCGTGTCTAGAGTGTGTTTTTTTATCATCGTTTGGAGTTAGGGAGGTCAAATGCTGCAGGATGTGTTTTCACACCAGTTGTGAACTTTGAAAGGAGCTGGTTGTACTACACAAGTCGTTTTAGAGAATTGTATGGCATAACTCATTTTAAAAAAGTCATCATAATTTAGCAGAGGCACAAGAAATAACAAATATAATCTGTAGCATCAAATGTATTAGGGCCATGTAACAAAACACTTCTTGGTTCACAGCTAAATTTGTGGTTTCAAAAAGGATGACTTGCTTTTGGTAATGGCATAAAAAAAATATCACATTTTTAAAAATTGGTGAATAATTCTTAATTTGTACAACTGAAACATTCTTTTCAGCAAATGTTTTATATGTCGAAATGTATTAATACAAAGAGAAATAAGAAACGAGGCAAAATAAGATGTGATCAAGATTTATTTTCATATGGCCCTAATGTAGGACAAGTCTCAAGAGGTGCTATTAATATTAAATGAAACAATGATAAAATGGATGCAAATCTGGGTAATCTACCCAAACTGCTACCAAGTGTTGTATACATAGGTACTTACTGTAGGTAAGGTCACTCTTGGTGAAGGGAGTATTGGATGTATGGAGTATCAGTTGCTTTGGGGATGTAGGCATGATAACTGTACCTTGGACCAATTAAATGTCAACTGTCAGCTCATGCACTAATCTCTAGCCTATTATTCTCATCCACAATAATTATCGTTAGAATAAATACAAACAAAATTCGACATATCTCAAGTTTAGTGAACTTTATACTATTTTTTGATGGATAACATGTGATTTGCCACACAGCTTTACTATTTAAATTTGGGAAAGTTTTAGTGTGGTTTGAAATGGATAATTTTGTGGTTGTTTTGAACGTTTATTTATGGGATGGGTTTTGTACGTTGAGAATCAGCAATTGATTGTGTTCGTATATTATCAATATTAAATATAGTAATTGATTGATACTCTGTACAATCAGTACACATGGGATTATAATAGGTGTGGCGACTGACACAGGTAGTTAGATACATTAGGCCAGATTTAAAAGAATGCATTTCTCACGATATATTTGTACACATTTGGTTTTTTGCAATGCAGATACATTTACAAAACACTAAATAAATAACTGTTTCGCATCATTCTGGATTTGAATCAAATGGCCTCTTTTATCTGAATGTTGTAAAATCACCACTGTTTTGTTTTCTTTGATAGAGCGTCTCTCATCACTGCAGTTGTCAATACTGCATTTCATTTAACAAACAGCAGAGATGTTCTTTTGAGCATAAAATAGTGGTAATTTTGGCTGCATTCTCATGCAATGGGACTTAGCATTGACGTTATTGTTTGCACTGAAATTAGTTATTGCTACAAATGTCATATTGCTGGAAAGATAAACACATCAACTTTATGTAATACAATTATGAACATATCACACAATATTTGAAAGTGCTTGAAATTGAAGAAAATAATTTCACTCTCCATGGAATCTTCAATATAATTTTGAGACATATTTTAATAATAGAACAACTAGCTACTGCAACATATTTGTTTTTGTACACAAACATTTTGGATGTGAACTAAACCTGAAATGAGTATGCTTGATTGTCTCTGAGTAGGCCAATTTTTTTTTATTGTGTTGCCAAAAATCTTGAAGTTGGGTCAGTCGGTTAATGTCAATTTGACTAATGTTTCTAGTTCGATAATAGTTCAGCAATCTTATTCATTTCAAGCAGAAAATAGCAATATTTTGACAAATTGGGTAAAATTTAAATCTTAAAAAAAAAAAAAAATTGCGACCCTGACTTTTGAGATTTTAGGGTAGGTTGCTGAGAGCAACACAACATATTCTATTTTTTTGCATTATGTACAATATTTCATACCCATTCCTGACAAAATGCATCATAGCAAAGGTTAAATATGTTGCGTCTTTGACTTGAATTAAAAACTAAATATAGTGTGCCATAGTTCTTTTTTGGCAAGTAAAATGTCAATAACAAACAACAAATCTATTATTCATTTTTATCAAGTGAATATACTAATAAACCATATCTAATTCTAAATAGACTGGGGGTCAAGTTTTTGTGGCTTATTAATTAGAAATTGATTTGATTAATTATAAAATAGGTTGATGAATTGATTGAATGATCTGTTCATTGATTAACTGATCTTATGATTGATTGATCTATTGATTGGTTGATGGATTAATTGATCTATCAATCTGATTGATTGGTTGATTCCCTTGACAACTTATAGAATGGGACATTCTATTCAAATATAACATTTTGAAATCATACTATTATTTCCCTTTACACGTATATAAACACAACACCAAAAGTAAGTCCCCCCCCTAAACAATTCATCATAACATCGTAAGATAAAACATTTTACCAATAAAACTTAGTTAGAAATAATCCTATGACTGTTTCCTAAGTGATGGTTGAAAATGAAAGATTTCCATTACTTCATGGCTGAATGAGCTCAAATGGAAGACAAAAACTGCCCTTCTCAAAAATCACAAAAGTGTATGAATTGCTTCTCACTAATGGAAAAGTACCCGTGGCTGAGAAAAATTTACTGTAATGTGTAATCAATTCATGATCATTCAGCCATGTAAATCCCATTCTTGGCTCAGTTATTAGCATAGTGAGTTGTGACTTTTGAGAAGGGCAGTTTTTGTCTTATTTTTGAGCTTATTCAGCCATGAAGTCATGGACATCTTTCATTTTCAAACACCACTTAGGAAACAGTCATAGGATTATTTCTAACTAAGTTTTATTGGTAAAATGTTTTATCTTACGATGTTATGACGAATTGTTTAGGGGGGGACTTACTTTTGGTGTTGTGTTTATGTACAGTTCCATGTGATTTTGTTAGACCACTTCACAAATGGCAGCTGCCTGTGGAAGTGTCTCAAAATGGCGTTGTTGAACTGCCATGTGGATGTATGGGCATTATCCATGAGAGACATGTAGACTAGTGCACATAACAGTCTTCCATCCATACAAATTCATGTATGTTTCTTCCAATTAACTATTCGATAGCAACATTTGTAGAATTTTTTTGTCTACAATTTTTACACATCGTTTGTGCACCTGTAGTCGGACATGCTTCATGAAATCAGCAAAACTTGTATCATTGTTGTTGTTGTTGTTATGGTTGTAAAAAGGTTTATCTTGGCCGCATCAAGTCTAAAATGTTAAAGGTCTACTCTACACGATGGGTCGTCTTTAAAATAGTCGTATTCCATAGTTTGAGTTGCATAACTCTAATGGTTCTTATTTTAGAAGCACAAGGAGACATTAAATTTGCCCATTGAGTAGTGCACAAACTGGCCGGGTAGTTAACCACCTTTGACAATAATTCACTGCATTTGAGGCCTATAACGTCTAAATGGAACATATCTTGCGTTATACATTTTACAGAAATGATGAGACAAATATGGGGTTTCTTCTGATATCAAAATATGTTGATAGGCAACAAAAAAGCTCAAGTGATCAGAACATCCACCTCTAAGTGCTACCTGATTTAAATAAAATTACTATTTGAATTCATGATTTCTTATCTTTGATACATTTTGGAATATTAATGTATTTCATCACAAATTGTCATTCAAAAGCTATGCTCGTGAGCGGCTATGATAAACCTATTTGCGATTGTAAACATGTGGTGTTTCACCAAAAAGCGGCAACTTTAAGCCATCGCATTTGAGATAGATTGAATGGCTCTCATTTTAGGCTAAACAAAGAAGAAGGTCTGTCTCAGAAACATTGTGCAAAAAAGGTAAGTGCTGTGCTTATGCAACAAAAAAAAAATTGTTTTTTGTTGTTTGTTTTTTTGCTTATCCAAGCTTACGGAGAACTTTTTTAAACTTTTTAAAAAAATCAAAAAAAATCAACAACAACAAAAAAAAATCAAAAAAAGAAGAAGTTTTTTAGCCCCCAGCGCATAGACCTACGCGCCGTAGCTCATTTCACATACCAATGCGGGCGGGCTTCTGAGACAGACCTTCTTCGTTTGGCCTTAGTGGGTCACCCACTTTTTGTTGTTAAAGGGTGCACTGGAAAATAGTCACTGCTACAGCTGCAATCATCAATGTTGATGTTGTCTGTTATGTAGCCCTACTTACTATGTAAATTGTTTATGTGTATTCAATTATGTGTATTGTATACTGCCAGTCTGTGATATGAATTGTCAATGTGACACATACAATCAACATTTCTTTGAATCTACTTCTGACAACATTGAGCTTTCAACCTGACAGAATACAAAACAAATTTTGCTATAATTGAAGTATTCCACTTAAAAGATACGAAGAAAACTTATATCGCATGTCTCTCCTAATATTGTTTGTATTTTTTAAAGCTATGAAGCTTTGTAGCACAAAATGATAATTTTGTAGCACAAAATGATAATTTTGTAGCACAAAATGATAATTTTGTAGCACAAAATGATAATTTTGTAGCACAAAATGATAATTTTGTAGCACAAAATGATACTTTTGTAGCACAAAGTGATAATTTTGTAGCACAAAGTGATACTTTTGTTGCACAAAGTGATACTTTTGTTGCACAAAATGATACTTTTGTTGCACAAAATGATAATTTTGGTTGAGTTGACAAGATGTACCTTTTGATGTAATGTGTGACAACTATGATGAATAACTAATGTATCACACGTTTACACACATTGTATTGAAATATGTTTAGGTTTCAGTTTCAAACACCATGTCTAGAGGTTTACGAAAAAGCTCATGTTTTCAGTCGGAATGTAATGGTACATGCAACATTTATAATGAAATAAAGTAATAATAATAATAAATTATTTAAATTATTCCAATTACAATTGTAAACAAATCAATATTTGAGAGATGGATAATGTTATATATAGTTAATGAGAGCTCAACTTAAATGTTAACCCCATGGCAACGTATAACACACCATTGACTGTGACACATATATCTGAGATAATTTCAGTCATTGTATTTAATTCTGTGCCAAACCATTTATGAGGTCAATATCAATGATATAAAGTACACATGACTTTACAATAATCATTGCATATTATGAAGGGAATCTCTGATTGGCTATTCGAATGGTATAATCATATGAGTAACCAATTACACAAGAGCTTCTTGATCCCATTTCAGTCATTGTATTTATTTCTGTGCCAAACCATTTATGAGGTCAATATCAATGATATAAAAACACATGCCTTTACAATAATCATTGCATATTATGAAGGGAATGTAGTATGATAAACCAATTTGACCAGTGTTCACTCCTTTGCCAATCAAACCTATGCAGTGTAAGGTAGTATAATGCCTATTACTATCGTTTACTCCATTCTATACCTATCAAAATGCCTTACTTTGTTTTTATGCTGCCTATAGTATTGGCTTAGGTTATCCGTCAACAACATTGTCTTGCAACTTATCCATATGTATTTCTTACAGAATCTCTGATTGGCTATTGGAATTGTATAATCATGTGAGTAACCAATCACACAAGAGCTTCTAGATCACATAGGATAAATATGTTGTTTGCTTGCATGCCTGAATTGCCGTATCTGATTCGCTGCTTAAATAATTTATTCATGGGCGTAACCAAGGGAACTAATATGGGAATCTCTATGTTTTCATTTCATGTGTATACTTTGTCATGCTTTTCAATACAGAAGTGGAAAATATGTCAGAGCAAATCAGCCCTTTTATGGCAAAAGGATGTATCTAATATGTACTTTCCTAATTATATACTTCCTTTTAACATGGATTGTGTTAACTTGGTTCAATAATCCTCACTTAGGAAAAGGTTGCAATTTGTAAAGACAATAAAAGTTATATACTGCCTTTTATCACTACATGTTTTATGGAGAAAAAAGCTAACTTTGATCATGTTAAAAGGAAGTATACTGTTAGTAAACTACATATGAAGAGGTATTTTGCAAAAGGGCTATGGTGCATTTTTTCAAAAAATGAGTTTGATATAGAAATGTATAGGGAAAAATCATATGTTTCATGGGAACAAAGTAATTATTTTTAAAAAGACCTACATCTCATTGTAAACAGCCATTGAAATTGTTGTTTTGTTGCAAAAGGGCCTGTATCCAGAATTATATCGGGATACTCCATCTGTTTGTACATAAAGAAAAAATACCACACACAAAAAATCATTTATTTTAATCATTGAAAATAAATAAGTTTGATATTGAAATGTATAGGTCACAATCATATGTTTCAAGGAAATAAAGTCATTTTTTTCAAAAATACCTACATCTCATTGTAAACAGCCATTGAAGTTGTTGTTTTGTTGCAAAAGGCGAGTTTTGTTGTAAAAGGGCCTACATCCAAATTTTCAAAAAATGTAAACATGATTTTAAAAAAAATTAAAACTAGCACATTTAAAATGTATATCAATTTCAATTAGTATGTAGTGTACCTCTTTCATAATCCATTCAGTTTTTCAATTGCTCAACTTGAATATTTAGAAACAGTTTTTTGACTTTTTCTCAATAAGAGCCAAAGTGGATGTACGCCCATTTGCAAAATACCTCTTCATATAAGATACATTCTTTTGTCATAAAAGGGTTGAAATATGCTGCTGCTTGTTGCCCTTTTGTGGCTACCAAACATCTTATTGTTATTGTTGTTTAAAAATATAGTTCTATAGTTGTGTACATTATTTTATTGTATTATATGTTTAAAAACAAACAAACTCACAAAAGAGTTGCCAATATCTTGCAAGACGTCCCGTAACCGATGTGCGCACGCTCGTAACAATTAAAATGTGTTGTCGTAGTGCACGGTAATTCCGCACGGGATGTCTAGCAAGATATAGCCAAAGAGTTGACTTAATGTATGATCCAGTCATAATAAATTGTGGCATTCAATTCTAATTCTGCATCGTAAAATGAGCAGCAGAATGAAGGCATTTGGGTTTTAAAAATGGATGTTAGTTACAGGTGAAATCGTAGTCTATATCTATATCTTTTTGTGTAGAACGCAGGTGTATGTAGCCATAATTTTGGTTCCAACTTACACATTTTCAAATCTCATGTTGATCAATACTTTTATCAGTTTTGGAATTGTAGTCTCTGATTTTATATAGAGAATACATTGATATTCTTCTTTATTTTTTTCAAATAGTTGGATCAAAAGACAGAAATTATGTAATATACCAGAAGCACTTATTAACGCTTTCCACGTGGCTATATGGTAACCATATACAAATCAAATTTGTCAGAAACGGTTACCAATATTTATAGGATATATCACAACAATTATTGAACCAATACTAGGCATGTTTGTACTTATTGTAATGCATTTCTCATGGTGATTCCAAATATGGTGACGACATTCAATAATGTTGACATTTTTTAAACATTTTGTGAAATTTTGGGATGTAGTCTGCAGACGCCTGCCACGTCGAAAGCGTTAATATGCAATGTGCAATATGAATTGAATGTAACACTACTTCAGTTAGAAGGTACAAATTGATAACACGCTCAATTTCTTGCGTTCACTTTATCTGGGAAAATCTCAACATATCCGACTCGGCTATTTTTGCAAAGTATTAAATATACCAGACTAGAGATCCTCGCAAAATGAATGCCTCACATTTATGAAGAAGTTATTTACTGATTGCGAGAAGATATTATGGTAATTTCATGTGCCTCTTCCGAAAAGGAGTACACCCATTTCTAAAATACCATGAGCCAGAAATTGTTATCTATTCAAATGAACCATTTGTGTACCCGTCGTCAATCTCAAGCTATAACCTAAGTATATATATATATATATATTTCTTTTCTGAGACTGGCTGAACCACGCAAACGTTGACATTATGATTATATTTTGTTTAAAAATAGTAACACATATTAACTTGGATATAAAAATATGATAACACTATTCATTCTTTCTATGGTTTATGTAATGGCAGCTAGGCGGGTTATAAATTACTTAGGTCAAGTAAAAAATGTGTTTAGGTGCCAGACTTTTTTAGAGAACAAAGCTACCAGATGAGTAAATATCCCTAATTTGAATTTCATGTTTCTGATGGACTCACCAGAAATCCTATACGTTTTTCATGCCTTGTATTAGAATTACATGTATGCAAAAAACTGTTATAAATATACCTAAACACAGGAAGAAAAAGTTGACAAAGGAAGAAAAAACAGAATGAGATTAGAGCAGCCTGGAAGAAGCAAACAAACAACTTTTTTTACTTGGCCTTTCATATTTGTAACGTTACCTATATTGCCATATAAATATAATTCATTTGATTTCAAATTGTATAGTTATTCTTTTGTCACAAATATACTAACCGTATTATAACAAATTTAGTTTCATTTGTTGTTCACTACACAACCCCTAATATAGAATGTAGCCTTTTTTTATGTATTTTGATTATGTTATTGTATGGAATCATTTAGATATATTTGTTTGTTATGAATAATACAAATCATTATTTTGTAAATAGAAAACCCTGATATATCTGTCCCAATCTGATATGCAAGTTTCTATTTGCAATTACCAATATTGCTGGTTGTTTTGCCCAAGCGGTGGTGATTTTAGCAAAGCCTCTCCTTCAATTACACTTATTGTTAAAAAATGTACCCACCAAATATAGATCTGACCTCTGTTGAGTTGAGACACATTTTGTGTGGGATTTTTTTTTAAAAAAACTTTTAAAAATCTGTCAATATGGATTTGATTGTAATATATTTATATGAACCAATACCACCACACCCTTGGCAGGCACGTCAGTGATTTTGTCGATTGTGACGTATTTTTATATATTTACGTAATCTGTGGGAGGTTATTAATAACAGATGACCTCCGTGTCCCTCTTTCCAATGAGTGTATGAAAATCTAACAACCTTACTTCACATTAGGTGAGTCTGCACACTTACTGTTGCTGTACTAGTCAATAGGGGCATTAACCCCCTGGGGTCTCACCTGTCTATCTTACAGTGGTTCTGATTGGTTTATTACAAGATGTACTCATATGAATAGCCAATTCAAATGCAGCTTATAAAATGTTTCACTACCATCTTTATGAGGGATACAATTATTCTAGCAATGTCTCTCATTGGTGCAATAAATGATGTATCCACCTTTTTAACCAATCGGCCGGTAGTTCTCAGGGGGGTTAATCAATATTCGGTTGTTGGATCAGCCAATTTACCTATGAACATCAGTTATTTTACCAGCCAAGTATTTTATCGCTGTCATTATGAAATCATCAGATTCATTTCGCGTCATGTAGGTGGCGACAGGCCAATGCGCACACAATCTATTAGCAATCGTGATTAAATATCTTGCCCAGGAATACAAACACGTTGGCTGGCCATAGCGGGGCTAAAAACTCACAACCTATATTGAATATTTTCTGCACTAATACTGTGTTTGTCTGTGATCATGCAAGTACATTTGACAGTCTATAAGAATCGCACAGTACCATATATCAAATTGTGCTCACTTTAATAAGCTCTGATGGTTCTTCACATGAAATGAACTATAATCACAATGGTTGGGGTTGAAATAATTGGAAGAGTGTTACATGCATATCTAAGACGGAAGTCTGATTGGTTATCCTGAAGCCTGTATCATTTAATAAGCCAATCAGAGTAATAATTATACCAGCCTCTAATGCATGAGCAGCTTTATAATTTTTGAGCCAATTATACATGCTCTGTCAAAATGAATCTCGGGTTGATGAGAGGATTATATCATTTAATGCATCGTTGAAACATTGTAAAAAAGTTGTGTAGATTACACGGGGTAATTTGTGTTTAATTAGAAAAACCTGATGTCAATCTTTTTCTTAAAGGGATGCAGAAATGAACCCGTGAGGGTTTGATACTCTTAGATGTTCAATAAGAGTGTGGAATTTTACTGGAGGGCGAGTTTTTATCCCCATTCAATGTACAGTTCAGTTCAGTTCCTTTGGTCATTTCAAAAACTTTCATGTACGTTGTACATTTTTAAGAACATCAACTATGTGCTTGCTATCTGTAAATGAAACTAATATTGCGGAAATATTACATTTGTCTATATTCTGCTTGCTCGGCTGTTCAATTTACTTGGCAGTGGTGTAAAGTACAGATATTTTCTACGAGGTCACATTTGTTGCGCTCATTTGTGTAAAGTAAATTGCTATGAAAGAACACAACAGGGCATATTTTGTATTATTTCCTGCGCCCTTCGAACATTAAGCAGTTGTGACAGAAATAGATATAAGGAAGACTTTATTATGTCCCAAAATAAACTCCTCTGATGTATACTTTTGAAAATACATGGTTATTTCTGTGGACTGATGACATTTGATGATAGCTAAGGATAGACAATTGATATTTTGTGTGGGGTTTTATGTTTAAAAATGAGACAGTGCAGCGTTGGTTTGGTTTGGCTCCAATTTGAACAGGTGATTTTGCCCTTGTATCGTGACATACTTGATACTTTTTTATAGCTGTACTATGTGTCACAACATTGTAATCTCTCTATTATGATCATCATAACCACCTTAATTTGATATTTTACTTGTGCCTTATTTGTAAATGATCTGTATCAACATACCCTATTCTCAATTTAAGCAGTACGATTGAGCGATCAATTTCTTGAAACATATTTGACATCCGCAAGTGCCAATAATGTTTTAGTGCACATTATTTTGGCTTGTTTGTCTGTCATAATGACTGCTTTTCCGTCTGTCTGTCTTTTGGTTTAGACGTCTATCTATAGTATAGTCAGTTCTAAATTGGTGAGAAAATTGTCATTTTTATCTCTCCATACGCATAAGTCATCCAAGCTATATGGTATACACTGTGCCAACTGCCTTGAGATGCGCGCCCGCATACTTCTGTATTAAGTCATTGCTGTAAGGAGGGTCGCCAATTTGGAGCTGATTAAACTATAGTGTCTGTCCTGGTATTCTATCCCTTTAAGTGTTTGTCTTTCTGTCAGGCTGTCTGTCTGCCTGTCCCATAGGCTGTCACAGTCTGTATCCCTGGCAGCCATTTATATTACATTGAAAACCCATCTGATTCCATTCCATTTTTAAGCAGAATATCTTGATCGTCATTTGGAACATTCAATATGAGCATATGGTGGGGTTTTTCATGCGTCTTTTTACCATTGAAGTTGCATCCTCCTCCTCTATTGAAGTCACATCTTTATCTTCCTAGAAAGTATGTGTAGTGTCTATTCTGCAGCTAGCTATATTTGCCTCATTGCCTCTAACTTCAAAACTATACCAGAAAAATGTATCATAGTATATCAGCTTTAATAGTGTGTAAGCAGTGATGATAACTAGGGTAAAGTCGCCAGTTTTCGGTCAGCGCCTATTTTCGGTCATTTCGCCCAAATCGTGTAATTGCATCGGTCGTTGCCATTTTAAAGCAATACCGGGCATCAACTATGTGGCGGTTTTTTAGCCGTCAGTTTATAACAACGAGGTCATTTTCATTACACGATTTGGGGAAAGTGACCGAAAATAGGCGCTGACCGAAAACCGGAGACTTTACCCTATTCCGTGTTATAATTTACAGTATGTATACATGTCTTACTTTTTTGATTTTGACTGTTGAAAGGAAATGTTGTATGCTTTGTTGGTCGACATTTTATCATACACTACATTTTGTAGCATTATTTACAACACATTCCTTTTACATACAGCGCAGGGAAGAAGTGTCACATGCAGAAAGTATAGCTATTAGAACCTATAGAATTTGTTATTTCATGCTTATTTGTTACATTTTGTGGTCATTTACATACACCTACATAAGAAAAATGCTGTTTTTTTAAATTTCATTTTATGCAAGTATTACAGTGGGTTAAATAATTGAAGATTGAGGTGGCACAAAAATGTACATGTCTACTGTATTATCTGAATTATTAAGTGTGCTCCATGAGTCCCAAACCGCTTCCTCGAGGCAATGGTATCTGACAGCATTTATTTACACACGGTTAGGTAAAACAACAACAACCAAGTTCATCTCAGAATAAATGTGAAATGTGATTTTTTTTTAAAAATTGAATTAATTTTTGTTAGTTAAAAATGCTATAAGAAATGGGGTATCTTTAGAAAAGATTGAGCATGAGATGGGCTCTGTGAAGTAAGAAGATGAAGCTGATATGGTACTTTACAATCTGAAATTAAAATGAAGAAGCATATTCCAATAAAGCATTGGAGTCATTCATTGTTTTTCTTGAGTTTAAAATATGTTTTAATATTGAAAACCCCCATGCCATGCAGTCACAACTTTGCTCACACCATCAATTTCATGGGTTCAAGAAAAAAATTGGGAAAAAAGTTGTGCTGTAGCTATGCGTGCGGGCTTCTGAGACAAACATGGTTGTTGTTTTTTTTGCCTGAACAACCTAACGTCAACAATGTAGTGTTTAAGTATTTAGTGACACCACGGGCTTAAGAAAGTGTAAACTACTTGAGATATTTACAGTCTATAGAGAGCTTGCATTAATGTTTCTTAGCAGTCTGAAATGGTCAACTATTGTAGTAGGTGTGTTTGACAGATTAATGAGAGTTTTTGGGCAATATGCCGTAACAAGCAGGGTAAAGTTATGTATTACAAATTGTTTAAACATTTTAATTAGTGGGCCTAATTAATTATGCAAATGGAAATAAGCTAACATACTTCAGAAGCTCTTCATACTCCCCATGTACTATGTCACATCATCATAGCTCATCTCATCTATCCACAAACTTTACTTTGCATATTTTATGCATACGTAATTAGACATAATTAGAAAATTACCTGGCAACTGGAATTGAAAAAAAAAAATCCTTTTCTGTTGCATACTATTTGAAATTTATGTTGTATGTATGACTGAAACACTAGTGATGAATGAATAGTGTTGAAAAGTCACTGCATACAATGTGCAAATTGATCGGTTCCTTTTTGAAGTCACCATTTTTTAATTTCTTTCATTTTATGTGTTTTTTTGTCAAGGAGTATTATACTTGCATATTATTTTTTTCCAAATTGAAAAGTCTGCTGCATTTGTTTCATCATTGCATCATCATATTCTTATTTTAATCTGAATCCTAAAAACTATAATTTAGTTGTATTTGTCTCTGGAATGGGTGTGCTCACTGACTCTTTATCAGAGAATGTATTATAGGGCCATTGGCCTTGTATATGAGCAAGTTGTTAAGTTGATATTGTTATTAAACCGTTATATATATGTTATTTACTCAACTGTAATATTAATACTGTATTATTGTACACTACACAAATAATTAACAACATTGAAGAATGGTCTTCATGTTATTATACTTTTTATACTCATGTTCCATAATAAAAAATAAATATACTCCAAATAAAATCATTTGGCTAATTGTTGGTGTTTATTTTGTATTCGAATAAATCCTGGAGAGAAAAAAATCTGGTATTATGCACACCTATTGGAATTCTCATGGCACACAAACAGCGCAACAACAACAAAAAGTCAACACTGGGTTTGAGAGTTTATAACTTTCAATTTGATCATTGTATAATGACATAATTGATATAGACTTTTGATGAGACTATTCAATAAAAACAGCAGAACTAATTCTACATTATGAAATCAGAATATTAAAGCAGATGCAATTTTGAAATTACGTCAAATCCTTATCAAAAGTTTTCCCTCGAAACCGTGAAACCTGAAAACCGCTCTAGTTTATTGTTTTGTATAAGCTTGACCTTTTATTGCAGTTGCATCATCTACCCTATCAGACAGCACTGCAACATGAATTTCAATTTGAAACACTAAGTAAAATGAAGCAAAAAAATATGTTACTTATGAAGCTCCTCCCCAGTAAAATGATATTATCAATAAATAAATCAAGGTGAAAAGTTGTGACTCGGTCATGTGATTGAAATGTTGTGAATTTGATATTAAGCTCAGTAGATTATTCAAAACCTATAATACATTACTTGCACTCACAAACTACATGAATTCCAAATTGTCTTGTTCACAATTTCATTGGTTAGCTTTTCAGCTACTGAGCTCGGTGAGGTTTTTCTTATTAGACCTACATCATATTTTATTTTCACATTTTTCTCTACAGCTCCAACATATTAAAAGAACATTATACATTTACAAACATTTGTTTACGCCTTGATTTTGTCAAGCAAGGACAGCACCCTGGTTTAATATGAATCATACCATTAATAATAAAGATTCATAGAAAAATTCCAAATTTGAACTTACTGTTCCAGACAGTTTCGACGTCCGTTCGGATGTCTTAATCAATGGTGTATGACCGCTGATCCAGTGTTACCAGAAGATGTTGATTTTCTGGTGACGTCACGTGATGATTTTGATGACGTAATCCGGATCAAAGGGTCGTACAGGTGACTAAGTTGGTAGGCCCCCTCGTCGCCATTCATTAGGTGCTGTTTCATGTCATTATTGGGACAATACAAACATTCTCGCGAGGGACGACGCCAGAAATACCAGATGGATCAGAGAATCCATTTGGATCCGTCGAAAAGCCAATAATGACATGAAACAGCACCTAATGAATGGCGACGAGGGGGCCTACCAACTTAGTCACCTGTACGACCCTTTGATCCTGATTACGTCATCAAAATCATCACGTGACGTCACCAGAAAATCAACATCTTCTGGTAACACTGGATCAGCGGTCATACACCATTGATAAAGACATCCGAACGGACGTCGAAACTGTCTGGAACAGTAAGTTCAAATTTGGAATTTTTCTATGAATCTTTATTATTAATTTTCCTTGGATTCCTGATGAAATTATTCTCTGAATCATACCATGTTTCCAAAACATAACAATTAAGGTTTTGAATTTTGACCAAATTTTAAATTATGATTCCATTTAGTTAAATACACATACATTTTTTCACGTGTTAAATTTATCAAATAGGATGTACACAGTTCAACAAAAAATAAGTTCCCCTTTAGATTATGCCTGATATTTTTAAAATGAGTTACTCCATCGAAACGATTTTTGGCCCACATTAATGTGCGTGTGCACAGCAACACTAGAACGGGGCTATAATTCCGCAGATGTTGTAATGCTTGAATGAGCACACATTGAATGGAGGAATACCATGAATAATCAATTCAACTAAATATGAAGAGCATGTACGAGCGTAATAATGCACTCTCGATGTTGATGCTTATACAAATTTAAACCTTTTCCGTAACCTTGACAAAATACAGGACATTCCCGAATGAGTACGTTTATAGCATGTTTAAATGTCAACACCCCCGAGTAAGAACAAATTGCAATTTCAAGTCAGAAATATTTCCACGCTTTTTAAGATTATTTTAATATTACGACTACAATATTCAAAGTGCTTTCTTACATTTTCAATGTGGCAAATTTTGTTTACATAAAATGTCACGGAAAAGGCATTTTGTACAATTCGCCAACATTCCGTATGGAATTTGACTAATCACATATAATAAATATTTGGTACTGAAATAACTCTACAGATATTTTCTATCCAAATATTTTTTCATTTTTGCGATGTGCTGTTTTTATAGAGAAATTAAGTGTGAAAAGGTATATAAGTATACAAAATACATTCGCATGGTTTTTTTTGTCTACCCTTGCTTAAATAGATTCATTGATTCATCCTGATCTTTTAAACCACTGTATGTAGGTTCGCAGGTTTTGATCGCAATGCTGTTACTATAGTAAATCAAACAATCTACCAACAACTCAGGCTTCATCTTACAGATAACATTGATCTTCTGAATAAATTACTGAACCCTGTTAACATAGTTAATTATTATTATTATTATAAGGATTTATATAGCGCATTTCCAAAAGACCAATGCGCTGTACAATATGTATACATTAGATAAAAATATGTTGAACAAAAACCAGCAGTAAAATAAGAATTATACATACATATTACATGATAAAATACACAAAAGCAGCACTGAGAGAAACACACAGCCCGACGCCACACCCCCTCGAACACACCCCCAACTCATCCCCACACCACATACACACTACCCGCCTCTCCCATTTCCCTCCCCAAAAAGATATTGCACATAAAACATGATACATTTACGTGATCACCTGACTGACACCATACATACCCAACACACCCCACCCACACACCCCCACCATACACACTACCCCCTCCCTCCCCAAAATATATTGCACACAAAATATGGTACATTTACGTGACCACCTGATGACTGACACCATACAACCCAACCCCGCACCCCCCCCCCCCCCCTCACACACACACTCCCCTACATACAGCTGTAGGGGGCACTACACTAAATCCTTGCGCGTTTGGTGTAGGGTTCGGAGAAATAGTACCTATATCAATTTGATCATCGTCCCAGGGGAAGCAAATAGAAGTAAATCTGGCTTATTTTTTATGAAAAAGATAGAATAGAACCTCAGCATTGCTAATGTGGTCAAAAATCGTCGGAATCGAATGCGCACGGGAGCCTAGGCGGCGGAAGGATATTGTTGCCAGAATCAGTGAGGAAGCGAAAATACCGGTGTCAAAAAAATTCGCACAGTCAAAAAAAATCGCACAGTCAAAAAAAATCGCACAGTACAAATTTCTCGTCCCCATTTTTTAGCTTCTCCGTCCCCATTTTAGCAAAAAAAATCGCACAGTCCAAAAAAAAACCGCACAGTAAATGTACTACATGAACAATTTCTCGTCCCCATTTCTCTTCTCTTTCCCTTCTCCTTCCCCTTTCCCTTCTCTTTCTCCCGCCCGCTCCTTCCCCTTTCCCTTCCCTTTCTCCCTCTCCTCCCCCTTTCTCTTCTCTTTCTCCCTCTCCTTCCCCCTTCTTTCTCTCTTTTCTCCCCTTCTTCTCGTCCCCATTTTCCCGCTTCGCCGTCCCCATTTTAGGTGTCGGGGGGGGGGGGGGGGGATCGCCCCCGGTCCCCCCCCCCCCCCCCCCCCCCCCCCCCCGCTGGCTACGCTACTGTGTAGCAGCACTCGCAATACCCATGAACAAACCAAACAACAGCACACAGAACCCGTAATTTAAATTGTTATTTAGCTGCAGACATACATACCTAACATTGCATACATCAACAATACTTAAAAATGCATTTAAAAAGTAATACAAAATGTAAACCACTAAAAGACAAATATATATTATACAATAATTGTGTAAACAACCAGGCTGAATTATTCCACAGGGGATAGATGAGTTTTTAAAAGCTTTTAAAAACATTTCACATTTGGGGCGGTACGCACAGAACTGGGTAGAATATTCCACATTCTTGGTCCTAAAGCTGAAAATGATTTACCCCCAAAGGATCTGTTAGTTTTGGGAATGGCAAGAAGTGTAGAATCCTGAGATGACCTAAGCCCTTCACGGCCTGAGTTGTAAACATTAAGTAAAGCCTGTAAATAAATCAGTGGTGGAACTTCAGATTTTTTCCAACTAGCCAGTCGGGCAGGTAACTCACAGAATTATACTGCCCGACAAAAATTCCACCAGCCCAAGGTTTTTTCATAATATTTTGCAACAAACAATTAACATGATTGAGACCAAGAGTACTTTTAAACTACAATTACATGTTTTTTGTCTTTATTGTATGTTCCACTGTAACCCTAGCCCCCTACAGCTCCTCGCATTCATCATGTACTTCAATCCAATATTCCTTAAGCTCCTATCAACCTGATCTCCTCTATCATCATGACACACGGTCTGTCGATGAAATGACCCTAAACTTACTGTTACTTATACGAGGGTCGTTCAATAAATAATGAAAGTGATCATGGTATGGGATGCATGAGTTATTCTATTGAGGGATAATGTGATCAATACAAAGTATGAACCGTTGTCTTTCAAACAATACACTTTTGGATTGTTAGATACCTTTGGTTATGTAACGTCATTAACATAAACACAATAGGTTTTAGACATTGACTGAAATCATTTGGCTAGATATGTAATATGTTGAAAATGGGTTTATTGATACATTTGCGTATATCTCGGCACTGCAAGCATAAAACAGATAACACTTGCCACATAGTTAGAACACACACTTATCTCTGTTTGACACTCTTTTTAGATCTGAATTCCTTAATACAAACAAGAAGGGACAATCTCAAATACGCTTTTATTTAGCAAAATCCGCAATAATATAGCTTAAAAAACAACAAAGGATAAAGAACAATGGAGGGATCATAATTTAGTAAATTGTTATGGGATGTAAAGCAATAATAGTGGGGATGTCATAAGGAGCTGTTCATACAATTTCCTCAAACCATTGAAATTATGTGACGATTACTCTAACAATACATATCTAGTAGCTCTAAAGATAACAGTAATAAGAGAGGTTGTGGCAGCCATCTTTGATTGATACATTCATGTATATCTTCATTTTGACTATCACAATATTTATACACATTGATTTAAGCATTTTTCGTTATTTCTGATTAGAATTTGAAGGCACAGTAAGCTTCTGGTAAATTTCATGATTTTAGCCATTTTTGGCCCAGTTCAAAATGATCTGCCGTATACGCATATTTTCTGCAGGTTTCATGCGAATATGTTCAGATAATTAGTTAGCTATTATATGGAATCTCCCAAACTGGTTAATTGCTTGGATTTTTCCTAAATTGTTTGATTTTCCGCAATATTAGTGAGTCACGGACTGGGGCATTTTGCAATGAAATTGGCTATTTGAAATATTGATATTTGTATACTATTTATTCGATTGCCTCTCCTTACTTTTTCCTCTTATATTATATATATATAAAATTACACAGGGATTAAAGTTATTGTCTTTTTTATCATACTTACGCGAACAAAATTGAGATTTACATGCTTCTGGTGTCCTGTTATGCAATCTTCTTACCACATGTTTCATACAATTAATTCACATTTATCGCCAAATAACTGATTTAGCAGTGTCCCAAGTGTACTTACTTTGAGACAATGCTATGACGTCATAGTTCACACTTAGAAATCCAAAACTGTATTGTTTGAAAGACAAAGGTTCATACTTTGTATTGATCACACTGTCCCTCAATAGAATCACTCATGAATCCCATACCATGTTCACTTTCATAACTTACTGAATGACCCTCGTATATACACTTTGAGCTTCAAAAATGTTACCCGCCACTAGTCGGACGGGTACCTTTGCATCTTCACCCGCCCGACACGAAAGTTACCCGCTATGGGCGGGCGGGTCTTATTGCCATCGCTGAAATAAATTGGTGACGAACCATTCATACAATTGTACACATGCGATGCACCAAGATCTTGAATTCAATCCTCTGCTGGATAGGCAACCAATGCAATTCTCGGAGCAATGGTTTCGCGCTAGTTCGTCTGCCAACATGGTAAATAAGACGCGCAGCGCGATTTTGCAGTCTTTGTAAACGCTTAGTCTCTGTCGCAGACAAACCGCCAAGCAATGAGTTGCCATAGTCCAACCGGGAAAGAATCAAAGATCTCACTGCATGTGCACAAGTAGATTTATCCATAAAACGACGGATTCTCCACAAGTTTCTCAAATGAAAATTAATGCTTCTACATAATGTGCTGACATGATCTTTCATGGAGAGGCTACTGTCAAATATGATGCCAAGGTTTTTAACATTCTTTGATGGGGCAATCACAGAGCCACCGATATTCAGGTGAAGATCGAGTTGAGATACAGCATTTGCAAGCCTAGGTGGAGCGATCACGAAAAGCTCTGTTTTGGAATCATTTAGCTTTAATTTGTTTGCACGCATCCATGATCGTATCTCAGCAATGCAATTGGTCATGTTAAGTTGAGCAGCAGCTGTATCTGCAATGAAACTCAAAAGAGAAACAGTAACTTTCCAAAAACATCTACCACTATTTTTTTGTTGAGACTATTCTCCCGTCAAACGATGAGGTCAGGTGAAATATCACATTGGTCAGGCAGGGCCCTATTTTATAAAAATTAAGATTACTGGTCTTATAATAATAAAGTTGAGCTACCGCATGCATATTAAGTAGGACCCAGGTTCAACGTATGCCATTGGTCCGATTTCAAATTCGGTGTTAGATTAATTAATCAACTCCAGTGAAAGTTTATTCGTCATTTACCGTTCGTCGCATTCAGTTAAATAACATGACATCGTATACGCAATTTAACCTTGAATATTCGAACGAGTACGGGCCCATGTCCGACATCGTCTGTGGCGTCGTAATCAAACCGCTGGTGGCGTTTTACGGATCATTTTAACTGGCGTCAATAGAATGCCTAACTTAACAGTGTAGGTTTTGAAGTACTAGTAGGTGAAAATGCCTAACTTATCCTATTATCAGACCGCTGGTGGCGTTTACGGATAATTTCAATAGGCGTCGTTAAAATGCCTAACTTAACAGTGTAGGTTTTGACGTGAGTGAAAATGCCTAACATATTCTACTATCAGACCGCTAGTGCCGTTTACGGACCATTTTAATTGGCGTAGTTGAAATGCCTAACTTAACATTACTTAAATATCTATATAACACATTCATAATATTAAATTAAAAAAACAATTCTATTCATAGGCGTGAAAATCTTTTCAACTTGCCAAAAAAACAGTACTTTTTTAATGAGAATTTACAATTTTGAACTTTAACCTCTAATTTCAAAAGAACGATGATGTATATACAATATTGTTTTATATCAGCTAAATTGCAATTATGTTTTGAATCAAATTGGGAAATGTGAAGACCATTGGTTGTATTTTAAGCCGTCTAGACTTAATTTACTCAGGTAATGTTTTGATGTTTTATAAAGTTTGTTAGTTTTATGATGATATATAAAATTAGCGCTTTTCATTGTCTCCGAATCTCCTGACATCAACTTTTGAATTTAATTCAATTCTGGTCTTTGCTTAACACGGAAATTTAATACTAGGTCAAATTTAAATAGCTAACACTTCAAGGGTGCCATTCATAATATTGAATTTTTAAAATAATTCTATTTATAGGGGTGAAAATGTCTTCAACTTGCCAAAAAACAGTATTTTGTTAGTGAAAATTAACTTTTTTGAACTTTGACCTCTAATTTCAAAAGGATGATGATATGTATACAATTTCTTTTTATATCAGCTGAATTGCAATTATGTATTGAATCAAATCCTTAAATGTGAAGACCATTGGTTGTTTTGTAATGAAAATGGGTTTTCGCTATGCCTAAACGATGTACCATTTTAGCCATTTCATTTTTTGTTTAATATCACATACACAGCCAGTCCACACATTTCACTTATAGTACAGCTTCAGAGTGCTTTTAATTTGACATCGTAAATAGCCTGATTAATTACAGCACTGTCATTATATCCCAACTTGGTGTGTGTGTATTTAGTAGAAGATTGTTTATCTTTATCAGTTTTGCTTGAATACAAACTTAGGAGTCAGAGGTGTCCTGCTGTGAAAGTGGTGTGGATGTGTATTGAGGTGTCCATGGTATAGCAGACTTCTGCCACTGAATCATTACTAAATAGTACCGTCGATGAGTGCTATTAATTCCTTATAGCACTCGGAAGCTGCGCTGCCTCGTGCTATAAGTTATACTAAGCATAGTACAATACAAGGCCTACAATTTTAACAAGATAGTCTGATGATCTAATAGACGTTATTCATAACTGGCGATTTCATGTCAAAGAGGGAGACATACTCGATGTCACGCCGATACTTTTACTGCAATATAATGAACTGTGAATTTCTACATTTGCCTAGATAGTGTCGGTTACCAGCAAACATTTCATTTCAAACTACACAGTGCATAAAAAGAGGAGCATTTCCTAAGAAGTGTCAGATCAGCTAGGCCTCGGGCCCAAAAGCAAGAGTGGACTAGACAAGCTCCCGGATTTCTCATAGAATTTCTACCAGTACCAATGCTATCATGAAACACTAAGTACTCTTTTAAGAGCAATGATTTCTTTTAGCCAACAAACAAAGTTCTACCAGTAATACCAGCACAAACGCTGTCACAAAACACTAAGTACTCTTTTAAGAGCCATTGCAAATGAATCAAGATACAAATGTTTCTACTAATACGTTGCCATACATGTACATTGTTGAACGGCCAGAAAGCAGAACGCTACCAGATAAGAGTTACTTTACATGTCCCCCAAAGGTCAACATATTCTACAAATATTACAGGTAATATAGGTTCATTTATAATACTGAAATATTTAACAACACAAGAATAACTAGGCAAGACCCAACCTACGTTTCATCGGTGGCAGCGATGGGATATGAAGTATTTCTACAGATCTCCGTCTACAGTGGAATAACATCAATACCTTTCGGAGTTACCCCGACAAAGAATATGCAAGCACCACAAGCCCGAGGGACTACTGTTCAATCCAATAAAACGGTCCGAAGACCAAGAGACACCAACGTTAATATTGAAAACAGTAATGTACGGCATGATTTCAATATGAAACAAAATGATAACTGCAATTATGACCAAGCCAAACAAAGTAGAAGGTTCTTCCAAAACTCAACAGGACCAGCGAATTCTCCACTACAAGTACATTTGGCAGAAAGACTACAAAGTATGCAACAAATAGCAGCGAATTCTCCCCTACAAGTACATTTGGCAGAAAGAGTACAAAGTCTGCAAGAAACAGAAATAACACCAGATGACCAGCACAAAGCAAACGATCCTTATACCCAGAGTAATGCTACGCATCAAGTAAGACAACACGAAAGACCAAGGCCAAATGGAGATACCAATGATGAAAATTAAAAGAGAACAAGAAGTATTACACCAAACCACCACCAACCAATGTTTGCCGAACCACCTATCTTCGATGGCACCACACCATGCAGTCAGACTTCCTTATACAATTTGAAATGATCGCAGAGATGAATAATTGGAGCAGACAAAATATGACTATGTTTTTGGCTACCAGTTCACGAGGACCAGCCTAGAGCATACTTGGAGAACTCACCGCAACCGGTCGACGTCACTATCCATCACTAGTGAGACAACTGAGCCAACGGTTTGAATCCCAAAATCAGAAAGAGATGTTCTAGGCAATTCTCCGCAACCGACACAGACAGGCCCAAGAGTCATTGCCTAATCTGGCATATGAGATAAGAATTAAGCTTGCAAAACGGGCATATCCAACAGGAACAAGACTTAGTGTTTTGCTGAATGACCTCGCAAAGGAGCACTTCATCAATAGCTTATCCGACAGTGACAGTCGTTTGGACAGCAGTAGAGCTGGAAGCTTTTCAGATTGCCAATAAAAAACATCGGACAATAAAACCCTGGTATATTGCAAATGACGAAGACAGGTGTTGCAAATTCCGAGGGAATGAAGAATCAAGATGACATTTTATGAGAACGTTGAGATAAACAACCTCCTAGAAACAATAGAGAAAAAAATCTTATTCGATGACTTAATAGAGTTTAGACCAGAAGATATCCCAAGCAGCAGAAAGTATACCAAAAACAATTTTTAAACGTTTTGATGACGATATGGTAAATTGTGATTCCAGTCTCATTTGAAAGCCAAAGCAGAGAAGTTGGTTGCTTTCATACCATGCAGCCGCGTAGCCAGCCCAGCCACTCCGAGGGGCAAGATCCCCATAACGGTCCCTATTTCAAAGAAACCAGGTCCAAAAATGGCTGATTTAACATGATTTTCCGCCTTTTTCGTCCCCATTTTGCCCATTTTCCCCCGTCCGGAGGGGGGGGGGGGGGGGGGGGGGAGGGGAGGGGGGAGTCTGCCCCACTCGCTACGCTACTGATACCATGGTTGGTGCATAAAGTTGATATGCAAGGAGTTATTTCTTGCCTGCATCAATGGGGAGATCATACTCAACTTGGTACCAAACAAAAGCTGGATCCATTGATACAACATGCATTGAACTGATGATTAAAATTTGTATTTTCAATTCAGTGGTCCCACTCTTGATGGTCTGACGCTAGCATGTTTACCTATAATTTTGTATTGAAAACATCTACTTATCTTTGATAAATAACTACGGTCTTTGATATTGCAAATGCGTGAACACCAGGTATACAGTGTACATATATAAATAACAACACTGTGTAGACAGGCAGTTGAACTCAATTATAAGGTGTTGAAAAAAATACAAATTGATTGGAATACAATGGAAATTATTAAACCTCTCTACCAGGAATAAGTTGTAAATTAATTTGTTGTCAACCAATTTTTTTGGAGATTTTTGATGAGTTTGAAGAAAAATAAATTACAGTTGCAATGCAAAGGACGCGTACAGTCAGTTGGACGAGGACAAACAAATAAAATTTTGGCCTAATGGTCAAGTAAGCTTAAATAATCCGCTATATGAAAGAAAGGTAGGATTATTTAAATGATTGAAAACAAACGTCAAACCTTTAATACATTTTATTTTAAAAATGAAAATCGTTATCCTAGATTTCTTTGCATCATTAATTATTATTAGCTATCACAACAAAGCAGTTTGTTCTCAAAATTTACGCAATGTTTAAAACAGCTGCATCCTGGGGGTGGGGCAGCCTTTTTATGGCAAAAGAATGTATCTTATATGTAGTTTCCTAACGGTATACTTCCTTTTAACATGATCAAAGTTGGTTTTTTTCTCCATAAATCATGTAGTGGTAAAAGGCAGTATATTACTTTTATTGTATTTACAAGTTGCAACCTTTTCCGTTTAAGTGAGGATTATTGAACCAATTTTAAAACAATCCATGATAAAAGGAAGTATATCATTAGGAAAGTACATATAAGATACATCCTTTTGCCATAAAAAGGGCCGGGGGGTACTTAGAGGAATTGTGGTTACGGGGATGTGCCTCTAAATTTATGGGTCTAAAATCCTTATTTGCTGTTCCTAACAATCTGTAGGAAAAATATATAGGACAATTATTGGTTTCTCTGGTAAACAATGGTAAACATATGGGTCTTTTTCCCCCCGAAACTTGGTAAACGTGTGGGTCAATTTTCAGTTTGCTGGCAGCACACTACCCCCTTCACACAGTAAACAAATATAATGTATACAAAAACATGGATTAATTACTATATGACCAAGCAAAGGCGTTAGTGATTGTCTAGTGTAATGAGTCCAACGCGCTAAACAACCAGCAAAAAATGTCACTCGGCCGCATTGATTTTTTATTTGTAACCGGGTTCATACCGTTCTCTACCGGGTCCTCATCGGCCTGGAACCGAGATCATATCACCTCCTCACCAGGTCCTTACCGGCCGGAACGCCTGGGTACCGGCCGAACCGTATTGATAACGTCATCAAACGCCCTTATAAGCTGAGCGCTCAATCTCGCCGCTTCACTTAAATTCCGGGAATCTCTGTTTTACTCACATGTATCCGCGTAACCTGGCCGAACCCTTACCGTGTGTCAAATTGGTGCAGACGGCGGTAAACGGTGAGGACACACGGTGGGCCGTTTTCCGTCCGTTGAACACGTTGCCGGGGACATTGCCGGCCATCCGCGCCCGGCAGGAATTTTAAGCATGCTCAAAACTCCTGCCGGGTGAGTAAAAGCGGCGGCGAACGGTGAGAGCCCGGTTTGAGAACGGTATAAAGACGGCGCACACGTTTCGCACCCGGGGCGGAGGTGGTAGGTGGCCACCTTACTGTCTGATAGAAAAACAACAGAGTCCAAACAATTAGTAAAAAAATGTCAACGGGCGCATTGATTTTTTATTGTGGCCACCGGGTCCATCCGATATATATTGGGTCCTCACCGGCCGAGGCTTCTTACATTTGTAGCTTACCGTTCTCACCGGGTGGATAACACCTCCTCACCGTGTCATCGGTCGATACCGTTCTAATCCGAGTCTGTACCGGGTTATCACCGGCCTGGTACCGGACACACCGGCTTTCATACAGTTTTAGCTTAACGTGTCCTCACCGTGTGCATACCACCTCTATACCGGGTCCTCACTGGTCGGAACGCCTGGGTACCGGCCGAACGCCTTGAAGGGTCTCCTCATGTTTTCTTTTTGTTGTTGAAATAGTCCAGACGCCATACCAAACATGTTTTTTTTGGTGTTTTTTGTGTGTTTTTGTTTGTGTTTGTTTTTTGTTTTTTTGCCTTATTAACTTTTTGTGAGAGTCCGTTCTGCGAACGGTTAATCAGGCGGCATGCGCCCGTTGGCAGCTCATCGCTGAGAGTGTCTACGTCCACCACCGTCCACCACCGCCCTGCGAACGGGCGCGAAACGGGTGCGAAACGGTCCGCCGTCCATATACCGTCCTCATACCGGAATTTTCTACGTTTGCCGCCGCTTTTACTTACCCGCCAGGAGTTTTGAACATGCTCAAAACTCCGGTGGCCGGTAAAGTCCCCTAAACGTGTTCAACGGAATGGAAACGGCCCACCGTGTGTGCCGCCGTTCGCACCCATTTTCACACGGTAAGGCCAGGGGCCGCCCAGCTCACACGGATACATGTGAGGGGCCCATAAGTTATCTGTTCTTTAATTTGTGTCATACTTCCTTTTGATACTTTTTCAAGACTAATTGAGCACCGTATTTTTGTAAAAGTATTCCCAATTTGAAAGGGTTAAATTGCAGGAATTTTGGATCAATATTCAGCATTAAATAGAATTACTTATTGCAGAATCCCAAATGTAGTAACCAGATGGACTTCAAATGAACTTATTTCAGAAAATAAATTCCATGTAGGGCAGGGACAGACTGCACACACTACACAGGTGCAACGCATGGGTAGTTTATTGCTAAAATCGGTAATAAAAATGCCACTAAAATAAGACTGTGAGGATGAGCGTGTTTTGTATAACCATTTTTCTGAAATATTTAAATCATCTGTTTCATACCGAAGTACCGGGAAATAGTGTATTTTCCATGATACAAACACAAAATAAAACTAAAAACCACCGTCTAAAAATACGGTAGTACAGGAACACATACGTTGATTTGTGTGGGTGTGTGTGTGTGGGGGTAAGGGGGGGGGGGGGGGGGGGGGGAGAGGGGTAGTTCGTCAACAATGTAAGATGCCGTATGAGAACATTAACCGATTAACGAACAATCTAGGTATAACATGTTGTACTACAGGGTGTCCAAGAATGATCTATACCGGGTTTCAAAAATATATAATAAATATGAAACAAATATTGTTTCAAATTTAAACATTTGCGATAAGATGGTGCATATGTTTCGTACTTATTCCCTTAATTTCACTGAGATATCATTTTTAGTTCTGCTGTGGCAAGACTTAATCGAAAATCGATGAAAAACGTAATTTCATATTAATTTGGCTCACATGATTAATCTTTACAGCTATTCTCTCTAAAGCACTAGGTCACAGGTCACTAATAGGTATATCAAATAAGGTGGAGCCGTTTCAAAAAATCCTTAAAATCGTGATACGTGTCTCTATTTTAAATAGAAGTTGTCAACAAAACATAACATTTTTGGTATCATATTAAAGACAATTTATCCAGCTACCGAATAAAAAAAGGATTAAAGCCACATGTTTAGCAACAGTGAAGTTATCAATCTAAACGTCGAGTGAGTCAAGGGTGGAGCCGGTGGGTGAGGCGCCCATAGGTTTCTACACAAAATAGCAGCCAGTATTTCAATTATCTAGTCTCTCCTTCTGCGTGGATCCTTTTATTTGACCTTTTCTTGTAGTCAATCTTCCTGATATTTTGTTGATCAGTTTCCAACACTTACCATGCTTGGAGTTTATGTGGGCATTTTCTACCTCTCTAAGCTTATTGGTTAGCGGTTTGGATAATATCAATAAAGTTCATACCGGGACTTCTTATCCGAAGGTTTAATCAGCTGAGAAGGTACATAAGGTTTGATGATCTGATTAATTTAGTTGGGTCCCAAAAGTCAATATTTTGTATTGCTGCCGTGTCGCTTCCTGTACGGATGGCCGTTATTGAAGGTCAAAGGTCATTATAGGTGTCAAAATGTAAACATGGTCTGATTATACTGGTATGCATAACAATCTCTAATACTATCGTTATCAATTATCGAAATATCATTACATCAACCCAGGACTTATAATGTGACCTGAAACCATTTTTTAGTTTTTTTCCTTAAACAAATTGTTGGTGCAATTTCGGCATTTTTACAAAAAAAATCTGATTTTGTTACGTTGTCCGAAAAATGTTTGAGCCGAAAAAGTGATATTCTTTGTCAAAATTCTAAAAATCGAAATTTGTAGTGAAATTAGATACAAAAAATGGATTATGTGACTCATTTCCTTTATATTTATGTATACCTACAATAGTAAAAGCGCTTGAAAAATTTCATATTTTTGGGTTAGAACCGCCCCACCATTAAATAACGTTCATTAATTGGTTTACTTGGTGAAAGTTCCTGAAATCCCCAATGTTTTATGAAAGAGTACCAATACAAGTTCCGGGGAAAGAATTCTTTTCAAGGAGTTGAAACTAAAAAAACTCTACAGCTCACTTACTACACTAAACTCATATCCACACACACTCCATTTTTCGCTAAATTGAACCAATCCATAACTCGCCGCAAGAACCCTCAAAACTCACCAATTCACCAACACGACTATCCACAACTCTCCACTTAGGCAAACCAACAACAAATGTCTAGTCAAACAAGATTAACTATTTGATGTAGGCCCTATCTCTGTTAATGCGAGTATTGAAACATCAACATATTAAACAAACACAGCTTTGACTCCACCACAGACTGACTTTGGGTACTGTTAGCAGCATTCTACATGTATTTTACGAATGTTACATAGACTGCTACAAATCAACATGGCTGCCTCCATGATCTATATCTAGAAATACCATAATTTCGTCATTTTTACTAACCATGGAAGTAGGAGTCGGTGCTTCGCGAACCGCCTCCTAAAAACGGGTTTCTGACCACGCTCGATTCATAGCTTTGTATTTCCAAAGGTTTACATTAGATTGGTCCCACAATTTTACCATTTAATATGAAGCCGCTAGGTTTCTTACTTTTTCATTTAAAAGCTATCCAGCTTTTGGACACGCTGTTTTTTGGAGAACTTAATTGCTTCAAAACAAGCAAATAACGAGCACACCACCTGCACGCAGTTTTTTACTACCTAGTATATCTGACGCCTGTTTCAGCACCGTGCACGCTTGATGGTTTTTATTACAAGTTCTCAACATAAAAAACCCGCACACACAAGAAACACACCCCATCAATTGGTATATTGCAATGAAAAAGTTAGAAAATTAACATTTTACTCATAGCCATTTGTTTTATAAATTTCTGCACAGAAAGGACCCATTCTTTAAAGTCTAACATCGTTTCCATGTATGTACATGTATGTTGGATTCAAACAGTCGCCCTTTCTTTAAACATGATATTTGTAGCAAATGTAAATATGGAAACCACCCAAATCTGTAATTCTTATTCAAGAAAGAACTCTGTCTTCGTGGAATGAATTCACTTTAATAGTAAACGTTGAGTTGCATATGATGCATCTCATATTTTATCTATGTATTGATCTTAAATATTGTCAGTGGGTTTTTAAATCGCTTGTCACATTTGTACATACTTATTATACCTTTTTTTGTGTAAATATTGATGTTATTGTGTAATTATATGTATTAATGAATAAAGAATTAATTTAAATAAAAACCCGCTATAAATAAGACAATATCAATTGGATTTAAAGGTAGGTGTTCCGATTAGTGACCTGATTTTCAACTTGATGTTTTCTATTCGTGATCTTCATTGGTTGCCTCGCATCATGTACAAAATACTTCTCTTGACTTATAAATGTCTTCATGGACTTGCTCCAGAATATCTCACTGACTTGATTCAGGAATACAAGCCTGTTCGCAACCTCCGCTCATCTTAAAAACAAAATCTTGTTCCACCATTGGTTAGTACAACTTCATATGGTCATCGTATTTTTCGCCATGCATCTTGTGAACTCTGGAACAAATTACCATTTCATATTAAGAACTCTCAGACTCTTAATCAATTCAAATCATCTCTGAAAACATTTTTCTTTGAAATGGCATTTTGTAACATTTCATTTTATTTTGTATCTTTAGTTTCCTGGTATATTGTGTCTTTCATATGTTTTGCTCTGTTTTTTGTTGCTTTCTTTTGTTATTTGTAAGCGCTATGGTTGCACACCACTAAATACATCTCCCATAGGGTTACACGTGAAATGCACACTTTTAAAATGGATATTTCTTGACGTTATAAGAAACTGGTACTTGAAATTTGTTTCAACTTGAAGATGAAAGCCATGACTACTAACTCAACAACTCATATATGGGGGGTAACCGGCATAATTTTGAGCTAGAGCCTTTTCAAAAAGTACGAGTTGAGTTTTCCTGGTCACACGCAATTGTTGATTAAGATTATTGCGTCAGATACCGGAAATGACCTGAACACAAATGTCTCTGTTAAAATATTAAAAAATCATCATTGCATCAATTTTTTGGACCTGAAGAACGCTGATGTGTCTGTCAAAATTCACACTATATTAATTTCGCCATAACTTGTAGTAAATACCCTAATTTTAAACTGTAATTTACAATAGGTCTCCCGTTTCGGCATAGAAACGGGCCGGTTTTGGACTTTTGCCTCAAAGGGGGTAGGGCCAGACGTTATTTAGTGGTGTGAAACCTGAAGGAGACACTTTTTTTATTATTGCCTCATTTTCATAATCTTTTGCACTTTACATAATGCGTAGTTATGATTTTTGATCAATATACGACTTCAAAGTGTAAAAAACAGTGAAAGACATTGTGCGCCATATTGGCTATGTCAGTAGAAAAGTAGATTTTGGTTACCATGATCCTCGTCAAAAAAGGCATACGGCACTATGCTAATCACTTGTTGTAAAACATTTTGCATGGAAGTATTGAAATTACAAGGACATTCTGTGAGGTTGACCTATTCAGTAGACACAGCTTAATCAATTTACCCCCCCCCCATGCCCTATCCCCCCCCCCCCATATACCCTATTCCCCCCCCCCCCCCCGCTTACGGTCAACTCTTGCTTCAAATATGTCTTTTTAAATACAATTTAGATCATGTTAGACCCCGCGCCGTTCTGAGAGGGGAGTTTACGGAAGTATGCAAAACTTGTATTCAAATCTTTTTTTCTTCTCACTAGAGCGTAATTCGTTTAAAATTATATTTTTGATATTTAAGAAAAAAAGGTTTTCTCCAAATTTTGTTCCTATTAGCGAAATTAAGACCCTCATATCTTAGCCATTTCGATAAATAAACATGATAAACTTTAAATCGTTTAAAGTAATCATTTACGTCTATGGCACGTGTCCGAGAAGTCTTAATGTCGCAGGGTCTTGCATTAAAAGACAGTGGGGTGGAGAAAATGAGCATTTATACACAGCTCTATGGAGAAAAATTTACATAATCATCGATATCTCGAAAAGAAAATCATTAATCAAACATAATATTTTTTCAAATTAACTTTTTTGGGCAGGGAATATACGGTTTTCTTCTTTAAAAAAAAAAAAAAAAAAAAAAAAAAAGATAAAAAAACTAGATAATGACTTTAATTAGTCAGATTGTAGCTTATTTAACCAAACGGACGGATCTTTCATGATGAAACAGATGTGTATACTAAGAGAACGAAGTGTACGGGCCGTAATAATATGTGTTAGAACCAATTTTAACTAGAAGTCTAGTTATCATTGCCGGCAAGTCAGTTTAGACAGCAATGCAGGGGTGAAGGTCAAAGCGCCTTGACCCTCTGTATAGGTTGCACACCACTAAATACATCTCCCATAGGGTTACACGTGAAATGCACACTTTTAAATGGATATTTCTTGACGTTATAAGAAACTGGTAACTTGAAATTTGGTTTCAACTTGAAGATGAAAGCCATGACTACTAACTCAACAACTCATATATGGGGGGTAACCGGCATAATTTTGAGCTAGAGCCTTTTCAAAAAGTACGAGTTGAGTTTTCCTGGTCACACGCAATTGTTGATTAAGATTATTGCGTCAGATACGCGAAATGACCTGAACACAAATGTCTCTGTTAAAATATTAAAAAAATCATCATTGCATCAATTTTTTGGACCTGAAGAACGCTGATGTGTCTGTCAAAATTCACACTATATTAATTTCGCCATAACTTGTAGTAAATACCCTTAATTTTAAACTGTAATTTACAATAGGTCTCCCGTTTCGGCATAGAAACGGGCCGGTTTTGGACTTTTGCCTCAAAGGGGGTAGGGCCAGACGTTATTTAGTGGTGTGAAACCTGAAGGAGACACTTTTTTTATTATTGCCTCATTTTCATAATCTTTTGCACTTTACATAATGCGTAGTTATGATTTTTGATCAAATATACGACTTCAAAGTGGTAAAAAACAGTGAAAGACATTGTGCGCCATATTGCTATGTCAGTAGAAAAGTAGATTTTGGTTACCATGATCCTCGTCAAAAAGGCATACGGCACTATGCTAATCACTTGTTGTAAAACATTTTGCATGGAAGTATTGAAATTACAAGGACATTCTGTGAGGTTGACCTATTCAGTAGACACAGCTTAATCAATTTACCCCCCCCCCCATGCCCTATCCCCCCCCCCCATATACCCTATTCCCCCCCCCCCCCCCCCCACCGCTTACGGTCAACTCTTGCTTCAAATATGTCTTTTTAAATACAATTTAGATCATGTTAGACCCCCGCGCCGTTCTGAGAGGGAGTTTACGGAAGTATGCAAAACTTGTATTCAAATCTTTTTTTCTTCTCACTAGAGCGTAATTCGTTTAAAATTATATTTTTGATATTTAAGAAAAAAAGGTTTTCTCCAAATTTTGTTCCTATTAGCGAAATTAAGACCCTCATATCTTAGCCATTTCGATAAATAAACATGATAAACTTTAAATCGTTTAAAGTAATCATTTACGTCTATGGCACGTGTCCGAGAAGTCTTAATGTCGCAGGGTCTTGCATTAAAAGACAGTGGGGTGGAGAAAATGAGCATTTATACACAGCTCTATGGAGAAAAATTTACATAATCATCGATATCTCGAAAAGAAAATCATTAATCAAACATAATATTTTTTCAAATTAACTTTTTTGGGCAGGGAATATACGGTTTTCTTCTTTAAAAAAAAAAAAAAAAAAAAAAAAAAAAGATAAAAAAACTAGATAATGACTTTAATTAGTCAGATTGTAGCTTATTTAACCAAACGGACGGATCTTTCATGATGAAACAGATGTGTATACTAAGAGAACGAAGTGTACGGGCCGTAATAATATGTGTTAGAACCAATTTTAACTAGAAGTCTAGTTATCATTGCCGGCAAGTCAGTTTAGACAGCAATGCAGGGGTGAAGGTCAAAGCGCCTTGACCCTCTGTATAGGTTGCACACCACTAAATACATCTCCCATAGGGTTACACGTGAAATGCACACTTTTAAAATGGATATTTCTTGACGTTATAAGAAACTGGTAACTTGAAATTTGGTTTCAACTTGAAGATGAAAGCCATGACTACTAACTCAACAACTCATATATGGGGGGTAACCGGCATAATTTTGAGCTAGAGCCTTTTCAAAAAGTACGAGTTGAGTTTTCCTGGTCACACGCAATTGTTGATTAAGATTATTGCGTCAGATACCGGAAATGACCTGAACACAAATGTCTCTGTTAAAATATTAAAAAATCATCATTGCATCAATTTTTTGGACCTGAAGAACGCTGATGTGTCTGTCAAAATTCACACTATATTAATTTCGCCATAACTTGTAGTAAATACCCTAATTTTAAACTGTAATTTACAATAGGTCTCCCGTTTCGGCATAGAAACGGGCCGGTTTTGGACTTTTGCCTCAAAGGGGGTAGGGCCAGACGTTATTTAGTGGTGTGAAACCCTATGGGACTTCGGTGTAAAGCGCTATACAAGAGTCGTTGTATTATTATTATTATTATTATTATTATTCAACATGAATGAAAGGTCATTCTTAAAATAGTGATATTCCAAGGTTTGAGTTGCATTACTGTGCATTACTCCAATGGTTTTTATATTTTAAAGCACAAGATGACATACATTTGCCCATTGAGTAGTACACAACAATCTATCCGGGTTCTGGAAAGTTGCCTTAAAAATGTTGATTATGTATGTATGTACTAGTATGTACACTAGCAACCAAAAGTCTTAGGAAACCTTGCATGCTACAATTTTCCAGAAAACACTGGGAACCCATTGAACTACTGTTTAGCTTTTTGGTATTCTAAATTTGCCAATTGATTACAAGTTCTTATAAATTTGTTTAAACAAATTTGAGATATTTTTGAGACATTATTAGTTTACAGGGAAAGCACTTATAACAATATTCAGTGAATTAAAATGTTCTCTTTGATATATTTAGTTCATGTAAGAGAAGAGTAAAATTAGTTTTGAAAAGGTAATGATGAAATGAATACAACTTTGTAGTATGCCCAGTTCCTGTGGGTGCAATGAGAAGGTATAGGGAATTTGGATGGTTTCCATTTTAAAATGAAAGTCATGATGTTAAAATAAAAGTTTTAAAATTTCTTCCCAAATATTCCATTTTTAAAGACGAATAAAGAGATCAATTCTCAATATCAGAGAAAGATTAAAGATTTGGGACACTTTTGGGATTAGTTTCACTTGAGGGGATCCATTGCCAAACAATTGCGAAGGTTATTTTGAAAGGAAGTCAAAATTGACACACTGCCTACCATTGGGTTGCATAGGCTAGCTTGATGAATTAGTCATGAGCTATTTCCAATGGGAAGTTTGTACGGGAATTCAACGAAGGCACATATTGTCTTCAATTTCATGGAAGGGAATGAGCAGATGTTGCAGGAAACATGAATTTATTAATGAGAAGAGATTAAGCATCCCATGTGTTCAACTCATAGTGAAATATTACAGTCCACATGTAATATCTGGGATGATGTTGACACCATATCCAAGTGTCCTAAGACTTTTGGTTGCTAGTGTATGAACGAGCAAATTAATGTTGAACGATACAAAACTGAGGTTATTCATGTCAATTCCAAATTTCGTCAGACTACAGCTCTTCCACCCATGAATATCGGGGGTGCAGAAATTGAAGCATCCTCATCAGCCAAAGACCTGGGTGTTATCATTGACAATAACATTCAGATGAAACAACACATTCGCAACGTTTGTCGGTCTGCCGCATACGGAATATACAAAATTTGGAAACTGCAGAAATACCTTACTCAAGATGCAAATGAACGCCTGGTACATATGTTTCGTCCCGGATAGACTGTAACAATTGTCTCCTATATGGATTGCAAGTGTCTGACGTTGCTCCACTCCAACACATCCAAAATGCGGCTGGAACGCTCACCAAACGTCATGAGCATATAACCCCCGTTCGCCACAAGCTTCATTGGTTACCAGTCTCAAGTCGCACTATCTTCAAAATCTTACTGCTTACTTACAGAATAAAACATGGTCTTTCTCCCAAGTATCTTGCTGAACTCATTTCCGACTACAAACCTTCGTCTACAATGTCCCTTCGGTCGTCTTTTCAGTGTTAACTTAATCCTGGACCTCGCACAAAGACAGTTTATTATGGTGATAGGTCTTTCGCGGTAGCTGCCCCTTATTTATGGAACAAATTATTCCAAACGGTTCGCAGTGCTGCCTCATTGTCCATTTTAAAAACGAAACTGAAGACCCATCTTTTTTATCATGTGTAATGGATGTTTTTTGGTTCATTTTTATCATTGTATTTTTATCATGGCCTAGTGCAATATTGCATTTGCATTTGTGACTTTTTAAACTTGTAGCTCACGTATATTTTTTATTAATTATGTATCTGTATCATATTGTTGTTCTTAATCATTTATTCTGTATATTACTTCTATGCTTGCATCTTTGTATATGGCTTTGTTTTATATGTATGTACAGCGCTCTGGAACTTTTTTGTTGTTGCATGCGCTTTATAAATGTAATGTATTAATGTATTATTACTATTGTTATTACATTGTTGATCACATTTGGCGGTAATTCTCTGCATTTTGGTCTACATGTATAACGTCTATTGGAACATACCTTGCGCCTAAGATTTTACAGAGATAGGCCTAATGGGGAAAATATGGGGTTTCTTTTGATACCAAAATATGTTGATGTGAAAAAACAAACTAAAGTGATCGGAACATACACCTTTAATGACCACTGGTACCTATTCCGAGCTAATTAAGAAATTCAATTAATTTCTCGTCTGATAACTACCCACGCGTGGGATAAACAGGTAATGGGCAGAGCTTAACTAGCGGAGCTAACGCACGCACCAATAGAAATGGAAAGCCATGATTAATATTAAAGCGGTAGACTGATGTACAGTATATACATGTATATAGGCTAAAATACCAAACGGTTAATCGAGACAGGTTTGATTGGAGAGAAGATCGCTTGATAAATTGTTGCGAGAATCTAAGAGGTGAGTATGTCGGATTTTCTGTGCGATTATTAATGTTCCTGCCCTGGTGTATAATTATGTAAATACATTTTTTTCGTTAAAAATATCTGTATCCGAAATAAAAATCTAAAATGTACAAATCGCGTGATGCGGTAACACAGCATCAACTTTTCTATGGGAGTTCTTGTTTTATTACGCCCTTGCGTAAATATAAAGTAGTCATGTAGTTGTGCATAGTTATACGATAAGTATATTCTCCCGGTGTATTCTATGTATTCAAACATGCCAACCTGTTTCCAATTGCTCTCAGTGTACAAACTCAGGCAATCCTTTTCAAAATGTATATTTTGCTGCCATTTCATCATCATACCTTGTCGAAAAAAGGATCATAACTTCAAAAGTGTTCATACGGGTTTTTTTTATGAATGCGATGTCCAATTATGATTTTGTTCAACTTACTGCACGTTTTAGAATTTTAGTATGAACTGAATAATTTGTATAAAAACTTAATAACACCCTTTTTTGTGTGATTACAAGAACCGCAAAAAACCTACGCTAGATTCGCTTTTAATCATAGGGTAGTGTAGGCTTAGCCTATATTAGACGGCCGGGCAAATCGTTCTATCATACTAATTAGGTATATGTCTATTTAAAGTTTACAAAAACAATACAAATGGAATGAATTTTCCATTAATGCAGTTTAGGGACGGCATCCAGATTCATACGGATTGAAAAACGTTTGACGCATTGACAAAACGCACTGGCTGTCCGTATCGAGTTGTTCATTGCGTTCGATGACCATCGCTAAACACATTTCCCGAAACACCGAATTGACTTACGGGAAGTAAGTAAACAAACGGTGAAAAGTGGTCTATTGTTATCCGATAATTGGTTTGCTTTACTATTGATCAATTACACGGACAATATACTATATCGATCGATCAATTCCTATAAGCGGGCAATTACGACGGAGCAAACATTATTTTTCGTATTGGCGGGTCATTATTTAACTGCATTCCGTTCATCTACACAAAACGGTCCGTGTATATAATTGCGTTTACCCTCTCCGTTCGACGGTTTTCAATCCATACCAATCTGGATGCCATCCCTTAGGGGAAAACCAATTTTAGATAGCAAGCCGGCGTGTTCTATTTTTCTCCTTACTACGATATCAGGGGCTAGCCAAATAGTCAAAACAAGGGTCGATATGGTATATGCGGAATTGCAAATTGTAATCACTTTTTTCATCTCTTGTTTCTATTTAATATACGTTAAAGCTAACACTTCCAAATCACCTCAGATATGGGTTTGCATGTTGTATGAAAGTTGTTTTCAGGATTTGTCTTTCTTCAATATTGATAATGCCTCCTGCTACAGACATATCACATCTAAATGTACAGGCGTAAAATTCAATATTATCGCGTTATGAAGGGCTGTGCTACTATCGTGACGTGAATTATGCATTAAAAGCATGGTCCCTCGCAGCCAGCAGGGAGGTCACGCTGCGTGTCAGATTTTGTTATACGCAAGAAAACAATGGAATCTCAGTGACTGCAATATTTGCGAGAAATAGCTTCGGAAAATGGTCTATTTGGGCATCTCAAAAACTGAGAAACGTGTTAAAAATCATGTAGAATTTTAGAGGAGGGTCATTAGCATCTGCAGAACGGTAAAATGTATAGTATTAAACACGTTTTGTGACCAAATTTATGTCGTAAAATGTTAGAAAATTCACGTTTTGAAAATCTGTGGTCTTCGAAATTACAGGAATCCTAACTCTTCTAAACCTCACCAAATCATGAAATAAACCCTCGTCTACAAAAAAGTCGATAGCGAAGACCACGCAAACATCATAGCTTCATACAACGGAATGAAATCCGCCATAGAGATTACATAGCGAAAATCGTAGAGATTTGCACTGCAGTCCTCTGTGTAGGGAGTGTTGACAAAAGCAAGGTCGTTTGGCTATTGTGTTTGTGCATGTTTGTGACGACTGACCCCGTTTAACAATCTTTATAGCTTTCATATATGGTCATGTGTTTTAAGCTAGCCTCCTTTCGCGTTACACACGGATTTTGGCTTTCACGACATGATTTTAACTTTACACATTTATATTTGCTTGTATACCCCCCTGAGGTAGTAAAAGTATACATTTTCTGAAGGGAAATTGCATGAGGAAACCAAATATGCCATTGAAATTATAGTACGACCAAGAACTAAAATGGTATGATCGGAAATGTTCGGAAAAATATCAGAGTTTTTAATTTTTAATTCGAGATCCATATATTTTTTATACCTACCCCTATCATTATTTACTTTACATATTTGAATTTCTCATGAAATTACCCATTAGATGATATATATATAATTGTCAAAGTTACTACGTCGGTATGGTAATTATACCGGCTAGTGAATATCTCCAATTTTTATTTTATATATTTTTAGAATTTTCAAAAATATTTGTTTAAGGATGAACCCTTCCCTGATATAAGCTGCATTTCTGAATTCCTCTAGATACAAGCTTTCCAAAAATGTATACTTTTGCTATCATAGGTTGAACACTTTTTTTGTTATAGTCATTTTTATAAATCCGGTAAATTGAGGCTGATTATTCATGTTTACTGTGTAGCGAATAGGAAGAAAGCCGATGTTCATGGTCTTATCCATAATTAATTAGTTGTTACAAATAGTTGACAAGTCTGTTGAACCACATACTTAAAGACTACTAATTATCCTTTAAAATGGGACCAGAATGGTGTTTGAAACATTAGGAGATAACTAGTTATTGTAAAAAGAACAAAACATGGGATTATCCCCATTGAGTTTGTACAGGCGGCACCCCTTCCAGCGGCACCCCTTCCAGCACCACCCCTGGTCCCCAAACATCAAACAGCTGTATCTCCCATTCTGTATTAGCTATACCAATGCCATTTTGCAGGCAGATAGCTTGTTATTAGGGCTTTAAAATGATACCAAATTTGTTGAGATAGCTTTTGTGGTTTTAAAAATATTTGAGGAAAATGACAGCATGAAACTAAAAAATGTAACGGCACCACCCTATTGGGAGGCGAGTTCATAACGCGTGACCATATAGGGCTTGGGTGACCTAACTATTGACTGCTCGTGTGCTTAAAGCGCAGTTCTGTGGTAGATGTAATGTCAGTAGAGTGTGTTTGGGGCGGTTCTCGGATGGGAGAGGGTTTTGGCATGGCGAAGTATCAGGCATAACCCCAGCGAGTAACCACACCGTGTGAACGTATAGCTACTGTGTAATAAGTTATTGTAAATGAATGAAAATGCTATATCGATGGGTACCTTTCTGATTTAGGCATATTTGAATGTGTGTTTTTCAGTGAAAAGTTCCACCATTTGAAACGATGAAGAGTGTACTTGTATTCGCGCTTACAGTGCTGTCGACCCTGACATTCAATGAAAGTGCGCATGTTTCCTTAGAAGGTAGGTATATCACACTACGTAATTTTACCCAATACAACTGATATATTTAAAATACCTATCACAATGACGGGCTTTTGTGTGTGTTTCAATTGGGTAGATACACCGCCCAATGTTATCTTCCAAAGCTGTTGTAAGATTTTCTCATGGTTTCCTAGCACTGATACTTGGAATAGCGTGTGCATGTTAAAATACGTCAAAGGGGAGGGGGTTGTGGTGTTTGGCCCTGAACTTCGAGATCGATATACTTAAAGGCATATTATGCGATATTTTATTGTTACGTTGCTTGCCTCCGCTGGTTCTTTGAAATACAACCGTGATAGCGTGGTTGCAGAATTCGGCTACTTTACCGACACAAAGTTTGCCCGAAGTCTTTCCAACTTTGTTGGTATTACAGAAACTTCGAGAACTTCAGCCCTGATTAAACATTAAAGGAAACTGCAGTAAATTTCAATTGAATATTTCTCTGCCTTTATTTCGCGGGTTTTAACCCATTATTTACAAGGTAAAACAAGCCCTTCGATGATCTCGTCGATCTCCGCCCAGCGAGGATATTATTTGTCCATCAAAACACTTGAAAAGTTCCCATACCTGGACTGCTGGCCTCTGATAGGTCAACGGACGTTGTTTACTCTTAAAAACCTCGGGGAATACCTTTTACGTGCGCATTGGCCTTTTCTGATTGGTCAATGGCGCTGCATTATTTATCTACGTCACACATGTTACAGTACGTGCGGGGATTCCCAAAGGGGACACTACCATTTTAAATGTACATTTTGGTAATACCTTCACTGACACTGATCATAAATCATAAATACGTTCTGAGTATAATAGGTTGATACGATTCCTATTTACTTCAAAATCATGGGTTTAGATTGAATTTAGAATGGAAATAGAAAATAAACTGTCCTGTGGCAGAAAAATCTATTTTCAACTTCTTTAAACCAGGAACTTTGAATATCATAATACATTGTTATTTGTATGATCAAGCAGGTCGCTAGTAGGTTTGAATTGGCATACTTCTGCCATAATTTGTCAATTTAGATATATAAATCATTTTTGAAATCTTATCACAGTCTGTATGTCACAAGCATCCCATACTAGAGTGTGTTCATGTTATTGAAAACATCGTTATCATGTATGAATACAGTGGCGTATCCAGGGGGGCCCAGCAGGACATGGCCCCCCATTGAAAAAAGTGTTAAAAAAAAGGAGGGAGAGGAGAAGGAGGAAGAGGAGAAGAAGGAGGAAGAGGAGAAGGAGGAAGAGAAGGAGATAGGGGAGGAGGAAGGGTACGGATATATGCGGCGCAAATGGGGTGGGGGGGGGGGGGGGTACGGGGTCACGTCCCCATAATTTTAATGTGAGGGACGTTAAAAACGTTATACTAGACCTTATAATGTTAAAAATGCCAATTTTTGCGCGATTTGCACGTATTAGTTTCAATGTTTCATTATTCAAGCTTGACAAGATGGCTTCAGGATAGTTTTCCATGACCAGTTTAGTTAAAAAGTCAAAATGTTTGCGCGCTCCGCGCGAATATTTACTACAGGTTTTAACATTAAATGGATCAGACCCACCAAATATTCTAAATATGTGGGGGACATTAAAAACATCATACTGGACCAAAGTTTTAATGCAAAAACCACACCAAAAATTCTAAATATTATGTGGGGGACGTTATTATCATACAGGACCATTAGTGTTAGAAATGCAACTTTTTGCGCGCTCTGCGCGCGTTTTAGTTTCAATATTTCATTATTTAAGCTTAACAAGATGGCTTCAGGACAGTTTTTCATGACCATTTTAGTTCAAAAACTCAAAGACTCTAAAATTTTGCGCGCTCCGCGCGAATGTTTCTAGAGGTTTTAATATAATAATGGCCCTCAAACCACACCAAATACTTAAAATACTATGTGGGGGACGTTAAAAACGTCATACTCTACATTTTTAGTGTTAAAATCACAATTTTGTGCGCACTTCGCGCGTATTAGGTTCAACGTTTCAATATTTAAGATCAACAAGATGGCTTCAGGTTTTGTCGGCCCCCCTATCCAAACAGTCCTGGATACGCCATTGTATGAATAACACTGGATTCATAATAATTATAGCGCGCTAACTCAAATAATGAGGTCGTGCTGCAAATTATACTAAATGGTGAGTATCGATTGGCCATCAACTTTAACTATATAGACCTGGATCGTACCAAAAAATGAGTTTTTTACCTCCAAAATCATGAAAATCACATTTTTGGCACTTTTTGGCACTTTTTGGTCAATAATTCCAAAAATAATAAAGATTTTCAAAAACAAAAAAAAACGGTTCCTAGGGAATTGTATTAGGAATACAATAAAACTGGTATGAAAAATGTGACAAAATATATTTTGAGTTATCTTTGCAGAACCTAAAATGGGTAAAAAAACGTGTTTTTTATACTTTTCTCCTAAATGGTAAATTTCATGATCATGGTTGGATTCATTAAACCCTTTTCTGCAACAAAATGCATACTTTTATATAGATTAAATGAATAATGAAGAAGTTACGGCAGGTTAACGATGGCTATACCTGAAGGTTCACAGCCCCCTTAAGGGGCTAGGGTCAAATTGGAAAGAAGACCATTTGCACACAAATCCTCATTTGGCTTCTAGAGAAATACAAGAAATAAAGACAACACTGGGACTCCTATGCAGGGTCAAACGGGGGCGTTTTTAGTGTGTGTTTTTGGTATCTTTTCATTAGTAAAATGTTAAAAAATATTTAAATTTTCAAAAACAACAAAAAACCTACCGTATTCTAAGAATTATAATATCAAATATGTTTTTTTTTAAAGAACGAGCTGGACGGGGATCCGGATGTGGGCGTGGACCGGGGCGTGGACAAGGAAAAGGACCTTGTGAGTCGCCAGTGACCTCAGCACCAGTAGCAGGTAATGTCTACATCACCGGGAGGCAAAAAGGCATTATATTCGATGGAAAATAGCGCATTTCGCACTCAAAGACATATGTTTTAAACGTTCGCATATCGCTCTCAGGAAGTCCCCCTTTTTGTTAATATTGCATTCTACCACCCAAATAACCCTTACTCATTTTCATATTACCGAGTGGCCAGGGGTTCTGGATCGCCAGTATTCCTCATATGCATATCACACCCCTTTCCAAGGCTATACTCCTTTATTGAGGCAGTCATTCATGTCTTCAGGGTAATGCACCAGATTACCTTACGAACTTTCTCTCTCATAAACTGAAACCTGCTACCGGACCCATCATATTATACTTCTCTTCTCACTGCTCATATGAGGAAATATCATATTGTGGATAAATCTTTTGATGTGTCTGCACCCTCACTGTTGAATAGCCTCCCAACATCAGGGAGGTACGTCCATTGTATAGTTTCAACAAGATGTTGAAGTTTCAGTTCTATCCATCGTAATTGGCTCTGTTTGCATTAGTTTATTTTTGTTCATGGCGCTTTGATCTTTCTGGAAAGGTGCCATACAAATCGAGGGTTGACAACCAGAAGGCGTTAACTCAAAAAGGACATTCTGAGACAAATGAGTTTAATATATTGAAATCCATTGAGCTGTGTGTAAAAATAAACTCTGCCTTTTTACATCAAATAGGGCTATTTTTATTATTGGATATGTCTTCATGGTACTTAGAATCTTTGGGCAACAATGATTCTTATGATAGCAATATCTCAAAGTGACCAACATTGAGTTAAGGCCTTCTGGTTGTCAACCCTCTATAATGTTTTTGATGTATATATGTTCTTGCGCAACCGCCAATTTGAGGACACTTGTCTATACCAGCCGGAAATTTTAGGACAAAAAAGAAATGTGAGGACAATTTTCAAGTCCTCGGAATTGTTCATGCATACATACGTATAGGAGTAGTGTCCTCACCCCCTAAGGGTGTATTGCAATGTACTCCGTAAGACGTCAAGTTACTACCATACAAATGTCCTCACATGTGTGGTGGCATATTGACATTTGTCCTCAGATTGACTGTATACTTTTTATAGCTTGTATATTTACATGTCCTCATATTGGTAGATGCTCCTTTAGTTTTTCTCATGATGATAACTAACTTCCTGTTCCACGGAAGCCCCAAGATGTATGAATTGAATTCCTCTTGCAACATAATCTTTTTCAAGAATAAAGTTTGGAGATGGACTCAAAACTAAGCCTCACACAGCCCACCACGCTCCGTGCTCGTTGAACTTGCTTGAACCGAATGAGTGGGCAATTTATCAACCTCAATGTATGGAACGCCCCTCGCCACAACATAAAACATCAAAATATTTTACAAATAAACTGTAATTGAAAACAACAAAATCACCAAACTTTCAACCAAATCATTCTGGCTCACCCTGATTTCTTTTTAAAATCTTAAGCGGACCAATGTAGAGTTTGCAGTGTCACCGAATCGGGGGCAGATTTGGATGAGGTGTGTGGCGACGCTGCAGCAGTACCTTGTTCCGGCAGTTGTTTCGTAAGTAAATATATATATGAGCTAAAAGAAATTTAAAGTTTGTTTCCGGTAGGTGAACTGAAAGCGTAAACAATGCGAAATGCAGCGCTTCATTTAATTTGTCTAAAGCTATGAATTGAGGACAAATCTGTTTTTTAAATCATCAAGATTTATGGTTATACAATGTAACATTTTGGAGATTTTGTCCATGTTTTACAAATTAAACAAAACCTGCAAAAATTCAAAAACCGAAATACGCGATGCGTAAAGAAAACAATTTCGTTTCAGCCCATGCTAATTAAATCATCTTTTGGTCAGTTGATAGGGTATGATTTGCTGTGTGCAGTGGCGTAACCAGAGGGGGGGGGGGGGGGGGGGGGGGGGGGGGGATTTCCGCTCCCTGCCAGAAGGCTTGCCCCCCTGATGCCCCCAAAATGAAATGACAAACTCTATGAATACCTATGTATACTAAAAAGAAAATAGTCAGATATGCCCCCTCTGATGATCCCCACATGCCCCCCCCCAATCCTAGTTGCGCCCCTGGCTGTGTGCGAGAATTTTATTATTTGATATTTTTAAGTTGAACCATAGTTTACCCTAAGAATACCCTACAACAATAATGTTTTCAACACGTTCTATGTGGAAAAACAATGCGTAGAAATACGCAAATAAGGAATGGAAAATGAAGAAATATTTACCTGACCTTTTTCTCAATTTTTATTTTTTATTATTCATTCAGCTAAAAGGGGAGGCAACAGGTTTCCTGGGATTCACGTATCATATGGGATGCGCTGCAGTGGGAAGTGGGTGCCCTCTGGATCCCGACACCGGTGAAAAATGGTGGGAAGGGACACCGGAAGGGGATGAGGATTTCATCTACTGCTGCGACGGTGATTTTTGCATGGACGAATTTTACCAGAATGAAATATGATCAGCGAGACCCCTCGAAATTACGAGTCAATCATTAAGAATCATCCAAGAGGTGGTGGGTTGGGGGTCATTCAATAACAATCCAAAATTTACCATCTGTACCATGTTTGCGGCCAGAAATGTTGTAAACGATCCAAAATTGACACCGGTTTAAAAACAAAATTACGTCTAAAAAAGGACTGGGTATTTTCGTGTGTTGTTTAATTTTTTCTGTACAATGGTCTTAAAGTTAAATGTAAATGTTATACACATGAACGATTAATAAATCAAGTACATTAATTTTGTAGTTTAAATGTCATCATTTTTGGGGGCATGTTATTGTAAACTTTTTCACATATAGGTCTTTCTAGACATAAGTGGAGGCCGCCATGTTTGTAGTCTTTGTAAATTACATGTACCTATGCAGTTTATGTAAACAGTACCCGCAGTCTGTGATGGAGTCAAAGCTATATTTGTTTAGTTGATGATTCAATCAGAGAGATGTTATAGACATAATAGCTTATCTTGTTTGACTAAGGAGATTAATTTCAATTCTTGTGATGTTGTCTAATAAGTGGTTAGTTGTGGATGTTTGAGTTTCGGGTTATATAATAATGTCAATATGGGTAGCCATGATCGCGGAATGCCATTTTTAATTAGTATAGCAATTCCGGGACCAAAGTTTTAAATCAAATACAATGGTTTTCATTCACAAAAACAAGGGAATTCCCCGATGACGTCATGGGTGAGGGTACATGGTCCATGGAGGGAGGGGGTTGGGGGAATTCTTCCAAAAACTAAAAATGTTTTTAATCAATTAAACTTTTAGAGCGTATCAATATTGGTGGTTAAAAACTTTAGAGTTAGGGATAAATTTGGATTTAAAGGTGTTTTTTTCAATTTAAAGCCTATGTTAAAGGAAATGTTTAAATGCTTATAACTCCTGCAGTATCAATATTTTCTCCTGGCCATAAAAGTAAGGGTTATTGAAATAGATAATCAAAATCTGTATTCTTTCATGTCATGTAAGTGCCAAAACCCATGGCGGGCACATCCTAATTAACAACTTACAAAATTAGGAAATTTATCATTTTTATCATTTTTTTCCATGGACTCCCAAATTTTTTGTTTGGACTAAATGATTCTGAAAATTGGCAGGATATGGGGTCCAACTGGACCTCATAATTTTGAAACACAATTCGTGTTCAATTCCATAGTTATGCAAAAAATGTTGAGCCCAGATATATATTGATTTGTACTTGCAAACTAATTGTCTTTAGTGTAAAGCAAAAGTTCCACCACTCCAGCTGTTATAGATATGAGAAAAACGCAAACAAAAATCATATTTTTCAAGAGGTATGAATAATTGTGGGCTTAACTGATAAATGCCTTGTATATTAATAATAATACTAATAACAACAATTGTCTAGTCAAACAAGATTAACTATTGGATGTTTCTCTATTAGGAGTATTGAATTTTGAAACATCAACACATTATACAAAGACACCCCTGACTCCATCACATATATACTTACTGCGGGTACTGTTAAAATAAGCAGCATTTTTTACATGTATTTTACGAATGTGATTTAGTCTACTACAAATCAACATGGCTGCCTCCATGATCTATATCAAGATCTAAACCCCTTCATATCAGTATCTTAATACCGTCAAGAGCGATATGGGTTTAGATCTACCAGAAATCCGCCAATTTATGAACGACAGAATTTGAAATTTTGAAATCATATCCAAAAAATCAAATCGGCACACATTTTATGGTGTCCGTCATTTTTTAGGCTAAATTGCAGGGCAATTTTTCTGTATCAAATGTGTTTCAGTTTGAGTGGTTAGCTACACATTAGTGTACGTAGCTCAAAATGTGAAATCATATCCAAAAAATCAAAACGGGACACATTTCATGGTGTCTGTCTTTTTTTAGACTAAATTGCCGGGCATATTTTTCTGGGTCAAATGGGTTGCGGTTTGACCGGTTAGTTACACAGACTTTACAGGGTGTCCCAAAAAAATGTTAACACTCCGGGCACATAAGATATCTTAAAAGGACGCGAACACACGGGTCTAATCTTGATGTATTATGAGAGCTGAGTAAATAAACTTTCATTTGCATTTTATTGCGTTCCAATTGGTTATTTAGAACGGGAGATATGCTTCAGCAAACATGAGGAAGCAAAATCGGCTTGGTCCAATCCTCTCAGTATGAAGGTAAAGCTTTTTAAATGCACTAAGCAAGAAGCAACATGATTAAGTCACACACACACATCAGTTAATCTCTTCTTTGTTATTTTCAACGCATTCTTTCGATTCTTTTCAAGCTTAAATTGATGTATGGTTAATTTCAGAGCAATACTAGTTTTATTTCAGTGCAATATTAGTTAATTTATTTAATTGGATGGACCATTTCAACAAAGAACATGAAATGTTTCAATTTCAATTTTAAAGACTGCTTTACTGACAGCTACCCATTGCACTTGGAAAAAGAGTATAGAACTTGAACTCATGACAAAATACTTATATAATTTATGTGGAATATATTTATTTATGTCTTTTAAGCTTGAAAAGAATCGAAAGAATACGTTGAAAAGAACAAAGAAGAGATTAACTAATGTGTGTGGGGGTGTGTGTGTGACTTAATCATGTTGCTTCTTGCTTCGTGCATTTTAAAAGCTTTACTTTCATACTGAGAGGATTGGACCAAGCTGATTTTGCTTCCTCATGTTTGCTGAAGCATATCTCCCGTTCTAAATAACCAATTGGAACGCAATAAAATGCAAATGAAAGCTTAGTTACTCAGCTTTCATAATACATCGAGATTAGACCCGTGTGTTCCAGTCCTTTTAAGATATCTTATGTGCCCGGAGTGTTAACATTTTTTTGGGACACCCTGTATACGTAACTTAAAATGTGAAATCACATCCAAAAAATCAAATCGGGACACATTTTATGCTGTCCGTCCTTTTTAGGCTAAATTGCCGATGAAACCGCAACGAAAAAACTCATTTTCATAGCGTTCTAGGCTCAATATCCTAAAATGTGCCCCCCGATTTGCTTTTTGGGATATTATATCACATTTTGAGTTACATATAATGTTGGTTTAACGAACCGGTCAATCCACGACACATTTGACGGAATAAATAACATTTGCGTTGAAACCGCCAACAAAAAACTCTTTTTCACAGCGTTCTAGGCTCAAAATGATGATATTGTGCCCCCCGATTTGCTTTTTGGGATATTATATCATATTTCGAGTTACGTATAATGGTGGTTTAACGAACCGGTCAATCCGCGACATATTTGACGGAATAAATGATGTTCGCGTTAAACCGCAACGAAAAAACTGTTTTTCACAGCGTTCTAGGCTGAAAAGGCTGAATATCCTAAACTATGCACCCCGATTTGCTTTTTGGGATATTATATAACACTTTGAGTTACGTATAATGCTGGTGTAATGAACTGGTCAATCCGCGACGCATTTGATGGAATAAATTACTTTCGCATTGAAACCGCAACAAAAAAAACCCAACTTTTTCACAGCGTTTTAATAATAATAATAATATAACGTATTTACTCTGTTCCAAATGTTCTGGATTTACGTTATTGTATAACGTATTTATAAAGCGCAACATGTATAAAAACCTCAGAGCGATGTACACAAAAATACACATAAAAGAAGGGAAGGCAAAGTATATAACAGCAACATAGAGCATTGATGCACACACACAGGAACGTAAAATGATACAAAATATAGAGTCCGATAGGATCATGAGAAAAGGTGAGTCTTGAGGCTGAATATCCTAAAATGTGCCCCCCCCCCCCCGATTTGCGTTTTGGGATATTATATCACATTTTGAGTTACATATAATGTTGGTTTCGCGTTGAAACCACAACGAAAAAACTCTTTTTCGCAGCGTTCTAGGCCCAAAAGGCTGAATATTCTTATATGTGCCCCTTGTTTTGCTTTTTTGGATATGATTTCGGGCCAGGCAGTTTTTCTCCATCAAATGTGTTGCGGTTACACCGGTTAGCTACACACACACACTTTATATTTAGCGCAGAATGTGAAATCATCCAAAAAATCAAATCGGGACACATTTTATGGTATCCATCATTTTTAAGGCTAATTCGTAATCCCGGGACCCGTTTTTTTTGGCGGGACTCGGGATTCCCGAGATGTCTCTAAACATTTAATTCTGAAATATCCATCATTTCATTCATCAAAATAAAAAAAATAAAAAATAATAATAAGCTTATTTAAAAAACACACCTTGTCGGCTAAATCACGATAACTTGATGCACATTTAATGTGGAGATTCATTTTCAATGGATTTATTTTGTATTTAATCTGGGCATTATTTGTACTCTTCATTATGCTCTCTAAAATGTGATTATTCGCCGCGTATTTTTATTTTCGTTTCGTCATGTAAGTTCTAGTTTCGATAGATACCAAATCTATAATTTGGGTATCGGGTAAAGGCACAATGTTGAAGGGTATCATTTAAGACCTGAAAATCCTCAGTTTTAATGTCCCACTCACCTTTTTGGAGACTCAAACTTGTCCTTGAATTTTCTCTATCTATTCATGACATTGCGATGAAACTAAGAGCTAGCAAAAGTGTTAAAAAAAGTCGCATTGGATCTTTTTATTTAAGACTAGCAAGTAAACAACAGTGGTAATACAAAATAATAATCACATGCATGGTAATTTTGGTAATTTTGTTTTTCTGTGCAAGGCGACCGGATTGAATATCATCCGGCGACACAAACGAACCACGCTATAAGGCAGTAACTGGTCCGTGATAACACAACACATACGGACAAAATCCACTTAAAATGGACCTATCAGAATCATGCTACCAAACACAGTATTCGAGCCTACGAGTAGTAATCTCATAAAAACGAGCATAACACCTGCACGCGTTTTTTTTACCACCTAGGAATTTTTAGATGCTGTTCTGGTTTCACAAATGGTTCTGTCACGCCTGCCACCTTTTCCATCCTCGTCCCCGTCCATGTCCAGCTCCTAAAAATGATACAACGATAATTTAATGGTTAAATCTTTAGGCATCTATATACTTATTACTACTAACTGTACTCTGTATTGATAACATATTTCATATAACATGTACAAGATGTACAATCGGTGATGGTTTTTTTTTAACATTTGCTAGAAATAACAGTTACATGTTTACTTTTAAAGCTATTTTCTTTGTTAGGTTATACTGAGAGAGATAAACATAGAAATACACTAATTAAAGGTACTAACTGTGTCTACTTTTATACTTATCAAGAGAAATTCTGATTTGATATTACTGCGCCCTGTGTTGCTCAAATTAATCAGACTGTCACTGTCAGATTGGTTGAATGAAAATGAATTGATATTCCTACCGGTTACTATACCATAAACGACGAAAATACGATGGCCCATTCAAGGATGTTGTAGAAATGTTCAATGGATTGTTATATTTACGTTAAGTAAAACAATACAGTAAATACCCCAAGCAATATCAGAATTTTGAGAAATTTCCCCCAAAATGTTAGAAATACATATTCAGAATTTGCGAGAGCTCGTGAAAGCAAATTCATTTTACCACCTGAAATACGAGGGTCATTCAATAAGTTCTACCTCCTCACTCATAACATCGCTAATATGAATGTCAGCTTCATGCCATTTGTCATGATTATAGCTCTGAATCAAAGCTACATATTTATTTCACTGTCCAGCGAGTACGGCGGGATTTTGAGGTCGGCCATGTTTGGTAACGTCATGTGTGGGATGTTTGTACTTGTTTTGGTATGTATTGATAGAGGGTACCTCATGCCATGGTACCCAAATAAGTATTCTCTGCATTTCGGATTGAATTTCATTAGGAGGTGGTAACAACCCCTCCCCCTCTCCGGAGTAACCTTTTGTATTCATTGCAAACTGTAAAAAGTGGCACAACGTCGATTTTAGGTACCTTTAGTTAATTGATCATATCTCAAGATTTGACAAAACCTAATCAGATGAAATAAACGGCATATTGGCCAAATAGCATGAAAGCTAAGCGTTTAGTCTATAAATATGCATACAATTGTAACGCCCAATTCTAGAAGTTCATGGTCAATTAGTTGGGTAAACGCGTGCAAGGTTTTTGTGAGACACCCTGTATGTCGATACGACAGTAAGGTAGAAAATTTCAAACCTGCTGATCTCATCTCTTCAGATAAGGTGTCTTCCATAGGGAATTCCGAATTTGTATCTGATTTGTAAAATTCACACTTATGTTCAGATAAGGTGTCTTCCATAGTGGAATTCCTCGTAGATGTATCTGAATCCTGAACTCACACTTTAGGCCATGGACATTCCAAGGCAGGCAATTGGTAGAGTTGGAACATTTCCGGCCAGTGCATTTCCCGTTAAAGTATATCGTCAGCCTGCTTCGATAATTGCCTAACTCACTTTTCAGCAAAATTGAGTTTTTTGCATAAATCATGACTTCATTACATTATGCACATGCTGTTATAATACCTAAGTCATTGACCAATCAAAATTGTTGATAAATGAAGAGCGTTGATGCAAAGGGCCACCAGACCACTCCAACATGTTATTCATTTTGCATTATTGAATTTGCATTGACAAATCCATGAAATTAATCAAATTATTGTATGGCTGTGTTCATCTGTTTCTATATGACTTGGATTAGTGCATCCATGCACGCCAATTGAGGCATCAACAATACAAGTCACATTCCACATAATGAATATCCATCCATCAATAATGCAAAATGAGTAACAGGTACACAGGTAACAGGTTTCACACGTTTGTTGTTTTCTAAGAACTAGAAAAAATGAGTTAGGCAATTATCGAAGCAGGCTGACGATATAAAAGGCCAATTGTATGGCTATTATGAATGCAAATTAAAAAAAAACCCGACCTTTAGATTCGCACATAGACTCCGCAGAATTGTGGTTCTCTTATATCCCTTGTATAATAGTGTCGGGTGGTAAACCTCACACCATTAATTGTTTTTGTTGTTGGTCTGAAAACAATTCCAATCAAACTTTATTTCCATACAAAAACCACTACATCAAATATAACTTTAAAACAAACAAAAGCGTATAGAAAGCCTATAGTATGTAAATAGCCTACGCCCTTTAAATACAATACAATACAATACAATATATGATACTTATTACTACAATACAATTCAGTATTTATTCTCTTGCTCTCTCATCTTGTATACTCCCTAACTCTACCTTAAATATATCGTATTTGTGTAAACATGTCATAAAAATGTACTTCTCTTTATTTCTTCGTTTTTTTCTTTGTAAATTTTTGCTTGTTTTGATTTGTTTCAGTTTTACTTTCATAAGTTCTCAAGATAAAAAGACAATATGAAAATTGAATCAGAATGTTAAATTATATTGCTAAAAGTGTTCCTTTTGGCGTAACTGAGTTATACAACATGCATCCTAGACTAGATACAAATCCTAAGGCTTAGTGTTGTCACGCTTACTCCATCATTAACTTGATTCAAGTCTAGCATCGTTTCCATGAATGTACGTTGGATTCATCAGTCGCCCTTCCTTCAACACTTTCCATGCGACAGGCGGCTGCAGACGACATTCCAAAATTTCACAAAAAGTTTCAAAATTATTGAATTTCATTACCATATTTGGAATCACCATGATAAATGCATTGAAATAAGTACAAACACGCCTAGTTTTAGTTAGCACCTTGAGATAGACCTAGCAAGTTGGGAAAGGTTTATAAAAATCTGTTTTGCATATGTTAAAACTAATAGCACCGTGGAAATTCCTATTTGTGAAAGAACGCTGTCTTCGTGGACTGAATTCACTATGATAGTATACGTCGAGTTGTATTATGCATGTCATATTTTATATATGTACGACTACGAGGGTCATTCAATAAATTCAATAAGTTCTACCTCCTCACTCATAACATCGCTAATATAAATGTCAGCCTCATGACATTTGTCTTGATTATAGCTCTGAATCATAGCTACAAGTTTATAGATGGTGTGACCGGTGACGTCATGTATTTACAAATGGGACAACCTCTGTTGATTCCCTCCAGGCAGAATATACAGTAAAGTTAATGAAGACAACATGAAATTTCTTTCTAATGAATTGTAAAACTCATTTATTTTTAATTTTTTGTGTGAAATGCGATAGCTTATAGCATTCCTAAGCAAGTTTAAAGACAGTTTTGATAACAATTTGCTGTGACACCACAATCTAGTTAGATAACCTGATCTGGCCTATGTAAACTATAGGAACTCTTGCCCGGTGTGTTTTGTCTCAAATCAACAGAGGGCGTCCTAAATGTAAACAACGGTCACCTCTAGGGGGGGCTGGGGTACCGCGCCATTTTGCAATATTTTGCGAAATCGATCGTGGTTATCACGTGATACGTATCGTGGAAAAATAATTTACACTGTTTTAACGAAATGCACTGTGGGATTGTGTTACCAGCCTAAAATCATAGAGGTCGCAAACCCGGTCGCAAACTTGCTTATAATTGAGCCTAGCTATAACAAGCTAAAAGTGACATCTCTGAATGTATTACCAAAGTGTGCAAAGGAGAAATTGTTGGACACACTGGTAAAATTGTTTTACAACAAGTTTTGCTATCATATTATCAAACTGAACTCAAGTTAAATCACTCTATTTATCGAGCAATAATATAATTGTTTACGCATTTTAATTGTTTAGATAATACAAAGTTAAATAAATCAAGGATACATTTATGATAGATAAATAAATAAAAAGAAAACTATAAACGCATGGGCGGCATTTATAATTGATAAAAATTGACATAACAATGATGTTACATTAATCTACCATCAAGTTTAAAAAATAGAAAAATAAATTGAATATTCGAACCCGTGATTTCCGATTGCCAACGACATGGCCAACCTACGCACGCCACAGAGATCCACGACTGTAATTGTGATAGTTTTATTATTTAACCATGTCCATTTATAGTAACGAACGGATTTTTATTGTGCCATTTTGCCAAATGTTTGAGTTGCTCTCGCACAAAATGTGTTTGTAATTTGATTATAATCCTTATTTTTCAAAGAACGGTAATTTTTTTTGACATTTTCGAGAGAAAAAAATGGCGTAACTGATACGGTGAACGCCAGCAGTGTGGTGTCCGCGTGGGCAAGCATACAGATGATGCTAAGCAAATCCAGCATATAAAACAAAAGTGCTCCTAATGGGGCTCGAACCCACAACCTTTCGCTCCTCATGTCGAAAAATTCATCGCAAATAATTTATTTATGTCATGGGTCATGGGTTAATGCACTGTGTTAAATTCTACAATCCCGGCCGCCACTCTGTTCAAAGGCACAAAAAAGTGGACTTATTTTATGCTTTTTTTGCAATTCTGGGGTGTGTGGATCGTGTTTTTTTTATCAAATTGGTTAGATATCCGTCCATTTTAGAACATCTGAAATTTAAAGTGCACCCACACACCCGGGAAAGTATGCTGCCAAGGGCATATATTTTGCACGTAAATCCAATACAAAAGTTCAGAAAATCGACCAAAATATGACGTCATGACCATTGCTTCGGGACAAAATGGCGCGGTACCCCCCCCCCCCCTAGGTCACCTCAACTTATAGATGAGGTGACCGTTGTTTACTCGAATGTATTGACATGCCTTTAGCATACCGGAATACTGATATTCAGTCAAATGTTCGTTGTTACAAGTCAAGCCACAGTGATGCCTCGAATGTTTATCTTAACATGATAGTAACTTTATCCGTTTTCCTTATTTGCAACATTTAGAATACTTAATCCGGTAGTCAGTGATAGAAAAATATATCTTCGAGAGACTTGAAATATATCCATTTAGTCCTCTATACTGAAGATCTCTTAGTTCATATGAAAAGCAAATATGACTTTTGCAGCGGTTCTCTAGGGTAGGATTTAAATTGATAGCTGTCCTGGTCTGGTTCTGGCTAATAAGAGGGCATTTTCCGCCAATAAATCAGCCACTTGTATTGTTTTAAGTCTGTTCAAGAGATATTTGTTACTTAGAACGATTGAAATGGACCGTTAGGTACATTTTGTCTCTTAGAATTGGCCAAATGAATAGCACTTAGGAGACATTTGGCTGTTTTTTACCCGTTTCCGTCGCACTTAATGGAAGTTTGGTTTCTACTGCAAATCCAGAAAAGTACAATGAGTATTCAGACCAATCTACTATGATTTAATAGCTGAGATTCAAAGCTTCAATTGTGGAATATTTTATACGACTGGCTTGTATAATAGCAAAGTTATGAGGTAGGAGGTAGAACTTATTGAATGACCCCCGTATATAATCTTATATATACTGTTAATGTTTTTTTAATTGATTGTCACAATTATACATACTTATTATTATTATTATTATTATAACCGATATTTTGTAAATATTAACCCTAACGCTACTACGTCTCACAGTCACCTCACAGCCAGCACCACGTGGCTTGCGCGCGCACAAGTTCTATCTCCTGTAGCACTAAACTACGGGTATATATGGTCTCCGATTTCTTAGCCTGTGAAGCCCTCCCCCCGTGGCTGAGTGTTAGTATATCTCGCCTGTCACGCGGCCGACCCGGGTTCAACTCCCGGCGCCGGCGGACATAATTTTTCCCATTTTTTATTTAACCCCCTCCCCCTGTTCTTCGTTCCATCCCCACTGCCACGTTCTAGGGTTAGGGTTAATACGACACCACACAGTGCATTTCTTTAACCCTAACGCTACTACGTCTCACAGTCACCTCACAGCCAGCACCACGTGGCTTGCGCGCGCACAAGTTCTATCTCCTGTAGCACTAAACTACGGGTATATATGGTCTCCGATTTCTTAGCCTGTGAAGCCCTCCCCCCGTGGCTGAGTGTTAGTATATCTCGCCTGTCACGCGGCCGACCCGGGTTCAACTCCCGGCGCCGGCGGACATAATTTTTCCCATTTTTTATTTAACCCCCTCCCCCTGTTCTTCGTTCCATCCCCACTGCCACGTTATTGTGTAATTATAGGTATCAATGAATAAATAGTATATTAAAAAAAATCACTGCTATAAATAAGATGACCACTTACCTATTCGGAACTAATTAAGAAATTCAAATAATTTCTCGTCTGATAACTACCCGCGCGTGTGATAGACAGGTAATGGGCGGAGCTTAACTAGCATGACATAAATAATCTGCGTGTTTTATTGGTGTATCCTTGGTGTAAGACATTCATAAGTTAGACCAGTGTAAAGACCCAATAACGGAATACAGAATCCTTTAACCTGTCAATAGAAGATTTTGTGCGAGGTTAATTCCGTGCATTCTTACACTAAGTGTAGCGGGGATAATACTACGCCAGCATACAATACATTTATAGTCCAGGTTCCATGTATTTTATTTATATATGAACCCTTACAAATAACCCTGTAAAAGATACAAAAGAATACTAAATATTTGATACAATAAACATTGAAACATAATATGAAGCATTTAAAAGTATTATATTAAGTAGGCCTAATCATTGTCTTTAAATCAGGTCCACTAATTGATGACAATTTAACATTGGCACTGGCAACGTATTTCGTGTGCTATAATTGAAATATATGTATTTACTTTGATGTGATAAAACTTCTAAAAAATATCCCCAAATCTATAGGTAGGGTCAAAAAAAATCGCACGGTCAAAAAATTTCGCACGGTCACAAAATTTCTCACGCTCACAAAATTTCGCACGGTCACAAAATTTCGCGCGGTCACAACATTTCGCAGTACAACAATTTGTTGACTGTTGTGCTTTTTGTACTGCGAAATTTTCTTTCCTGCTGAGCACCTTCTGCCCCCGGCTGTTACGCCACTGAATACCGGCAATTACGATACACATTGGAAATGTTAACCATGTATGGGTGGTTTTTTTGGGGGGGGGGGGGGGGGGGGCGGTGGGGGCGTTGTCAGTTCATCAACAATGTAAAATACCCTATGAGAACATTTACCGACTGAAGAACAATCTAGATATGACATGTTGTACTATACATTTAGTGTAAAACGTTGGCCCAGAACTGCCTATACACTATTTACAAAAAAACCAACCAACAACGTCATTCACTATACATGAAGCTTGAAAATCCTGCACGGATTACTTAGCTAACAAGGAAAATCGCGGCCATCGTTATCCATTTTCAAAATATCATTAAAACAAACCCAGGACTTACATGTGACCTGAAACCTATTTTTAGATTCCGATTGATTGATTTTTTTCCATAACAATTGATTTGGATGCAATTCCGGCATTTTTACAAAAAAACTGGTTTTGTTACGTTGTCCGAAAATGTTTGAGCCAAAAAATGTGATTTTCTTTTGTCAACATACTAAAAATCGGCATTTTTAGTGAAATTTGATACCAAAAATGGATTATTTGACTCATTTGCACATAAACGTCTTCTATTATATACATCACATTAATAGTTCTAAGTTACAGCGCTTGATAAATTTCATATTTTTGAGGTTAGAACCGGCCCCTTAAATAACGTTTGTAAATTGGTTTACTTGGTGAAAGTTCCTGAAATTACCAATGTTTTATGAATAAGTACCAATACAACAAGTTTCGGGGAAAGAGTTTTTACTAAACTAAAATAACTCTACCGCTGACTCACTACACTAAACTCACTCTACACACACTCCATTTCTCGCTATATTTACTCAATTCATAACTCGCCACAAGAAAACCCAAAAACTCACTACACCAACTCAACTCTCCACAACTCTCCACAACTCTCCACAAAGGCAACCCAACAACAAGTGTCTAATCAAACAAGATTAACTAGTTGATGTATCTCTGTTGCAAGGATTGAAACATCAACACATAAAGCAAACACAACTTTGACTCCATCACAGATTGATTGCGGGAACTGTTAGAATAAGCAGCATTATACATGTATTTTACGAATGTGACATAGACTACTTTGAATAAACATAGCTGCCTTCATGATCTATATCTAGATATACCCTAATTTCGTCATTTTTACAAACCCATTGAAGTAGGAGTCGGAGAGTAGGAGAAACGGGTTCTGACCACGCTCGATTCATTGCTTTGTATTTCCAAAGGGACACACTGTATTTTGAGTACTTAATTGCTTCAAAACAAGCAAATAAAACGAGCACACCACCTGCACGCAACTATCGGAGTTTTTTACTACTATTTGCAATAAGACAAAAGGATATTAAATTGTTTTCGTGATTTATAACCATGAAAAACATTTCATTGTCTACAGGGTGACCCAGAAAATGTTGAACCCAACAATCACAAACTTAAAAAAAATAATTAAAAATGAAAATAAATAAATATGGCATTTTGTTTTCAACAGTTATGTAAACAATTTATTCAGCTTTCTGGGGAACTTTAGATCATGTAAATTGGCCTTACCAAACTAAAGATACACTTGATTGTGTGACAGGGTGTGTTTTCGCCCTTTTGTAAAAGTGAAAAAATTAATTAATTCTGTTTTAAGTACAGTAATCTTTTCTTTTGATCTGTATTTATCAAATTAACATTTTCAAATAAAGTCAAGGGGACTTCGGTTTTTGTTTTCAAAGTCTCTTATATAATAATAATATTGATTTACATAATAAATGAATATTGATGAGATACTGTACAGAATAATTTATAAAGTTCATTGCACGACTGTTTTCTTTCAAAGTGCATTGTTGCACCCGTTGCAATTTCTTTTGCACTTCACTTACACTACAAAACAACACTTCTTACAAAATTACACGTATTTTAAGTTTCGTGTGGCCTATTTTTATGATCTAAAATGTTTCAGAAAGTTAAATAGCTGGTGAACGAGTTATGCAATATTTTGTTATTTTAATGGTAACAAAAAATAGTGAATTTTGTGATTTTTACGTTCAACATTTTCTGGGTCACCCTTTATATAATATGGTCACGCGTTATGAGCTCGCCTCCCGATAGGGTGGTGCTGTTACACCTTTTAGTTTCATGCTGTCATATTCCTTAAATATTTTTAAAACCAAAAAAGCTATCTCAACAAATTTGGTATCATTTTAAAGCCCTTATAACAAGCTATCCGCTTGCAAGATGTTATTGGTATAGTTAATACAGAAGGGGAGATACAGCTGTTTGAAGTTTTTTGGGGTGCCGCCTGTACAAACTCGATGGGGATAATCCCATGCTTTGTTCTTTTTACAATAACTAGTCATACCTAATGTTACAAACACCATTCTGGTCCCAATTTAAAGGATATTTAGTAGTCTTTAAGTATGTGGTTCAACAGACTTGTCAACTATTTGTAACAACTAATTAATTATGGATAAGACCATGATCATCAGCTTTGTTCCATTCGCTACATACAGTCAACATAGTGAATCAGCCTCAGTTTACCGGATTTATAAAAATGACTATAACAGAAAAAGTGTTCAACCTATGATAGCAAAAGTATACATTATTGGAAAGCTTTTAACTAGAGGAATTCAGAAACGCAGTTTAGATCAGGGAAGGGTACATCCTTAACATTGACAATTATATCATCTGATGGGCAGGGGTAGCACTGGCTCAAAAATGTGAGGAGTCCCATTTGCATTTTTCAGGACCCTTTAAGGACTGCAAAAACTAAATTTAAGGGGTCCCCCAGAAATATAAGGGGTCCTGAAGTTTGAGCCTTTGAAAATGGTCAATTTTTTTTTATAGAGACAAACAGTCGCTAACACAGAGTGTGCGTAAGATCATGTAACTCATATACCTATGTCGTGTCCATGTTAATCAGTAGAAGATACTTATATATAGAATGTTTTGGAAATCGGAAGCAATTCGGAAGCGATTAAGTGTGTTTAACAACTTTTAAAAATACAGGATTTGCATTGTATTTATCTTTTACGGACATTAATAAATTTAAAATGTAGGCACAGGATGGAGATTGACAATTTTCAGAATGTCTTAAGGTTTCCACGTCCATACATCGTCAGATTTAAGGGGTCCCTGTATTTTCGATTGGGACCCGTTAGTGAAGTTCAATATGTAAATTTACGCGTCCATTATCGTCCAACAAGAAAATAAGGGGTCCTAGGACGCGAGGACGCGTAAGAACGCGAGCCCTGCTGATGGGTAGTTTCATGAGGAATTCAAATATGTAAAGTAAATAGTGATAGGGGTAGGTATAAAAAATATATGGATCTCAAATAAAAAATAAAAACTCTGATATTTTTTCCGAACATTGTGAATCACACTATTTTAATCCTTGGTCGTACTATAATTTCATTGGCATATTTGGTTTGCTCATGAAATTTCCTTTCACTGAGAAAATGTATACTTTTACTACTTCAGGGGGTATACAAGCAAATATAAATGTGTAAAATCATGTCGCGAAAGACGAAATCCGTGTGTAACGCGAAAGGAGGCGAGCTTCTATAACATGACCATATTTTATTTGTTAGGTTTATAAAGAAATGATTATTGAATTAGTCTAATCAAGAAGATACACATACTGCTTTATGACTCATATCTATAAACAAAAACCCGAAGTTATTTTTGGACTTTCATATAAAAAAATGGAAAAATAATATAAAGTGAAACTTGATTATCCACAACAATAAATAATAATTATAGATGACAAACGTAACAATTGTTTTCGAAAACTGTATAATGTCGAAGATTGTGTTGACCGCTTTCAAAGGGATAACATATTTCAAGCTGCTGTATTAAGAAATGGTTGGCGTTTAATGCTATTGCTTTACGGTCGGTCGTCTCTATTCACTAAAGCCACACTATCAGGAATTGCATTTGACTATGGCGCGCAATTAATACCATCTATCAAAAGTACCGCTGTTTCATCATTGGTCAAAATGAGTTCCTCTAACGGCTAATGGACGAGTCCAAAATCGGAACCGATACGCCAGAGTTGGCGAATCGACTATAGAATATACCATAAACGACGCTGCTTTCTCATAAAAAACGATAGCCCATTCAAGGATGGTGTACAAATGTTTAATGGATTGTTTAATTTATTTTAAAACAATACAGTTAATATCCTAGCAAGACTTCAAAGTTGAACCTCAGAATTTTGAGGAAGTTTTTCCCAAAATGGTAGAAATACAATATACCTCACACCATTTATTCTCCTGCTCTCTCATCTCCTACATGTACACTACCTCCACCTGAAATATATATATCGTATTTGTGTACACATGTCATACAACTGTACTTTATTTCTTCGTGTGTTTTTTCTTTCAAATTTTGCTTGTTTGGATTTAGTTTTACTTTTTACTTTTATGCCCGTGATGGTATTTATTACAAGTTCTAAACATAAAAAGACAATATACACACACCATCAATCATGTATATTGCAATGAAAAAGAAAGTTAGTACATTGAAATTCTCCTTTACTCATAGCCATTTGTTTCTCAAATTTCTGCACAAAAAGGACCCATCCTTAAAAGTCTAGCATCGTTTCCTTGAATGTACATGTAGATGTAGATTGAAACAGTCGCCCTTCCTTTTAACTTGATATGTTTAGCAAATATATATATGGAAACCACCCGAATCGTTAGTTGCATATAATGGATGTCATATTTTATCTTAAATATTAATCTTAAATATTGTTAGTGGGGTTTTTAATCGATTGTCACATTTGTACATACTTATTAGTATTATTATTGTGTAATTATATATAGGTATCAATGAATACAGAATTAATTAAAAAACCACCGCTATAGATAAGACAATAACAATTCGATTTAAAGGTAGGTGTTCCGATTTGTGCCCCGATTTTAACCTGATTCTACATGAAGGGTCATTCTTAAAATAGTCGTACTCCAAGGTTTTAGTTGGATTACTCCAATGGTGTTTTTTTAGAAGCACAAGATGACATAACATTTTGCATAATTCTGTTATACCCTACACACCTGTATCGGTAGTATGCGTCGTTCTTAAAAATTATGCACTGTGAATACCTCTGTGAAGGGTATAACAGAATTACTCCTAAAACTTGCCCATTGAGTATTCACATGATTATGTATGTATGTACAGGGTGATTAAAAAAAAACTAGTGGAAAGAAGCCATCTTGTTTTCAAAACCAAGTTGAAGTTTGAAACTTTTTAAACGTTGCAATAATGATATATTTGATCCTAACTTCATGAGAAAAAATGAAGTCAATCGTATTTTTCGTTTGTCTTTGGTGAACCTTTTTGCTGCACAACCGAATTTACACGTTTGGAATTAAACGTCAATATTATTGAATCGCACGTCAATTCCATTGAATGGAAAGTCAATTCCGTTAAATTGAACGTCAATTCCGTTAAATTGAACGTCAATTCCATTGAATTGAACGTCAATTGAATGTCAATTCCATTAAATTTAACTTGAATTGAATGTCAATTCTATTGAATTAAACGTCAATTCCATTAAAATTTAACTTGAATTGAACGTCACTTCTATTGAATTGAGCGTCAATTCCATTGAATTGAACGTCAATTCCATTGCATTGTACATCAATTCCATTGAATTGATAGCAAATTTCATTGAATTGATAGCAAATTCCATTGAATTGATCATGATTGATCATAAATTCTATTTAAATTGATCATCAGTTCTATTTCAGTTGAACGTCAATTCCATTGAATTGATCGTCAATTGTATGTCAATTCCATTGCATTGTACTTCAATTCCATTGAATTGATAACGTCATTCCATTAAATTGATAGCAAAATCCATTGAATTGATCATGATTGATCATCAATTCTATTTAAATTGATTATCAGTTCTATTTCAATTGAACGTCAATTCCATTGAATTGAACGTCAATTCTATTGATTTGAACGTCAATTCCATTGATTTGAACATCAATTCAATATAACGTCAATTCTATTGAATTGATCGCCAATTCCATGTAATTGATCATCAATTCCATTGAATTGATCATCAATTCCATTGAATTAATCATCAATGCCATTAACTGTCAGCTTGCAGTTAGGGGTCCATTCAAACATATCCGAATACTATGTATTCAGACAAATGTGCACCTATAGGTAAACTTTAATCTCCCTAGTGGTCAGATGGATACATTTTTTAATCCTAAAGATAAAAATGATGACATTTTAAAATACAAAATGAATTTACCTGATTTATTAATCGTTCATGGCAATACTGACAGAATAATATAAAGAATATAACATTTACATTTAACTTCAAGGAAGAAAACAAATAATACATACAGAAAATCAGAAAATACCCAGTCCTTTTCTAGACGTCATTTTTTTTTATAAACCGTAGACAATTTTGGATCGTTTACAACATTTCTGGCAGCAAATATGGTACAGATGGTATACAAATGTTGATAACAGACTTTCTTTCAGATTGATAGCTCAGCAGACTCCACAACGCTCCAACGCTGAGCGCAAGTGTTGAGCACCGTTGACCAACCAGACTGCGTCATTTTGTTGTGGTGGAGCTACTACGCATGTGTGAGAGCGCAAAGAGTTCGAGCGTTGTGGAGTCTGCTGAGCCCTTTATTCAATTACCCTACATGTACTGTACATCTGTATATTTTTGGCGGGATTTTTGCATTTCTGAAAAATAATAATAAGTTACCCGTGTCACACCACAAATGAGCCAGAAATAGCCATTCAAAGTTGACAAAGATATAATGTTTTTTTGTTTTGTTTTGGGTTTTGTTTTTGTTTATGTGGTGGTTGGTTTTTTTTTTGGGGGGGGGGGGTGCTGTTTACAACTATGGATATTTTCATCGTGTGACACAAGGTATTAAATCAAAGTATTTTATAATCGTTTGAACTTTAAATATTTCCATTTCAAGAAGAAACCTGAATTTCAACCAAAACAAGAAGAATAAAACAATCACCCGTAGCCTATAACAGTGAGTCAAAGGAAGGTGAGAAGTCATTTATGAGCTGAATACTCTTGGCAATATTTTGGGAATTTTCCGGGAGGACATGATGCGGATCCTAAAATGGGTGACAGGGATGGATCGGCGATTTGTCCCATTTTTTACATATGCTGTCACTGGATGATGTCATCGTTTTTTTATTTCTAAAAATGTAAGATTCTTGTTACATGTTCTAAAACAGTAATAATGGTGGGAAAATAATATGGTAAATTGGTGAGGAAATTAAAGCTCCAATTACAAATAGTACCATTTCAAAAAGTAGTTTGATCACAAGCAACACTGACATAATATACACAGAATGGCACGAAGAAATGTTTACACATGATTTAGACGTAGGTTTCTCGGAACTCGAGGTTGCTTTAAAGGTTGGTGTCAACCCTGTTTGGGCCAAATTTATCAAGCACTGTAACTTTTAAATTATAAATGTGATGTACATAAAAGTATACATTTTTTGTAATGAAATGAGTCAGAGAATCTATTTTTTGGTATCAAATTTTACTAAAATTAGTGATTTTTACATTTTTGCCCAAAATCACCTTTTTGGCACCAACATTTTTCAGACCACCTAACAATATCAGTTTTTGATTAAAAATTCCAAAATTTCACCAAAATCATCTAAAGTCAATTATCTAGGAGCGAATTTTTTTTTTTGGCTTAAAATTTGTTTGTTTTGAAAATATTGACCAAAAAGTGCCAAAAATGAGATTTTTTAGAAAAAAACATTTTTTTGGCACTTTTTGGTCAAAAAAAATCACTAATTTTAGTAAAATTTGATACCAAAAATGGATTCTCTGACTCATTTCATTACAAAAAATGTATACTTTTATGTACATCACATTTATAATTTAAAAGTTACAGTGCTTGATAAATTTGGCGCCAAACAGGGTTGACACCAACCTTAACAAATATTTTATATTAGTCATAATACGCATCAAAGCAATGGTATGTGTTAACACTAGCATGGACATTGAACAAAATATGAAGAAATAGCAAACGTTTTAACACTTTGCACGCGGCACAAAATGTTTCAAAAAATGTCAACATTATTGGATTTCATTACCTTATTTGGAATTATCATGAGAAATACATCGAAATAAGTATACATATGCCTAGTATTGGTTTACTAATCCTTGAGATAGATTTTGAAAAATGGGAACGGTTTCTGAAAAATCTATTTTGTAAATGGTAAAACTAGTAGCCGCGTGGAAAGTGTAAACACTTTCCACGCGGTTATTAGTTTTACCATATAGGCCTACACAACAGATTTTTCAGAAAACTTTCGCAATTTTCCAAGTCTATCTCAAGGATTACTGAACCAATACCAGGCATGTTTGTATTTATTTCAATGCATTTCTCATGGTGATACCAAATATGTTAATGAAATTCAATAATTGTGACATTTTTGAAACATTTTGTGTAATTTTGGAATGTCGTCTGCAGCCGGCTGCCGCATGGAAAGTGTTAAGACAAAACTGGTGCTTTCTCTTCAAATTGAGTCTGATGAGAATACTGAGAGACCATTCAACACGACAGGACGATGGGCACAAAGAAGGACAATACATGTTATCCATGTGCAACGGACTAACGGGGAATCGCACCATAATTGAATTGTTGCATAATGTCCAATTTATCATGTTGATTGCATAAACGTGTTACCAAATTGGCCTACATATCATGAAAAAGGTGTGTCTTTGTTTTTTGAAAATTGTATACACTGTGACGCTGTTAGCGTATTATTTATATCACTGTCAAGGGTAACGTAGTTCAAGCGTGTTTTCAAGCTTGATTTGGTAGCGTAACTTTAAGCTTATTCGCCTAACATTTAGGCGAATAAGCGGAAAAAGTGTACTTTAGGTCCCAGATACTGGTATACCAGTATCGTTCAATACTGGAACTAAAAAGTTGTCAGTATCGCTCGTAACTGGTACGATTTTAATGTTCCAGTATCGGTCGATACTGGAACACCAAATTGTGTTCCAGTATTGAGCGATACTTGAACGATTTTATGTTCCAGTATCGGACGATACTGGTACACATGTTACCAGTGAAGTTTGTCCCAGTATTGAACGATACTGGTACATACTTTTGTTCCAGTATCGCCCGATACTTGTACATTTTATATGGCCCAGTATCGTCCGATACTGGAACACTGACTTTATACCAGTATCGTCCGATACTGGGTGTTCCAGTATCGGACGATACTAGTACAGCCCAGAATCTGGGACCTAAAATACACTTTTTCCAAAAGTTGTCTGCTTCTTCAAATAATCGAGACGATACGAAGCACTAGATTTAACTTCGGTCAACTACGGTATTTATATTTCTTCCCGGTTGTTTTATTTGTTCCCAGCTCAAATAAAAATCATGCAAAAGCAAGATTATGATGATTATTTCTACGCAAGTTTTTTTAAAGTCACTGTTCCAAAACAAGCACCCAGAAAAAAGGAACGAATTATCTCCCAAATCGCCCAGATGGGACCACATTATGGTTTCAGCCTTCCGATTGGCTAAAAGAGTCGCGGGCCACATACTTGTCGCGTGCGGAGAGTGTATCAGTGGTGGGCAACTCTTAAAACTACTTTCATCGGCACCACAACTGTCAACCATTAGGGATGAGCAATACCCGGAGAGCAATACACATACAATTGCTCACAAACACAATTATTATTCCCGACAAGATGGCAGCTAATCTAAAATGCGGATAACCTTTATAGAGGTCGTCGGGCTTTTAATGCGTAACTCATAACAAAAGTGTTTGTAACATGATTCGAACCGTAATATAAATCAGCATTCACCTTCACGCTATACCAGCATACTGATGATGTGACCAAAGGTGAGGATAATTGGAGATCAGTTGTAGTTCATGATGTCCTAATAATTGGAATGGAGTTTCCTTAGGCCGTTAATATGGTCGTTGTGACGTCATCAGCCCGACGACCTCTTTAATTCATGACCTCCATACATTTGTGCGTGGACATACAATCTCAATGCCATTTTCACCATACCCAAGGGTTCGCCGAGTAAGAATATGTAAATATAATCTTTAAAATGTCTCCAACATTTGGAGCAAATCTGCCTATACTGACCCAGTGAAAAAAGATGGGCAAAATGTTGGATTTTCATTGAATGACCCCAACCCTCCACCTCTTGAATGATTCTTACTGAACGACTCGTAATTTTGAGGGGTCTCATTCCTTATCAGTTCGCCATCTGTGTGTATATATTATCATTGCAAAAATCCCCGTCGCAGCAGAAGTAGTTTTTCGAAGCACTCCAAAAACCACTGGGAGGAGGAGGAGGAGGGCAATGACCTTCTACTGCATCGCATCCCAGATGATACGTGTTATCCCCGTTTAGCGGAACTGTTCTTAGCTGAATGAATAAAAAAGAACAAATTGTGAAAAAAGGCTATCTTTCTGCAAAATACTTTGCACACTTTTTCATTCCTACAGCGTGTTTCTACGTATTGTTTGTTCACATTGAACGGGTAGGGTATTCTTAAATACCCAAAACAAATTTCATCTATAAATTCGTATTTTAGGTAAGCATACAGTGCTTTAAACGTCACCAAGTAATAAAACCTCCGATCTCTTAAACTATTGCTTCCAACTTAAAAATATGAAATCATAAAATTATCGCACACAGAAAAAAAATCATACTCCATCAACTAACCAAAAGATGAGCTAACTAGCATGGACCCTCTACGGTAACTTCGATAATGTCAGCGGAAAGATGAAAGGAAATAATTGATTGCCGACACTTTGGAACCCGGTTGTATATTATAACGGAATAAATCGTATCGAAAACGAATTTCAAATGCAGCTATCAGATAGGTCCTTGGCGGGATATGAATTTATAGTTATTGTAAAATATTGTGCTCAAATCATAATGTTAGCTCACACATGTATATATTTACTTACGAAACACCTGCCGGAACAAGGTACTGCTGCAGCTTTGTCACACACATCTTCCAAATCTACCGTTCCTTCGACACTACAAACTGTACAGAACTGTGAGTCCGCTAAATATATAAAAAATAAAATCAGGGTGAGTCATAATGATTTTGTGTAAAGATACCAGATTTTGTTGTTGTCAATTACAGTTTATTTGGAAAATATGTTGATGTTTTATGATGTGGCGCGTGGCGTTCCATATGTTTAGGGGTGGAATTGCAAGCAAATTCAAGGAGCACGGAGCATTATGGGCTGTGTTAGGCTTAGTTTGGTCGGCGAGTGGATGATAAAGAGCTTCCATCCCCAAACTTTATTCTTGAAAAACATAATGTTGCAAGAAGGATTCAATTCATACATCTTGGAGTTTCCGTGGAACAGGAAGTTGGTTATGTTTGAGTACGGAAGTTGGGCAAGTTCACTTCTGCGATAGGATTTACTGAGATATACGTGCTTTGCACAATGCGTAAAAAAATACATAAAACCTACAGCTTGACATGGTGGCAGCTTTATAAACTTGGAAGGTCTCATTGAAATGACTACATTAAACCCACATACACACACCCCTACATCCTTAAATACATACTGTACATACATAAACAACATTTCGAGGGTTGACAACCAGAAGGCCTTAACTCACTGTTGGTCACTTTGAGTGCCAAAAGAACTTATCCAACACAAAAAATAGCGCCATTCGAGGTAAAAAGCAGAATTCATTTTTACATATAACTCAATGGGATACAATATATTAAACTAATTTGTCACAGAATGTCCTTTTTTTAGTTAACGCCTTCTGGTTGTCAACCCTCGATTTGTATGGCACCTTTCCAGAAAGATCAAAGCGCCACGAACAAAAATATGAACAAAGATTAAAGGTAGATGACCCGATCACATTTTCGTAACACAGAATTATTTCAAACATACGGAGATTTTCATATCATATGAAAGCTCGTATTTTTCTCATCATCATACTGAAATTTGACGGCCTAAATCGGTATAATTACAAACTTTTAAGAAAAAAATATCAGGGGTGGGTAACAGCAACATCTACCCTGGTAAGAGAAGGACTAGTGGAAAAACGACAAATGTAATAAGTGATTTCGATACATAATTTAAGAAAAAGAAGGTCTGTGGAAAAGTGGATGGGAGCTAAGGATATCCTATAATATTATCATTATTTTAATTAAGCCTATACAAGTTCGTTTATGAAGATAGCCATGACGATCTCTGACAGAGGAAAATACTTCATGCAATGTGACTCATAAGAAGGCTGCTTTGGATTCAAGTGGACTCCGTTCAATCATTCATAAATCGGGTGAAAGTGACCTTTTTGTAAGTTCGAAGATGAATTTTGGTGAACAATACTGAAACAAGTTTATGTTACTGTTTCGGACGATACTGGTCCAATATCAGTATCGACAGATACTGAAACATCAAAATGTACCAGTATCGGGCGATACTGGTATATAATTTTTGTCCAGTATTGAGCAGTACTGGAACATTTGATATGTGCTAGTATCTAGCGATAGTAGAACACTGACTTTGTACTTACGTGCTCAACAAAAGAAAGTCATACACTTTGTTTAGGTCCTTAAAAGTAACTTTCGATTATTGTTTTGCCTGATTTGGTCATTTGGATGAATCTTTTGGTATCAAAAATGTGCCACAAAGATTCATCCAAAAGACCTAAACAAAGTGTATGCCTTTCTTTTGTTGAGCACTTTAGTATCGAACGATACTGGGTATTGGACGTTACTAGTACAATCCAGTATCTGGGACCAGATTCTAGTGCTTTTGGCCAAAGCACATTATTCCTTTAGCCTTTTTATATAGCACAGTGAATAGAAATGACTGCCTCAAGAAAGGATTATAGCCCGTGGAAAATAGCACATTTCTCACTCAAAGACATATGCTTTAAACGTTCGCATATGGGGAAGACTGGCAATCCAGAATTTCTGGCCACTCGGTAATAGAAAATTGGGTGGTAGAATACAAGATTCACAAAAAAGGGGGTCTTCCTGAGAGAGATATGTGAACGTTTAAGGGTCCATATCCAAACTCTCAGTGATTTTAAAGCATTTTTCTACCGATTTTACAACGGTATTCCAACGGTATTTCGTTCTATTGTTAAAAGCATCGGAAAAAGATCGGTGATTAACTAGAGACTCTCTACTTATCTGGCGTTAACAATAGAACGAGGAAGGTTGTGTTATATTCTTTAAGAAATACTATAAGCTTTTTAAATTCGATTGTAAAATGTTTACGTTCACCGCCGATCAATGTATCTGGTCGTCTAGAAATATGAATTAAGCTACCGCTCCATCACGAGTGTAGCATGTTGTTTACTCTCACTCTATTCATCTATTGTTCGGCGCAGTAAAGTAGCCCATTTCCCCCTTCATTCCATTGAAATCAATGCTGAAAACATTTTGGCGATAGGTCACGTAACATATTTGTACAATGGATGAGTGATGACGGAGGGGGCGTAATATATTGACCATCGTGTTTGGAAGTATTATACAATATAATACCTATGTATTATACAATATACAATCCAAGTCATTAGTTTAGAGAGGATATTGTTTCCGACTTTTGTCCTTTCTTCAATTTTCGATACAATGTTCCCTATCAATAGAATACAATGGTCTTTGCTGGTTGTCAACTGTCACATCGCATTGCATTTGGCCTGTAACCCTTTGGAACATGAAACCACCATACAACTTGCGACATTTGACGCTCAATTCTCATAGCCCGAGTGAACTGAAGCGATTCTGTAATCGCTTCAGTATTGCGTTCACTAGGGCTATGAGAATTGAGCGTCAAATGATTGCACAGCACCGGCAAGAAGCTGATATCCTAAAGAACAATTCCCATTTATTTAAATGTTAATCGCTTCATTATTTTAATTTTGAAAACAAAGTTTGGGGATCAGCAACGCATAAGAAATGTGATGCTTGAATAACTCCATACTAAATATATATTTATCAACGACTTTGCCAACATTGTAATAGTCTAGTGTAGTATAGTGGCCACGCTCTAGCGCTCACACGCAGGAATCCCGGGTTCAATTCCTCAACCAATCATTATTTCTTCTCTGTCTGTTTTTTCCCTTTTCTTCTTATTTTTCTCTCTGTGTCTCCAATTTCTCTGTTTTGTTTTGTTTTGTTTTGTTTTGTTAAAGTTTTCGTTTTTTAAATATTTTTTATTTATTTTTCTTGGGGAGGGGCTTTGTTATTCATAAGACCTATTATTGTGTTATCATTTAAAAAAAAAATCATGTGAACCTATCCATATATTTGAATGCGCATGACAAGAAATTGCTGTGTACCGGTTAGCTCAGTTGGTAGGGCAGCGGATTTACAATGAACACTCATATTGATATAGATACCATTGAATGCACACCAATCGAAATATAAAGCATTTTAGCCTCCGATTTAAGAGATATTTGTATTTTGAACCCTATGTAATGTTTTTCTTCAAAACGTTTATGTATAGCCTTCATTAGCTCAAACGTCAAAGCGCCGGCTTCACAATCATGAGGTCAGTGGTTCGAATCCTGCGGATGGGGATGGTTTTCTTTTCTGTTTTGTTATTACACTGTTTGTTTTTATAAATTGACAGGATTGCTTATCGTTCGCTATATTTATTGAATGTTGAATGATACTTTTTTATTTTGCAATTTCACTGCGATAAAGAATGTCCTGTAAATATAATTGTGTTTACTACTCCTAGGCCTACATTGAATGGCCCCTAGCTAGTCTATGAACATGATCTGCAAAGGCCAATTGTTATGTAAATAAGAAGCCAGTCGGCTCATGTCCTTGAATCGATTTTCCTATTTCCTACACCACCGAAACATTATTTCAATAATAATAATACAGGCACATTGATTTGTATTACATAACGGCTGGCATTTACTTTACAAGTTTAGCTCAATCGATAATAACACACAACGAGTTTCTATTGTATTGGCCTGTTGCATAGGAGTAGGACAGTTCGGTGGTATACCGCGGTTCATTCACATTTCATGATGCCATGCACACTAAACAGTCAGTGGAAAATTAAAATGAAATCGTAAATAATTCCACATTCCAAAATAAAGTATAATTGAACAATAATGAATAATTATACGAAATGATAAACAATATCGAAAACTAATAAAAAAAATGTATATAAACGATTAAAATAAAATTTCAAGAGGTGATAGGATTCGAACCCACGACCTCCGGTTTACTAGTCCAATGCTCTACCGCTGAGCCAACTATGCGCTATGTGAACGCAATAACAAACAAAAGTAATATGGTTCAACATACCACTCTTCTCTAAATTAGATGTTTAAAATGCTTTATATTTCTTAATCTTTGTAGTTTTAAGATAGTTTCTCGCTCAAAAGTTGATTATTTACTGTTAAAGAAAGTAAGGCTATATCTTGCCTCGCGTCCCGTACGGAATAAACCGTATAGCTACAACGTAGTTTTAATTGGTTTGAGCATGCGCACTTGAGTTACGGGACGTCTAACCAGACATTGCCGAAAGTAATTCTGATTTAAATGTAACGAATAACACTACTTTTTGAAACAATTCTAGATATATTATATTTCGTTTGTACAGCATTTTGTCGATTTATGTGCACATCTTTTACGACTTAGTATTGCATCATGGGCTTTTTGCCGGGCACGCGAGGACTTGGGAGCGAAGCGAGTCATGTGATTTTTGTCCAGGACAAACACTTGAGATGTACACGCCCCTTTAAGAATCGGTTCACAAAGTACGGGATTTGTTATTCGTTAAATCTAATAAATCATAGACTCATTTTATAGACAACAACACCGTGTTGAAAAACCCGTGTGTATTTAGGGAATAGTTGAATTACAACTATATTGGGTATAAAGCGCTGAGGATTTCAGGAAAATCGAAATAGCTCAGTTGGTAAAGATTAGGACTCTCAATCAGCAGGCCGTACGTTCGAATCTTTGTGGCGGTTTATATTCCTTGTGCTCTATACTTAGAGCGGTCGAGTCTGGGTAGAGGTCGGTTAGGGTATTAAGTATGCCGAAATATAATATTTATTATTGTTCTCTCATTATACGTCCGTTCGGGGTTTTCATTTATATTGACATAATTTTAACGTTATTTATTTATTTTGTATTTACTTTCTTAATTGTTGATGTTTATTTAATTATTTATCAATCAATTAATTATAAATAGGCCTTAATATACTATTTTATTGATATAATTATTAATCTATATATTATTTATTTACATTAATTACTTAATTTCTTCATATTTATTATTTATTTATTATTTATTAGGTCACGTTCAGAGTGTATGCAACATTCTTAAATAGTCTAAAAACGCAGAAAAATGACACTATTTAGGGGAGTAAGATTCATAATGCTACTTGATTACACACATTATGCCTATACCAGAAAACAATAACACGTTGTATGTTTAATGGCTCCCATATTGTTTAGTATTCAATGATAACATTATCCATGCTTGTACCAGGGAGGTGTCATTGACACCTTCCTTAATGACACCTTCCTGCTTGTACTGCTTACTCTAAAATCATCCACGGCTGAACAATAGTCTTTAAAGGCCACTTCAAGGAGGATTATTCTTATGACGTTAACGAGTGGATTACAGTAAGCCTAGCAATGAATAGGCGGCTACAAACATCTCGTTTGAGTCGGGGTTTGAGGAGTGTCGCGATTAAACCTCTATCACCTGCCATGATAAAACCTGGCACTTGTACTAGAAACCCGGTAGGTGTACACTCTGGCAAATGTGTCGCTCTTTACGTCACAACGGGGGTCGGGTGAACACTAGTCAGCTTAATAACACAACCATCCTCGCGCTTTCATCTGTCTGCTTAATTGAGCCATCGAGAGTACTACAATAGTTCTATTGTTAACGCCAGATAAGTAGGGAGGCTCTAGTTAATCACCGATCTTTTTCCGATGCTTTTAACAATAGAACGAAATACCGTTGGAATACCGTTGTAAAATCGGTAGAAAAATGCTTTAAAATCACTGAGAGTTTGGATATGGCCCCTAAAGCATATGTCTCTGAGTGAGAAATGCGCTATTTCCCATCGAATATCTGCCTTTTTGTCTCCTGGTGGTTTGGACATTACCTGTCACTGGTGCTGTGGTCCCTGGTGCTGTGGTCCCTGGTGCTGTGGTCATGGTTGCTGTGGTCACTGTTGCTGTGGTCACTGTTGCTTTGGTCACTGGTGCTTGGGTCACTGATGCTGGAGTCACTGGCGACTCACAGGGTTCATTTCCGTTTCCACGCCCACGTCCCCGTCCGTTTCCAGCTCGTGCTTTAAAAATAAACACTTTCTATTATATAGTAAGACCAAACAATATTTTACATATTTGATATTATAACTCTTCGAATAAATTGGATTTTTGTTGTTGTTGTTGATTTTTAAACATTTAACCAATGAAATATTGACACCCTAACAAAATAAACTAGAAATGCCCGTTCGAACCTGCATAGGAACTTCCCAATACTGTCTTCTGAACAAGTATTTCTCCAAAAACCAAATGAAGATATTTGTGCAATTATCTTTTTTGTGTGCAATGATCTTCTCTCCAATTTGACCCTAGCCCCTAAACGAATATTGCACAAAATATATCAAATGTTGTTATTTGACAAAATTCGGATCCTACATCCTGTATGGTGATATTTGCATTTTATATTTTATTAATTATCATTGATTAAGAGTTTAACCAATCAGAGGCTTGGCGTGGTTTCCATGGCAACCAGAATCAAATTTTACGCAATTTTGAAACTTAAAATTACGTAGTGTGATACACCTACCTTCTAAGGAAACACAGGGTTCAGTTCCGTCTCCACGCCCACGTCCCCGTCCAGCTCGTGCTTTAAAAATAAACATTATCTATCAGTAAGACCAAACAATGTTTTACATTTTTAACCTTGATTTTTTCACAAAAAAATCGAGGTCTTGTATCTGTCGTGTTTCTTTCTTCTTCTTCCGGCAAACCTGTCTACAAAATGCTTTTCACCTATATATATATACATCTTACATGCTACACTCACCAGAATTGGGCAGTAGGACCCCTACCTGACCAGATTTGGGCAGTAGGACCCCCTACCGGACCCTCATATAAATTCCTCACAGTTTGGGGTCAAAGATCACACAGGGGTCAAAACGTGATTTCCACTTGCAACGCCCTTGCAATTTCAGTGAAATATATAATAGTTCGGTTTTTAACATGAAAATATTTGGGGTCGCAAGGAGTCAAAATGTTGATATTATATCACTTAAAATATCTCAGAGGAAATAACTGATCAAATTTGTTGCATCTTATGTCTTTTGATAAGACAAGAAAAAAGTACATCATGACATTTGGGTCAAAAGGTCACTATGGGTCATGTAAAACATGCTCCGATTGTGTTCGGATTTACTGAATCTTATGGCTTTTGATAAGACAAGAAAAGAAGTCAATCATGACCTTGTGCTCAAAGGTCAATAGGGGTCACTAGGGGTCAAAACGTTATTTTCACTTAAAATGATCTTGCTCCTTAGTGAAACGATCCAGGACCGTAAGAATCGGTCATCATATGCATCATGACCGTATACATAAATAATACTCGGGTTTTTAAAATGTAAAATATTTGGGTCACTAGGGTCAAAATGTCAATTTTCGCTTGTTTCACTCAAAAGGCTTCTGGTCTCAGCAGAAATGGCTAACGACTATCACAATTGGTCGAAAGATTCCTTGGGTCCATGTACATGGATCTTCAGATGCATCTTATCTCTTTTGAAAAGACAAGAAGAAAAGTCAATCATGACCTTTGGGTCAAATATCAGGAACAAGACAAAAATCAAGGTGGCTTGGTCTTTGACCAGACCAAGATCTAGTTGATATTATAACTCTTCGAATAAATTGGATTTTTGTTGTTGTTGATTTTTAAACATTTAACTAAATAAACTAGAAATGCCCGTTCGACCGTGCATAGGAACTTCCCAATACTGTCTTCTGAACAAGTATTTCTCCAAAAACCAAATGAAGACTTTCGTGCAATTATCTTTTTGTTGTGCAATCATCTTCTGTCCAATTAGAACCTAGCCCCTAAACGAATAGTGCACGAAATCTATCAAATGGTTTTTATTTAACAAAATTCGGACAATCGGTACTGTTGATATTTGCATTTTATGTTTTATTAATTATCATTGATTAAGTGTTTAACCAATCAGAGGCTTGGTATGGTTTCCATGGCAACCAGAATCAAATTTTACGCAATTTTGAAACTTCTCAACAAGAGCTTCAATATGGAATATAACATCAATATTGTATTGCGTAAAAATTACGTAGTGTGATACACCTACCTTCTAAGGAAACATGCGCACTTTCATTCAATGTCAGGGTCGACAGCACTGTAAGCGCGAATACAAGTACACTCTTCATCGTTTAAAATGGTGGCTCTTTTCACTGAAAAAACACACATTAAAATACGCCTAATTCAGAAAGGTACCATCGATATTGCATGGATCATTCTTTACACTATGATTTACACTAATTTATTGCACAGTAGCTACATTTACACGGTGGTTAATTGTCGGGGTTAAGTTGGGAGCAATAAAAAAAAAAAATCCACGAATATTTTCCGTTACTCTGACTTCTCGTATCGCCACACGAACGCTAGATTCCATCGCTACGCCATCGCTACGCCGTGTAACTTACACGACGTAGCTCTGCCTGGGTATAAATTCAGTAGGTAGCGCCGCTCATGACATAAATTGCCCGGTTAAGAGCGCTAAATATTCGGTCTGGTAAACCTATTGTTATCAATTACTACGACAGGATTGCCTGGTTGTATATTTAAATTCGGGGCGTGTACGAGCGGTACTTGCTAACTGCATTGGTGAGTTTCCATTATGTTGCAAATTTCATCCACGCTCATGCGTTTAAACTACTCAATGGGCGTTGCAATACAGCCGGTTGGTTGCACACGAGAATTATGTCATATAGCAACCATGCAGCTTTGATGGAAGGCGAATATTTAAATTTGGTGCCGGTTTTTAGGGCAGCAATTTATAGCGCTGCTAAGCGGGCCTTGTAGCGTTATGTTTCGTTGACGTTTGCATTCAAATATGTGAAATCATAATTCAAACAAAGAAGTATATGTATTATACCATATTTGTTTTAATATATAATAAAAACTTGTCACAAATAAAATACCCAACATATGGCTTCATTTGATAAATTAAGCAACAGCTGCTATACAAAAATGCTCAATATATAATGAAAACAATTCACAAATTAAGCAACAGTCACAAAATGCCCAACAAATGGTTAATTAATAATACCCAACTGTTGTGTAATTAAAATTGTGCAACTGCTAAGTAACTTGATTTGTTCAACTGTTGGTGAAAACATGTTGGTGTTGGGTAAATTTTACGCAACTGTTGAGCGGTTGCATACTTGAACAACGTTGTGTAAAATGTTGAGTAAATATTTAAGCAACCTTTTTGCAGTGTAATGATCACCAAGTAGTCAAAGTTGCCAGTGGTAGGAAGCCTATCAATATCGAAGAAAGAAAAATCCGGAAAACAACTTTCATACAACATGCAAATCCATATCTCAGGGGATTTGGAAGTTTTAGCTATATTAACGCATATTAAATAGAAACAAGATGATGAAGAAAGTGATTACAATTTGCAATTCCGCATACATCGAATCGACCCTTGTTTGCCATTTTGACTATTTGGCTAGCCCCTAAAATCATAGTAAGGATGTAAGGAGAAAAATAGAACAATCCGGCTGGCTGTCTAACATTGGTTTTCCCCGTAAATTTTAAATAGACATATACCTAATTAAACCAGATAATAACTTGAGTGCGTATTTTTTTCTGAAAGCTGATATTTCAATTATGTGAACAAACGATAACAATGATTCTGACCCCAAAATACGTTTGATATTTCTACCAACCCCCTATAGGTATATTAAGTATACCCCGATGCAAAACATTCAAAACATTTGATTTACCAGGCCGTCTTATATAGGCTAAGCCTACACATTACCCTATGATAAAAAGAGAATCTATAGCGTAGGTGTTTTGAAGTTCTTGTAATTAGGTTTACACATAACCACAAAAACACCAACAAGGTGTTATTATGTTTTTACACAAATTATTCAGTCCATAACAAAATTCTAAAACGTGCAGTAAGCTGATCGATCTCTTCCTCATAATTTGACATCGCATTCATACAAAAACGTATGAACACATTAGAAGTTATTATCCTTTTTTCGACAAGGTATATGGCAGCAAAATTTTGAAGAGGATTGTCTGATATTGAACACTGAGCGCAATTGGAAACAGGCAGGCATCTTTGAATACATGTTTTAAAATAATACTCATCGTTACAGTGCACAACTACATGACTAATGTTACGCAAGGGCTTAATAAGAAAAGAACTCCCATAAAAAAAGTGATGTTGTGTTGCGTCAATGAATTTATAGTACAGTAATACTTGTGTGCGCCAAATCATTTGAAGCTATTTGTGTTTCGGACCAAGATTAAGAACGTGAAGTATTTAGCCCTGTCATGAAATAACTCAACAACAAGTCATCAATAAATATTAACTCTCGTTCCCTGAATGATTGCATTTATTCGATCTGAATAACATGCACAGATTATCCATTGTGCGCGTGGGTTCGATTTTAGTTCTATAAAAACACTGGTTGGAGAAGTTATGTACAATTATCACATATGTTAAAATCAATCGGACCCACGGTGAATGTATATGTTAATTTAATATGTTGAAATTGTTAGAAGTATTTACACTTTCACCGTGCCATCTCGTTTTTACAATATTTATTTGTCACAACTGGCACTTTAAGGGCCATGCTGTTGTCGCAAGAAACTACCATACCCATACTAATCACCGCTCTTTTCAAACATATCATGTCATACAGGTGCTATGAAACACACATAGTATCTGTTCTTAACGACTTTTCAATCAATAATCATCCCAGCACTAGAAAATCTTTGGTTGTGTATACCTTCTGCACTACGTGATTTGTACATTTTAGATTTTTATTTCTGATGTAAATTTTTAACGAAAAAAAAATGCATTTACATAACACCCGGGCAGGAATGTTAATATTCGCACAGAAAATCCGACATACTCACCTCTTTACGCAACAACGTATCAAGCAATCAAGGCGCTCCTCTCCAATCAAACCAGTCTCGATTAACGGTTTTTTTTGTCGGTATTCTAGCCTATATATATACACCAGTCTACCGTTTTAATATCAATCATGGCTTTCCATTTCTATTGGTGCGTTGGCTAAAACACGCATAGATTATATATGTATAGCTAGTTAAACGCCCATTACCTGTCTATCACATACGCGGGTAGTTATCAGACGAGAAATTATTTGAATTTCTTAATTAACTCGGAATAGGTATACCAGTGGTCATTAAAGGTGTAGGCCTATGTTCCGTCCACTTTAGATTAAATATTAATGCATTATTATGTAACTCAACGTTTACTATTATAGTGAATTCAGTCCACGATTTGGGTGGTTTCCATATTTGCTACAAATATCGTGTTTAAAGGAAGGACGACTGTTTGAATCCAACGTATATGAACATTCGTGGAGCTTTTGCAACTTTTGAATTCGACCTTAAGCCACTCAAGTACCCATAAATCCGCCAAACAACATACGCGGAAGATAACTGTGAATCGAATTAATTAATTATTAATTTGCATACTGTTTCAGGTTCCGATAAATCTGACCATTTGTAAGTGTTTAGATACTTTATTGGCTCAGTTTATTTCAGGTAGAGGTAGGGAGTGTAGGAGATGAGAGAGCAGGAGAATAAATGGTGTGAGGTATATTGTATTTCTACCATTTTGGAAAACTTTATCAACATTCTGAGGTTCAACTTGGAAGTCTTGCTTTGGGTATTTACTGTATTGTTTTATAGACGATCCAGTGTCAGCAGCGGATTTTGTCTGTTCCTTTAGTTGCTATGTTTGGACATCCATTGTGCCCCGTGACAGCTACCATACATTATCTTCGGCTAACTCAATCAGCACCGATGGATGGTGCCGTCTTTGTGATTCCTGCGCGGAACACTTTTTGCTGGGGAAGAAACCGCTTATAAACGCTAAGTTTGCCCAGTAGAAACAGGCAGAACTCGGCAAAAATCGTGACAAACCGCTAAGATAAATCGCCTTTCTGTTTCTATTTGGGTTTATTGCCAAATTAATATCCCTTTGTCTTACTGAAAATAGTAGTAAAAAACTACGATAGCTGCGTGCAGGTGGTGTGCTCGTTTTATTCGCTTGTTTTGAAGCAATAAAGTACTCCAAATACAGCGTGTCCTAAAAAACTGGGTCCGAAAGCTGCTTCATATTAAATGGTAAAATTGTGAGACCAATCTAATGTAAACCTTTGGAAATACAAGTGATGGAAGAGTGGACCACTGTCTTACCTTTGCACATGGACTGGGTGACAATCAGAGAAGCAGTCACCTATTACCTCCTCTAGAATTTCAATCCATGGCAGAAATCTGAGGAATGCCAACAATCTATCCTAGCCCTTGACCAAGACCAACCGCTTCAAGCAGAGCCCAATCCCTTACTTTGTGTCATTATTGAATATACAATAAGTTGGCACAGCAATTCCCCTTTTCCTTACTTATCGTATACCCACAGGGGCGGGCGTGTGTTTTGTGGGGAGGGGTGTCCAAGTTATCCATGTGTGTGGAGAGGTGACTTACCTCCACCACTAATTTAATTTTATGCTACATTGGTTGCATTTCAAGCCTGCTTTCAGTTTCCCTTAGTTTTCATACTTGGATCTGTGGAGTGGTGAAATAATAATAAAATTTCACGATTGTTTGCCAATATTTTGTATTTAATTTTTTTAAAAACCCGCCGCATGGCTAGCTTTGCCTTTTTATAATTGGTATGTCTCTTTTTTAAATTCTTCTATTAATTGTATATACTCTTAAAATGTAGGCATATATTAGTATACATATATTATACATGTTCTATATTTAAATCATGTGTGATGATATCTATTTTTGTTCAAATTAATTTAATTGTTTTAATGTTTCTATTTTGTGTGCAATTTTAATGTAATATTTCCTGTAATTTGGCCTTTGGCCACCATTGCGAAATAAATATGAATCTAATCTAAACAAAGAGCGAGACGACTCCTTCTTAGATGGGTTTGTGAAAATGCCGTAATTCGGGTATTTCTAGATATAGATCATGATGGCAGCCATGTTTATTTGTAGTAGTCGATGTCACACTCGTAAAATACATGTATAATGCTGCTTATAGTACCCGCAGTCAATCTGTAATGAAGTCAAAGCTGTGTTTGTTTTATGTTGATGTTTCAATCTTCGCAACAGAGATATTATGAAATAGTTAATCTTGTTTCACTAGACACTTGTTGTCGGGTTGCCTTTAAGTGGAGAGTTGTGGAGAGTTGAGTTGGTGAATTGCTGAGTTTTGGGTTTTCTTGTGGCGAGTTATGGATTGAGTAACTATAAGCGAGAAATGGAGTGTGTGCAGAGTGAGTTTAGTATAGTGAGTGAGCGATAGAGTTATTTTAGTTTCAACACCTCTGAAAAAATTCTTCCCCGAAACTTGTTGTATTTGGTATATACTTATTCATAAAACATTGGTGATTTCAGGAACTTTCACCAAGTAAACCATCTTCAAACGATATTTAAGGGGGCGGTTCTAACCCCAAAAATATGAAATTTATCAATCGCTGTAACTTTTGAACTATTGATGTGGTGTATATCAGAAGACATTTATATAAAGGAAATGAGTCAGATAATCGGTATTTGGTATCAAATTTTACTAAAAATGCCGATTTTAGAATGTTGACAAAAGAAAATCACATTTTTTTGGCTCAAACATTTTCGGACAACGTAACAAAATATTTTTGTTGTTGTAAAAATACCTGAATTGCATCCATTTGTTAAGGAAAAAATCAATCACTTTTTGGTGAAAAAATAATAAACTAAAAAATGGTTTCAGGTCACATGTAATTCATGGGATAATTCAATGATATTTCGATAATGGATAACGATAGCCGCGGAGTGCCGTTGTAAATAGTATATAGGAAGTCCTGGGCCAACGTTTTAGACTACATGTATTATACTCCCCTACCATGACAAAAGGGAGTAATGGACAACAGGAAAGTTTAGAGCTATAAGGCAAAACAAGTTTTTGTAAACAAATTCTGCAAAATATTCAAAAAATGTACATTAAATGTGACATTAAACTGATATAACATTAGCAGAACATCACTCATCACTTTTCAAGGCTCTTACAAAAAAAAACATGATTTGCCTTGTATCTTGTATCTCCTGTTGTCCTGTTACTTCCTTTTGTCGTCGTGGTTTATTTGGTAAAAAGTGAACATGTTTCCTTTTTGATATGCTAATTACTCATTAATTAAGAATTTTTGAGGGTTCCTGCTATGTGTATCAATATTATTTCTATCATTTAGTATAGAAAAACCCATTTTGAAAAAAGTGTCCATTACTCCCTTTTGTCATGGTATAGTACAACATGTATCTCCTTCAGGGAGCATATTTTCTCTGGAATCTGCTGTTCTTATAGGAGTTGCCTATAATATAAATGCTGTCACATAAAGTAAGAATCAGATTAATTAAAATGTTTTTATAATGTATCTTTCATAATTGAACAAATCAATTAAGAATGGGATATCAAAATAAATATGTTTGGTTATAGCTTTGGGGATATTTTTTAGAAGTTTTATCACATCAAAGTACATACATATATTTAAATAATAGCACACGAGATACGTTGCCAATGCCAATATTAAATTGTCATCAATTAGTGGACCTGATTTAAAGACAACGATTACTTAATTTAATACTCCTAAATGCTTCATATTATGCTTCATACTCGTATTCTGTTTCAATGTTTATTGTATCAAATATTTAGTATGCTTTTGTATTTTTTGTGTATGTTTACAGGGTTATTTGTAAGGGACTATAAATATATTTTTATACCAGCGTATTGTTATCCCCGCTACACTTTTCTGTAAGACAGCAGTCATAATGTCGTGAATTAAGTAGGGTGTCATTTTGTTGCTAATCATGTCCTCTTTTAAATAAACAGTTAGACCGTTAAATACGCAAGTAGTAGGGGTGGATTCGGTGGTGTGTGTGCGGGGTGTGTTCAATACGCAGGTAGTAGGGGTGGATTCGGTGGGGTGTGTGTGTGTGGGGGGGGGGGGGGGTAAATACGCAGGTAGTAGGGGTGGATTCGGTGGTGTGTGGGGGGGGGGGGGGGTGTTAAATACGCAGTTGGATTCGGTGGTGTGTGTGGGGGGTGTTAAATACGCAGGTAGTAGGGGTGGATTCGGTGGTGTGTGTGGGGGGTGTTAAATACGCAGGTAGTAGGGGTGGATTCGGTGGTGTGGGGGGGGGGGGGTAACTACGCAGGTAGTAGGGGTGGATTCGGTGGTGGTGGTGGGGGGGGGGGGGGCTGCCATAGAAATTACACACAAAACGGTAAAAACAGTGTCTTATCTTAAGTCTTATATATTGAAAACTAAACTTCATAAGCATCTCAAACTGCACAGGTATTACAATCAACAACACACATATCTGATGATATATAATTTGTCACCAAAATCTAATTAATTAATTGCTTAATTAAGTGCTAATTAGTTTAGTTTTGAAGGTGCATTTAACAGGTTTCTGTGTGTTAAAATGTATTTAAGTAATATTCCACGTCGGTTATCAGATTAAACTAGCTATATTTGAATGCAACAATTATATTGTATTCTTATTAATTATCACTATTGATTAATTAATTAATTAAACCAATTAATTGATATATTGCAAATGTTGCAATGGTTACCATGTAATTTTGTATACATGTATGATTAGAAACTTACTTGATGCAAGGTGCAGTTATAATTCCTGATAGTTCGCATTTAGACTTTTAAACTGCGGCAATTACGACTCTCCTTGTATTGGTATCAACAGAAATTTGTTTTTCAAAATGTGTACAAATAAAAAAATAGAAAATGATCATAAATCATACAATTTAGTCGGGGATCTACGGAGGGTTAGTGTGCACCCCCCCCCCAGGACTTCCCCAAACCAACTTTTTTTACTTCCTATTATGATCCTAAGACATAATCAGGATGTTACCAAAAATATTTTCATATTGCTAAGGGGTTATGCAAGATGGCGTCCAAAATGGCCGCCATAACTGGCCAAATCTCATAAAATGACATATAGCAATCAAATTGTATAGTGAAAGTATAGTTTTAATAGTGGGATGTATGTATTAGACCACTAGACACTCATATCCAGAACTTTTGTTTTGTTAACACACCTAAATCCAAGATGGCCGCCAAAATGGCCGCCAAAATTGGTAAAATTCTATATATTGGCATATATAAACCAACATGTATGATCAGAGTATAGGTTTAACAATGGGATGTATGTGTTAGACCACTAGAAACTCATATCTAGTATTTTTGCTTTGTTAACATACTTTAAAACCAAAATGGCCGCCAAATTAATGGCCAAAAATGGTCAAAATTCCATAAAATAGCATAATATCAACCGAAATGTATGATCAAAATATAGTTTTAACGATGAAATGTATGTGTTAGACCATTAGTAACTCATATACAGTATTTTTGCTCTGTTAACATAGTTCAAAATCCAAAATTGTTGCCAAAATGGCCCCCAAAATGGTTCCCGAAGTGGCTGCAAAAATTGTCAAATTCCATAAAATGGGATAATATCAACCTAAATGTATGATAAAAATATAGTTTAAATGATGGGATGTATGTATTAGACCACTAGTAACTCTCATCTAGTATTTGTGCTTTGTTAACATACTTAGAAATCCAAAATCGCCCCCAAAATGGGTCCCACAATGACTGAACAAATTGTTGGAATTCCATAAAATGGGATAATATCAAACAAAATATATGTTGAAAGTATAGATTTAACATTTGGGTGTATGTATTAGACCACTAGTAACTCATATCCAGTATATTTGCATTGTAATAACATACTTTAAAACCAAGATGGCCACCAAAATGGCCGCTGTAAATGTAAAAATAGTCTACATGAGTGTATGATAACCTCCAAATTGTCTAAATAATTACCACAGGAAGCCACCAATTGATCAAAATATGGAGTCTATACCATTCAATCATACCTTGTCACATACAGATACGTTTACTGGTGGATTAAAATCTACAGATATAATCTTTTGTTTGTTACAATAGTATAAAGTGTGTCTTTATAGACATTAATGAGCAGTCAAGACACATAGATCTTCTTGTGTACCCGCCAATTCGACCCCTCGTCTTGGGCGATACTTTATTACTATACTATATAATATTAGTGCTGAGCAATACCCCAACATTGTTCATATATAATGTAACACTAACAATAATCTAATACTGTTTTTCAGTTATTTTAACCTTTTGCAGCCATCTTGGATATTTCAAAATACTCAAACTAGATCTTGGCCTAGGCTTTATCATAGATAGTCATATATTGAATGCTGTCTTATTATATTTGGGGGTATTGGTATTACATATGTATGGTCATTTACAATACAAAACAATTGTTTTAGGTCATTTAACATCAACTTAACTACTCTGGAAGCCATTTTGGAAAGTGATACAGAGTCAAAATTGTCACAGAGGTGGGCCTTATATCTAAAAGCAATAGCTTAGCAGTTTCAAACATACTACTATTTGGTGAATGTGATGTAATATACACTCTTACAATATCTATAGTGGATTATCATACACTCATGTAGACTATTTGTATATTTACAGCGGCCATTTTGGTGGCCATCTTGGATTTAAAGTATGTTATTACAATGCAAATATACTGGATATGGGTTACTAGTGGTCTAATACATACATCCTAATGTTAAAACTATACTTTCATCATTACATACATTTTGGTTGATATTATACCATTTTATGGAATTTCGACAATTTGTTCAGTCATTTCGGGACCCATTTTGGGGGCCATTTTGGATTTCTAAGTATGTTAACAAAGCAAAAATACATATGAGTTACTAGTGGTCTAATACATATATCCCATCATTAAAACTATATTTTCATCATACATTTAGGTTGATATTATCCCATTTCATGGAATTTGACAATTTTGCAACCACTTTAGGAACCATTTTGGGGGCCATTTTGGCAGCCACTTGGATTTTGAACTATGATAACAGAGCACAGATACTGGATATGAGTTACTTGTGGTCTAACACATACATCCCATCATTACAATTATATTTGTATCATACATTTCGGTTGATATTATGCTATTTTATGGAATTTTGACCACTTTTGACCATTAATTTGGCGGCCATTTTGGTTTTAAGGTATGTTTACAAAGCAAAAATACTAGATTTGAGTTTCTAGTGGTCTAACACATACATCCCATTGTTAAACCTATACTCTGATCATACATGTTGGTTTATATATGCCAATATATGGAATTTTACCAATTTTGGCGGCCATTTTGGCGGCCATCTTGGATTTAGGTGTGTTAACAGAGCAAAAGTTCTGGATATGAGTGTCTAGTGGTCTAATACATACATCCCACTATTACAACTATACTTTCACCATACAATTTGATTGCTATATGTCATTTTATGAGATTTGGCCAGTTATGGCGGCCATTTTTGACGCCATCTTGCATAACCCCTTAGCAATATGAAAATATTTTTGGTAACATCCTGATTATGTCTTAGGATCATAATAGGAAGTAAAAAAAAGTTGGTTTGGGGGAGTCCTGGGGGGGGGGGGGGGGGGGGGGTGCACACTAACCCTCCGTAGATCCCCGACTAATTGGCCATTTAGTCATATTTGTATTGACATCCTGAATAATATAATAAGATTGTATCCAGCTTGATGTTATGATCTGAAATGTATAGATCTGAAATAGTCTACTCCAGCACAGCAATCATGCGGTTATCAACCCCAAAAATGATTTATAGACTTTGGAATTGTCCCACTCTATACATTTTGATCACCCTGTATATTAAATTGTGGTCAACTAAATTCTGCTATAATTTTCTTTCTTCATCTAGGTATCTAACCCAATGGTTCAAAACATAATTACCCTGTATATTTTAACGGAGGACGATTGGTCTATTTACTTTTTTATACTGAAAACCCTATATCCTGCCTCCTTACTACTATACTTATTTTTAATGTAATACGTCAGCAAAAGCAAATAACCTGGATATAGCAAAACTAGTTTTAAAACTAGAGCGGTTCTCGGGTTTGTCGGTTGGTGGATTTGAATGTTCAAATGATTTTGGACAAAACCTTACTGGATCGTGTTGGTTGGTTTATTATAATGTTTGTTTATGTTGAAGTCAACTTATTTGTTTGTGCCTGTTGAAATATTTTTGGGAAGATATATAGGCCTATACGATTATATACGGCATTGCAATTAGGCATAAATGTGAAACAGATTTATATATACTAGCGGGCACCCGCTAGAAGATTTCACGGGGAAAAAAGTAAACAAATCGTAAGAAAATGTGATACAATATCAAGAACATATCCTACATATATAATCCAGACGGGCCCTAAATAATTTGAATATTGCAGGTGCTTTTGATAATCCAGGTATACATGTGCCTTAATCTAGGTAGGCCTACCTGTGTATTTCCAGATACCTATGTAGGCCTCCCATGAGACCTGAAATGCAGGTACCCGTTGTTCCATTTTATCCAGGGACCCTATAGGCCTAAGCCCTACCCCTAATCCAGTTACCACAGGTGCCCTTAATAATGCACCGGATACCACATAATCAGTGTGCTGTTATATCGAGATACCCAAGTGCCCTTACTTAATCATATTTAAGTAAATTAAACAATGGTGCCGAAGATAGCGGGCAGTAATAGTAATATTACAATAGGCAGAGGTGAGTAATATCAAAGCGTTATATATGTTTATATAAATATCAAGAGTATGTCCTTAAATAATTCAGGTACCTAAAGTGCCCTTGATAAAATGTAAGTGACATGGTGCCCTTAATACACCATGAGCCTAGGCCCAATGTGCTCTTAATTAATACAGATACCCATGTTCCTAATCCAAGTAGGCCTACTCTACATGTTCTTAATACACCGGTGCCTGATAGGCCTAGGCCCTACCCCTCACAAATGGCCTTAATAACACAGGTAGCGCATGCGCCGGCATTATATCCATACCAATGTGCCCATATTATATTCAGTTTATAATGGAAATCGCAGGTATAGCCTAGGTGCCGTAGCTATAGCGGGTGGTTAGTTATATCAAAACGTAAGATGAGGGTATTGTAAAACAGCAAGAGTATGTCGTTGTTACTTATGTGCCCTTAATACTGACATTGGTACCACAGTGCCCTTAATAATCCATATATACCATGTGCCCTTAAGAAATCCATGTACGGCATGCATGTATAACACATGGTGCCCCTAATTTCACCGCTGCATTCAAGTTGACGCGACGATATCCTTAAATGGATGGAGGCAGAGTCATGATAGTCGGGCAATACTTTATTTTTAGTGGGATAAATTGATTTGACGGAATGAACCCATACTTCATGCATTGATAGGATGGATAGAATAGTTTTGCTATACATGTTGACACGACGTTCACCATGCATGTAACGCAATGGATGACGAGGTGGTGGATGTTATAGGGAGTAAACCCTATATATTATAATGTATTATTAGATCACCAGATCTAGCGCTTTACATCACGCATGCGCAGTACTAAATACATTGAGTTATTAACATGGTCATCTAACATAAAGCACGGTCTCCTAGAGTCCTCTTTATTTAACGTGCTTTACACCAATACTAATCAACGTTACATGGTGTCAGAGTGGGATTTGACATTTGCGAAAGCTCCCGCCCATTTTGAACCAGGTCCTGTCGCCGAGGATTCCTGAATACAGTGAGAAATGACCGATTTCAGAGTCAACATTGTGGGCGTTAAACGAGAAAAAACTTTCGTCCAGACAGCAGACCGGATATGATTACAAGCTGCGCATTTGACGCACGGGACTACCGGCTGTAGATAACTGTTAGCGAAAAGTAAACAAAGACGGCGTGAGCAGCGTGAATACAGACAGCTGAAAATAAGACGACGAAAAGACAACTCAATAGAGAGAAAACTTCAGATAATCGTCGGGAGGATTAGTAAGCTTATTGTATACCAGCAGAGACTGAAAGAATTGTATTTTTGAATGCTTGAATAGAGAAACGAGATCGGCGAAGAAGAAAGACAACTCAGTCAGACAGATTATCCAGTGAGAAAACTTATGATGGTTCGTCGTGACTCGTGAAATATTTCAAGTTTATTAATTATACATGCAGAGACTTTAGAGTGTTTCCAGCAAGGACTAAAGGCCGTTCAGTTAGACTGTGTGATGATATATGTAACTGTTTAATAAATTATACAAATGCCAGCACTGAACATTTGGTGAGCCATCCAACAATAATATGTTCAGGATGTAATTCCAGAACCTTTGCTACACAAATAAGACGTTCAAACAACGATAGTACGCAAACGTAGCTGTGACAGTGTGATAAATAAGCAATAGACTGGTGGTGAGACACATAACGATGATGTTTAAAATGAAACACCGGCAACGCTTGATACAAAGACTGGTATTGTATTGTGAATATGAACAGTATAGTCTACTATGAATGATATGAAAAAAACAAAGCCTTGTGATAAAAATGAACTTGTCGATGATGATGATGATTCGCTTCGCTGAAAGAAAGCTGCACAATAAGAATGACAATGTTCGGGATGTCCATGCTGAGACTGATATTAATAAACTCTGCTGATATGCAACATGAGAGCTGCAAAGATAGACAAAGATTAAAGGGATTGCAACATCTGGATTTTGAACTTGAAAATAGGCCATATGATGCCTATTAAGCAGATTGCAACTTCTTTGTTTACAAATATTTATATTTCATTTTTATGAATCAAAAAAGGCTATTTAAATGATAAAGCCACCTCATTTTCACAACAGAGGAAGATGGACAACAATGTGATTGTTATCTGAACTTTAGTTCAACAACAGACTGTTCATAATGTGCTCACATAAAGCATAATGTTTATTTCAAATACATGTAACTTGACAGTTGATAACATGATAATCATATAGATGGACAATGACTTTAAAACCTATACTTCCATAAAGGAAGGGAGATGTTATAGGGAGTAAACCCTATATATTATAATGTATTATTAGATCACCAGATCTAGCGCTTTACATCACGCATGCGCAGTACTAAATACATTGAGTTATTAACATGGTCATCTAACCTAAAGCATGGTCTCCAAGAGTCCTCTTTTATCTAACGTGATATATCTAATACTAATCTACGTTACAGTGGAGGCCTAACTTCAACACAAGCATGAAATCTAGCTGAGTGCCTGGGCTGCGTGGAGCACCACTAGTACAGGCTGTCCCAAAATGATTAGTACCCATCGATGCCCAAAGTTCAATAATTTTTGTCATCATCAAAATCGATGGGATTAGATCTGTTGTTTTACATTATCTTTGTCATACTGTACTTTTTTATTAGAATTTTAGATCATCAATATCGAATGTATCAAACTCAAGATACACTCCATTATGTAAAACATGGTGATTTCACCTTTTTGACAAAGTGCTAAAAAAATGTGTGTGCTATTACAGCTTTTTTGAAAGAAACTTGTGTATTCTCATAATCTCTTGTCTACTCAATATAATCTTGTGTGTCTTTCTGTTGTAACTGTTAGTAGTTATGGGTGTTCAAATCATTAATAATTCTTCTCCTTAATTTAATTTAACGGTTAAAAGAAGTTTGTCACACTTGAGTGACCCCATGCATTGTTTTATTTGACAAGTGTTTAGGGACTTCTTAATAAAGTGGTATTTGGTGAATAACCTTAGATTTCATTTTCACATTGGAGAATGGATTTCGTGAGGTTAAACACTAAGGGACTATATAATTTTTAGCAAGTTTGTAGGAAATTGCATCTCCAATATGAAACAGAAGTCCAAGCCACTGCTAATTACCCATGACCACGTCTTTACCTGTTTAAATGTCCCTCGAGTTTAGCCTCAAAACTAGCTCATTATAGAAACAAAGCTTGGGGTCGCTCATGCGTGACGATCCATATTTACTCTTCAAATTGAATCAAAATGAAGAAGTATTAATGGTGTGAACAACAATATGATACAACAGCAGTTTAAAATAGAAAGGAACCAAATATAATAGCAGACAAGAGATTAAGAGAATAAATACAAACATACCATCCCCGGAGAAACAAATTGCCCGAAAACCTCACATTTACAAGCCTAGTCTTCGTGCTTTTCCGGAACTACTACAGCATTACACGAATTGCGCATTGATTTGGTGTGGTGCTCTCATATATTTTGTTTTAACAGTGCAGCAGGCAGCCTGTAGTACAAACCTTCAGACCATGCTGGATGGTCTGACATGTTCTGTTTTTCACTAGATAGTGGTAGGATCTTGGATTTGCATCTCCTTTGTATAAAGGGCAGTTTTGTTGATAAAGTTGGCAAATTAAGATAAAAATATCATTTAATACATATATTTTTCAACATAAAACATTATTTAAAAATAAAAAAATTCTGAAACAAATTCTGAAGAAAAAAAAGGCATGGGGTTTTGAGATATTATGGGTCGGTCGTGTTTGGGCAAACAAACCTCTTTTTTTTTTAGACCTAACATGCACCAAACTTACTTAAAGGCATATTAGGCCTATGTGATCTTTTCCAGGGAGCACCTTCTATTCATGATTTTTTTTAGAAAGTAGATTTTCTTGCAGATTTACATTTCTGATCATAAATCGTAGGCCTACATTCCAAGTAACAGAGCGAGACGATTCCTAATTACCTCAAAATCATGGTTTTAGAGTGAATTTAGACTAGAGTAAAATAAGTTGTCGGTAATCCGACAGTTTATTTTCACTCTAAAACCATGATTTTGTAGTAATTAAGAATCGTATCGCCCTGTAACTTGGAATGTATGTACGATTTATGATCAGAAATGTAAATCTATGTTGAGGGCATTCCCTAGAAAGATCACATAATATACCTTTTAACAACATGAACATTTTATTTACATTATCTACATTACCATACACTAAGCACCTGCTGAACCAACTATTTCTTTTGGTTGAAATGCATTTGCAAATTTAATGATATTCTCAGGGCGCACAGTTTTTCTGACATCATTGCCGATCAAGGCGCCACTGTGATAAACCACTCTCTTCAAAGAGAGAGAGAGTCCATCACGATATAAAATTCCTCAAGGAATGGACCGCGGTCACCTTCAATAGAGGGGGTACTCCCGTATGTAAGGCATACGGGGACGTGCCGCTCCAGTGGGTTGTTTTTTTATGAGGCATCCTTAGCCATGGGTAGGCTTTTCAACTGAAAAATCCTTAGACATGGGTCCTGTTTGTCTATGTTCGTGAACATTTGCCAAAATTAGGTCTATTTTCGCAAAAAAAATGCAAACATTTGGTCTAAAATGAAGCAAAACCCCTAAAAATGGGTACCGATTTTTCCAAAATCACCCTTAGAAATGGGTATGGGTTTTGAATCTCCAGCGGCACACCCCAACCAAACCAAATTCGAGTACCCCCCCCCCCCCACCGGGCAGCCATCTCCTCCATAAGATTTTCATTCCTGAGACCTATACCTAAACTGATATATGCATAGGGCTCACACTCACATGGTCTATAACATCACCTTGTTCACAAATGAGTGGCCTATAAATACAGTTACGGTACTCTTTTGCTGTACATGTAGTTCGGTCTCCTCCTGTCTCTTCAAGATATCGTTCATTGTCTGTGCAAATTGACTCAAGTGTGCGAAGTTCACGAGAACCATTATCCGCGCTTGAATCTTCAGTGGGTGAATGTCACAAAATGGGGGCAAAAGTACTTGCATGTTATTTTTTGAAGGCCAAGGATATTAGCGATCCATTCCCGGTCGCCGCTGTACGTCAATCTGCATTCCGTATATTATTGTCCCTCCTGAAGCAGTGGTTCCTTGCTGGGCTGTGAATCTATGTTAAATGAAACAAAGTGAAATGGGGAAAATAGAACAAAGAAATTAGAATTAAATTAAATTAAAAAAAAAAAAAAAGAGAAAAAAAAAAAATGATTGAGCTAACTATTAGGAAACAACCTCTCTCTCGCATGCCTTGGCATGAACATAAATAATGATACCAAAGGAGACGCCACAAGAAAACCCGCGAAACTTGAAAGGGTGTGCCGGGATGAGCCAAACATGCATGCGTGAAACGTAACAAAGGCCCAACAGGAAACTGGCCGGGACAAACCATTTTCTAGGGCGGGTGGTAAAATAACATTTACTCAATTGCATATATCGAAAAAAATTGAATATTGACTATTGTGATGTGGCACAAAAAAATGTTAAACTTTCACATAGGGCAATGAAAATTTTCAAACAATTGAAATCAAAAAAATTGTCATTTCCGTACAGTGTACAATGTACGTACATGTAAAAGAGCACCATGGTTGTTTGACAAAATTTCTTTAATTGGTGGTATTATTATACGATAGGACTAAAGCATTTGTCCTTTTGGTAATTAAATTTCACTATAAAAGTAATTCAATCTTCTTGAATTAGGCCGCCAACATATTATTATTAATGTAATATTCAATAAATTAATACGAAAGACAAAATTTGGCTTGGTTCTGAATGGACGGACATCATGAGAGATTTTATTAATTAATTTGTCTATACCAAGATATCAGACTTTTTGCTTGTAATTTTGTTTTTACAGTCCACCAACTTCCTGACCTACACGACTGACAAGAAGATGTCTTTTTAATTATTTTATTTAAAAGCTTACCTTTATCCTCACATCTGTTGTGCTGATATGCGTGTTGTCTTTGTTGACTGGTTCTATTGGTTCAAAACCGAGATCCACAGTGTCGTCTGCAGAATCTGTAATTGTGAAATAATAAAAAAGATTAATAAAAAATAAATTCATCAACAATAACTACAATTATTAAATAACCATAAAAACTTTAAATTTTGAAATTAGAATATGACTTCTGACTTCTCGGTATTTGTGTGGGTCTATCATCAACTTAACCGTGCTCCGTCCGTGTCCGTATAATTTATAAATGATCTTTTGTTCCAGTCTTGAATTTTGTATGGTTCAAAACCTTTTTTTCACGGTCTTGGATTTTGTACAGTTCAAAACTATTTTTCACGGTTTTGAATTTTTGTGGTTCAAAACCTTTTTTCTGTCTTGAATTTTATTGTGAACAACGCTGCGCTAAATAGGACTACTTTGTGGATTTTATACTGCGTTTGTTGTTTTATAATTGTTTTAAGTTTATTTCACACAGTGCACACACTGCGTTCGTACGTGCATGGTTGATCTTTTTTCACAGCCTTGAATTGTGTACAGTTCACAAAAGACGATTTACAACCTTTTTCATCTACGTGAATTTATTTTGTTGCGAACAATGCTGTGATTTGGGTTTTTATTTAGCGTTTGTCGTTTTATAATTTTTTAATTGATTTCACCCGGTGGACACGCAAAATATTTACCTTTTTAGAACACATTTATACTGCATTTTATATTTATTTCACGATTCAAATTTGTGTTTAAACTGCAAATATAAACACTGTATTTTTATATGTAGGCCTATAGCCTAATGCATCCATACATGTATGCAGGCTTACCTTTATCAGATTCAGATGTCTGCTGGAGATCAGGAAAGATACGTCGCTGGATGTGTATTTAATAAGCCAATTTCTGTTGCAGCTTCATCGAATGCGAGGAAGACTGGAACAAATGCAATTCCCACATTATGCCGGCTATCCTTATCACACTAGTGCAAACTTACGGCGTGACTGCTGAATTTGGCACCGTACATTTTTGTCCGCTGATACACACCGAAAAATCCCTCAAAATCTCTCTCATACGAACTCAGATTGCTCCATTTCGTCGATGTCTTGGTGCCACAAATGTAGTAGACGCTCGTTGGCATAATGATGAATTATTTATTAAATCTCTTTCGAAGGAATTTTATGAAATACTACGGGAATTTTCCGATAGAGGTTGCTTGTGATGTGCTGCAGGTCCGAGTCACTGCCGCGCTGATATCGGGTATGAAACCGGGGTATGAAAACGACCATTTTGTGATCTTCGCAGAATAATGGGTCTATATAAACGCCAAGTTCTTTATTCACTTAATTGAATTTAATATTGTTTAACCTTACATTGAGAAAGGATAACACATAGGTATTATTTCTTGAGCAGGATGTTTTTCCTCCGATGACGATAAAAATGTGAAAATTACTCTCGATTTATTTTCTTTCGGTGCTATAAAATCAAAATTTCATCGGGCGAAGAATTAACAAATAAATTCACTATTTTGACAAAAAATATTTCACTTACACCGATAAATATACACTTCTCTTCAAAATGATACAAAATTCAGCTATTTTCATTGAGGAAATCTGTCATTATCGCGATTTTAAAACGCTCCTTCACAAATAGAAATAAATATGAAACCACGTTTAGGCCTATATCTCGATTTTTACGCTGCTGCTGGTAGTACTCAAGTGACTTCACACGACATGGGCGTGCATCCAGTGTTGCCAATTTAAACTCCCAAACCAGGCCTCAAGCTCTCTCTCCTTTACTGTTTGCCAATAGAAATACATGACGCGGCGCACGGCCAAAATAAGCCCAATTCCACGACAGCGGCTGCATTGGCAACTTTTATTCCCTTATATAAGTTTGACAGAGGCAAAACGCACTAAAATCACACTAAAATCTGTACTGAAATCCGACCAAAATCTGCACTGAAAAGTAAACATCAAATCCCATGTTGCTTCATGTTCCAAATATAAATGGCCATGTGTTGCCTAGCCATGCTGAGGTAAATATACTAACGGCAACCACCCACTTGGTTTGGTATGGTATGGTGTGGTGGTTTAGTTTGCTTGAGCAAGGTTCAATTCAATCTGTCTCTATCGATCCAGTAAAAAGTGTTTTTCTTATGTTATACCCTGTATAATTAATGCACACCATGTATAATCTCACTTGGTATCTGTATATCTGGTATCCTTGTAGTAATAGATGAAAGTTGATATTTTGTTGAACAAATCCAATAAATGTACTCACATTTAGACGGTTTCGTCAACCAGTTCGGTTGACTTCTTCAGTAATGGTTTGTAGTAATAGGTTTCTAAATTTCTTACTCCATGTAAATCGGATGTATACAATCAAAGTTATGTGAATTTGAATCAAAATTGGTGAATTTTCTCACAATTTACAGAGTGTAACATTTTTTACACCAACTTTGGACATATGACCAGCACGGAATTAACCGTCTATTGACGGGTTAAAGGATTCTGTATCCCGTTTTTGACGATAAAAATGATGACATTTTAAACTGCAAATTGAATTAACTCGATGATTTATTAATCGTTCATGGCAATGCTGACAGAATAATAAAAAGAATATAACATTTACATTTAACTTTAACGAAGAAAACAAATAATACATACAGAAAATCAGAAATACCCAGTCCTTTTCTAGACGCCATTTTTTTTATAAACCGTCGACAATTTTGGATCGTTTACAACATTTCTGGCAGCAAACATGGTACAGATGGTATACAAATGTTGATTTATAACAGACTTTCTTTCAGATTGATAGCTGAAGAGCTCAGCAGACTCCACAACGCTCCAACGCTGAGCGCAAGTGTTGAGCACCGTTGACCAACCAGACTGCGTCATTTTGTTGTGGTGAAGCTACTACGCATGTGTGAGAGCGCAAAGAGTTCGAGCGTTGTGGAGTCTGTTGAGCCCTTTATCCAATTACCCTACATGTACATGGCGGGAGTTTTCCATTTCTGAAAAAATAATAATAAGTTACCCGTGTCACACCGCAAATGAGCCAGAAATAGCCATTCAAAGTTGACAACGATATAATGTGTTTTTGTTTTGTTTTTGTTTATGTGGTGGGTTATTTTTTTATTTTTTGGGGGGGGGGGGGGGGGTGCTGTTTACAACTATGGATATTTTCATCGTATGACACAAGGTATTAAATCAAAGTATTTTATAATCGTTTGAACTTTAAATATTTCCATTTCAAGAAGAAACCTAAATTTCTACCAAAGCAAGAAGAATAAAAAAATCACCCGTAGCCTATAACCATGATAACAGTGAGTCAAAGGAAGGTGAGAAGTCATTTATGATCTGAATACTCTTGGCAATATTTTGATGGGGAGATGCGTTTCCTATCGGCGATTTGTCCCATTTTTTTAAACATATGCTGTCACTGGATGATGTCATCGTTTTTCATTTCTCAAAATGTAAGAAACATCATAAGATTCTTGTTACATGTTCTAAAACAGTAATATGGTGGAAAAATAATATATTAAAGTGGTGTGGAAATCGAGGCTCCAATTACAAATAGTACCATTTCAAAAAGTAGTTTGATCACAAGCAACACTGAAATATTCACTGAATGGCACAAATAAATGTTTACACATGATTTAGACATAGGTACCTCGGGGTTACAAATATTTTATATTAGTCATATTAAATACACATTATAGCAATGGTATATGTTGAAACTAGCATGGACATTGAACAAAATAGTGTTATCGGCACCACAACTGCCAACCATTAGGGATGAGTAACACCGGGGGGGGGGGGGGGGGGGGGAGGGGCAATACTGAGATTAGTATACCATGATGGTCCGGGGGGGGGGGGGGGGGCGGCGGGTACTTTCGCCAAAATCGTACGTGGATGTGCCTGCCGGACTACGAAAATGTTCCTTTCTTTATACTTATTTTTTGGCCAATTTCCCACCCATCAATATACCAATTTTGTTAGAAAAGCACCCAATTTTGCACAAATTGGGTGCTTTTTACAAAAAATGCCTCAAAATACACCCAATTTATGCCAATTGGGCGCTTTGGTCTGTGATGAAAACCACCCATAGCTATACCAATGTTGGCAAAAAAGCACCCCCAAAGGCAGGCACATATACGTATAGTCGTATACCATATCAATTTGAGAACCCCCCCCCCCCCCCCCCCCCGGACCATGGTATTCTAGTAACTCATAACAAAAGTGTTTGTAACATGCATGAATCGAACTGTAATAATCAGCATTCACCTTCACGCTATATACCAGCATACTGATGATGGGACTAATGTAAGGATCGCTGGAGATGTCAGGTGTAGTTCATGTCCTAATAATTGGAATGGAGTCTCTTTAGGTCGTAAAGATGGTCGCTGTGACGTCATCAGCCCAACGACCTCTATAATTCATGACCTCCATACATTTGTGCATGGACAAACAATCTCAATGCCATTTTCACCATGCCCAAGCGGGTTCGCCGAGTAAGAATATGTAAATATAATCTTTAAAAATTCTCACACATTTGGAGCAATCTGCCTATCCTGACCCAGTGAAAAAAGATGGGCAAAATGTTGGATTTTCATTGAATGACCACAACCCTCTTGAATGATTCTTACTGAACGACTCGTAATTTTGAGGGGTCTCATTCCTTATCAGCTCGAAATCAGCTTGTATATATTGTCATTGCAAAAATCCCCGTCGCAGCAGAAGTAGTTTTTCACATTTCCTTTCCACCATTCATGGGTGCCGGGAGGGAGGGAACCGACGGGAGGGCACTGACTTTCGATGCCCACTACTGCATCGCATCCCAGATGATACGTGTAATCCACGCTATTAATCGGCTCCGCTTTTACCTGAATGAATAAAAAAAGACACATTGTGAAAAAAGTCAGGTCATCTTTCTGCAAAATACTTTGCACATTTTACATTCCTACTGCGTGTTTCTACGCATTGTTTGTTCACATTGAACGGGTATTCTAAAAATATGTCATCTATAAATTTTTATTTCAGATAATTATACAGTGCTCAAAACTTCACCAAGTAATAAATCTGCTCATCTCTTAAACTATTGCTTCCAACTTTAAAATAAGAAATCATAAAATTCTCGCACACAGCAAATCATACTCTATCAACTGACCAGAACATGAGCTAACTAGCATGAACCCTCTACACCGCGCGTATTTTTTGTTGTTTTCAGTTCACCTACCAAAAACAAACGTAATTTCTTTTAGCTCATAATGTATTTACTTACGAAACAACTGCCGGAACAAGGTACTGCTGCAGTATCCCCACACACCTCATCCAAATCTGCCCCCTTTCCTTCGACACTACAAGCTCTACAACGTGGGTCCGCTTAAGAAATCAAAAAAATCAGGTGAGTCATATTGATTTGGTGTAAGGTTAGCAGAATTTGGAAAATATGTTGATGTTTTATGTTGTGGCGAGTGGTGGTCCATACATTGAGGTGGTATTGCGCCCTCATTCGGTTCAAATTCACCGAGCACGGAGCATGATGGGCTGTGTGAGGCTTAGTTTGGTCGGCGAGTGGATAATAAAGAGCTTTCATCCCCAAACTTTATTCTTGAAAAATATAAATTTGCAAGAATGATTCAATTCATACATCTTAGAGTTTTCATGGAACAGGAAGTTGGATATGTTTGAGAGGCAAGTTCTCTTCTGCGATAGGATTTACCGAGATAGACGTGCTTTGCACAATGCGTAAAAAATATATAGAACCTACAGCTTGACATGGTGGCAGCTTTATAAACTTGGAAGGTCTCATTGAAATGACTACATATAAACCCACATACCCACAACCCTACATACATAAATACGTACTGTACATACATAAACAACATTTCGATGGTTGACAACCAGAAGGCCTTAACTCACTGTTGGTCACTTTGAGTACCAAAAAGACTTATCCAACACTAAAAAATAGCGCCATTCGAGGTAAAATTCAGAGTTCATTTTTACACATAACTCAATGGGATAGCCTACAATATACGGTATTAAACTAATTTGTCTCAGAATGTCTATTTTTAGTTAACGCCTTCTGGTTGACAACCCTCGATTTATATGACACCTTTTCAGAAATAGCAAAGCGCCATGAACACAAATACGATCAAATATAAACTAATGCAAACAGAGCCAATTATGATGGATATAATTATATAAATATAACTTCAACATCTTCTTGAAACTAAACAATGGACGTACCTCCCTGATGTTGGAAGGCAGACACATAAAAAGATTTATCCCCAATATGATTTTTCCTCATATGAGCAGTGAGAAGAGAAGTATCAGATGATGGGTCCGGTAGCAGGTTTGAGTTTATGAGAGAGAAAGTCCGTAAAGTAATCTAGTGCATTACCCTGAATACATTGTTGTCACGCTTGTCAGCAGAGAATATAAGTATATGGTTTTGTTTGGAGAGATTGTAGACGGTCTAGGTGCTTTGATTTGGCTCCATGAGTAGGTTGGTTACTCATACTGCGCACGTTACTCAAACTGTATTGTGTTCATTGCACTACGTCATTATTATGTCGCACGTTGTGAAAAGTGTACTTTAGGTCCCAGATATTCCCGTATTGGTCGATACTGTAACATTTTTGCGCTAGTTTTGCCCCATACTGGAATATGCAAAATGTTCCAGTATCGGTCGATACTGGAACCTTCTGTAGTATTGCTCGACATTGGAAACATTACTAACAACATAAATGTTATAATTTAAATAATGTTATGATTTAAGTTGATAGCACTAATAATAAGCATAATTGGTGATAGCGCAATACCGCTCACAGTCATTTGGTGATTTATTTAAACATTTTTGCACGACAGAAAAAAATATCAGGGGGAGGGTAACAGCAACAGCTACCCTTGTAAGAGAAGAACTGGTGGTAAAAATGACAAAGGTAATAAGTGATTTCTAAATTTGATACATAATTTAAGAAAAAAAAGGTCTGGTCTGGAGCTGAGGATATCCTATAATATTATCATTATTTTGATTAAGCCTATACAAGTTTAAAATTCGTTTACGAAGATAACCATGACGATTTCTGACAGAGGGAAATACTTCATGTAATGTGCCTCATAAGAAGGCGGATTTGGGTTCAAAGTGGACTCCGTTCAATCATTTATAATTCGGGTGAAAGGTGACCATTTTGTCGAATATGGGCGATACTGGTATATAATTTTGTTCCCGTATCGGGCAATACTGGACCATTTTATATGTGCTAGTATCTAGCGATAGTAGACACTGACTTTGTACTAAAGTGCTCAACAAAAGAAAGTCATACACTTTGTTTAGGTCCTTAAAAGTAACTTTCGATTATCTTTTTACCAAACAGGCTTGATAGACATTTGGATGAACTTTTTGGGCACATTTTGATACCAAACATAACAACAAAGATAAACCATGATTAGCACCATTTTTAGACAATTAGTCACTTTTCATAAGTCACATTTTTGCAAGATTAACAAAAAAGGGGGACTTCCTGAGAGAGATATGCGAACGTTTAAAACATAATGTCTTTGAGTGAGAAATGCGCTATTTTCCATCGAATATCTGCCTTTTTATCTCCCGGTGGTTTAGACATTACCTGTTACTGGTGCTGTGGTCACTGGTGCTGGGGTCACTGGTGCTGTGGTCACTGGTGCTGTGGTCACTGGTACTGGGGTCACTGATGCTGGAGTAACTGGCGACTCACATGGTTCATATCTATCTCCACGCCCACGTCCCCGTCCATGTCCAGCTCGTGCTTTAAAAATAAACACTATCTATCAGTAAAGACCAAACAATATTTTACATATTTGATATTATAACTCTTCGAATAAGTTGGATTTTGATTGTTAATGTTTAAACATTTAACTAATGAAAATGTTGACACCCCAACAAAATAAACTAGAAACGCCCGTTCGACCCTGCATAGGAGTCCCAGTACTGACTTCTGAACAAGTATTTCTCCAAAAACCAAATGAAGTTTTTTGTGCAATTATCTTTTTTGTGTGCAATGATCTTCTCTCCAATTTGACCCTAGACCACTATAAACGAATATTGCACAAAATCTATCAAATGGTTTTTAGTTGACAAAATTCGAACAATCGGTTCTGTTGATATGATCTTACATCCTGTATGGTGATATATTTTATGCTTTATTAATTATCATTGATGAAGAGTTTAACCAATCAGAGGCTTGGTGTGGTTTCCATGGCAACCATAATCAAATTTTACGGAATTTTGAAACTTCTCAACAAAAGCTTCAATATGGTATATATCATCAATATTGTATTGCGTAAAAATTACGTAGTGTGATAAACCTACCTTCTGGGGAAACATGCGACTCACAGGGTTCATTTCCGTCTCCACGCCAACGTCCCCGTCCAGCTCGTGCTTAAAAAATAAAAACTATCTATCAGTAAAGACCAAACAATATTTTACATATTTGACCCTCGCCCCTAAACGAATATTGCACAAAATCTATCAAATGGTTTTTATTTGACAAAATACAGACAATCGGTTCTGTTGATCCTACATCCTGTATGGTGATATTTGCATTTGATGTTTTATTAATTATCATTGTTTAAGCAATAAGAGGCTTGGTTTGGTTTCCATAGCAACCAGAATCAAATTTTACGCAATTTTGAAACTTCAATATGATCCATAACATTAATATTGTATTGCGTAAAATTACGTGATATACCTACCTTCTAAGGATACATGCGCACTTTCATTCAATGCCAGGGTCGACAGCACTGTAAGCGCGAATACAAGTACACTCTTCATCGTTTAAAATGGTGGCTCTTTTCACTGAAAAAAACACACATTAAAATACGCCTAAATCAGAAAGATACCCATCGATATTGCATTTTTCATTAATTTACACCAATTTATTGCCCAATTGCTTTTACACGTCGGTTACTCGCCGGCGTAAGTTACGCTGGGAGCAATACAAATTCCACGAATATTTTCGTTACTCTGGCCGTATGTCCACCCGAACGCTATACTCCATCGGTACGCCATCGCTTCGCCGTGTAACTTACACGATCACTCGCTCTGCCGGAGTAAACATTCGGTAGGTAGTGCCGCTTTCGCTGACGTTTGCATTGAAACCGCGCCAAATCTTAAAAATCAGTCGGTATTAAAATGGCTCCATCGAGTTTTCAAATGTTGATATTCATCCTCATATTTCGGCATTATGTTTGTGTCCTGAAGCCATCTTGTCAAGCTTGTATGATGAAACATTGAAACTAATGCACGAACGTACGCACAAATTGACATTTCTAACACTTTTAAGTGTTAGAAATGCCAATTTTTGTCCAGTATGACGTTTGTAACGCCCTCAACATAATATTTAGAATATTTGGCATGGTTTGATGGTCAATATAATGTTAAAACCTGTAGAAAATATGCGCGCGGAGCGGGCAAAACTGTTCAGTTTTTGAAATAAAATGGTCATGGGAAACTGTCCTGCATGCCATCTTGTTAAGCTTGAAAAATGAAAAAAAATGAAATTAATGCGCGCGATGTACGCACAAAGTGACACTTCTAACACTTAAAAGGGGGCTGTGCACCTTCGCATAGCCTCCGTAAAACTGCCGTAACTTCTTCATTATTCATTTAATCTTAATAAAAGTATACTTTTTTTTGCAGGAAAGGGTTCAATGAATCCAACTATGATCATGAAATTGACCATTTTGGAGAAAATTATAAAAAACATGTTTTTTGACCCATTTTAGGTTTGGAAAAGATAACTCAAAATATATTTTGTTAAATTTTGTCATACTAGTTTAATTATATTCCTCATGCAATTCCCTAGGAATCGTTTTTTTTAATTTCTTTTAAACTTTATTATTTTTTGAATTACAGACCAAAAAGTGCTAAAAAACCTGTTTTTTAACCTCCAAAATCGTGAAAATCACGATTTTTGGTAAAAAATCATATTTTTTGGCACTTTTTGTTCGATAATTCAAAAAATAATAAAGTAAAAAATAAAATAAAAAAACGATTGGTCATGAGAAACTGTCCTGCATGCCATCTTGTTAAGCTTGAATAATGAAAAAATAAAATTAATGCTCGCGATGTACGCACAAAGTGACACTTCTAACACTTAAATGATCCAGTATGACGTTTTTAACGTCCCCACATAATATTTAGAATATTTGGTATGTTTTGAGACCCATTATAATGTTGAAACCTGTTGAAAAAATAAGCGCGAATCGAGCAAAAAAAGTCAGTTTTTGAACTAAAATGGTCAAAAATACCCGTACCTGAAGCCCTGAAACATTTTTAATACGTGCAAAAGTTGGCATTTTTAACACTAAAAAGGTCTAGTATAACGTTTTTAACGTCCCTCATATTAAAATTATGGGGACGTGACCCGTACCCCCCAAATCCATATCTCTGGTAATTTAGAAGTTTTAGCTATAGCGCATATTAAATAGAAACAAGATGATGAAGAAAGTGATTACAATTTGCAATTCCGCATATACCGAATCGACCCTTGTTTGGCATTTCGATTATTTGGCTAGCCCCTGGATTTATAGTAAAGATATAAATAGATCAATAAAAAAGAAAAGAGAAAAATACAACAATCCAGATGGCTGACTATATGTTTGCTCTTAAAATATCTTGATTTTTCATGTATAAAATATTCTAAACATAACTAATTGTCACACGAAATCGACTTCAAACAAACAAAAATCAACAGAAAATATATTAAAATGACATTAATAGAAAATTCCTTCCATTTTTATTGTTTTTTGTAAACTTTAAATAGACACATATACCTAATTAAAATTACGATAGCATGAATTACCCGGCCGTCCAATATAGGCTAAGGCTACACTAACCTTTGATAAAAGCGAATATAGCCTAGGTTTTTTAAAGTTCTTGTAATTAGGTTTACATATAATCCACACAAAAAACCAACAAGGTGTTATCATGTTTTTACACAAATTATTCAGTCCATAACAAAATTTTAAAACGTGCAGTAAGTTGAACAATTTCCCCGTTGCATTCATAAAAAACCGTATGAACACTTTTGAAGTTATGATCCTTTTTTTTCGGACAAGGTATGATGATGAGGTGGCAGCAAATACACATTTTGAAAAAGATCGCCTGATTTTGTACGCTGAGCGCAATTGTAAACAGGCAGGCATGTTTGAATACATGTTTTAGAATATTACTCATCGTTACTGTGCACAACTATAAACTGCTCACAAAAAGTATCGAAACACTTAGAAATGATCCAATATATAACGGCTCGAAAAGATATGCATTAATTGAAGCAAATAACCAAGTGCATAATTTTGTTCTGCGTATTTTGACACCTCGATCGTTGAGATACGATGTTGCGGAGCGGAGTTACTTTCATTTCAATGATCGTGGGTCCAGTTTCAAAAGTGACACTCATCCCTATTGAAAAGCACGAATCTGATCATTCTAAACAGTAATGCAAACCTCTTTCTATAGGATGATTGTCACTTCAGAAACTTGACCCACGACCATTGAAATGACAATAACTCCGCTCAGGAACATCGTATCTCATCGATCGAGGTGTCAAAATACGCAGAACAAAATTATGCACTTGATTATTTGCTTCGATTAATGCATACCCTTTCGAGCCGTTATATATTGGGTCATTTCTAAGTGTTTCGATACTTTTTGTGAGCAGTTTACATGACTACCATTACATTACGCAAGGGCTTGATAAGAAAAGAACTCCCATAGAAAATTTGATATTGTGTTGTGTATACCATGTATACATTCTGCATCTCGTGATTTGTACATTTTAGATTTTTATTTCGGATATAGATTTTTAACCAAAAAAATGCATTTACATAACACCTGGGCAGGAACGCTAATAATCGCACAGAAAATCCGACGTATAGCGATTCATTTCCATTCAACCAATCTGACAGTCTGATTAATTTGAGCAACACAGGGCGCAGTTATCGTTGTATTATTTTTAGAAGGAGCTTGACATGGACGGGGACGAGGATGGAAAGGGTCGCGGGCGTGGCAACACACCGATTGTGAAACCAGAACAGCAACGCCTACAGTTATCGTTTACATGACATCAATTATTTTAAATGGTGATAAATCACGAAAACAAAGTAATATCCTTTTTGACTTATTGCAAATCTGTTTTTGACTTTTTCAGTTTTTAAATCATGTTTGTGATTATCCATTGGCCCCTACAAATGTGTGGCGTATTTCATCGGAAAATTTCTAGGGAAAAGCGGATTTCTAAAACATTCATCCAGATGTAAAAACTGCGTGCAGGTGGTGTGCTTGTTTTATTTACTTGTTTTGAAGCAATTAAGTTCTCCAAAATACAGCGTGTCCCAAAAAACCTGGGTCCAAAAGCTGGAGAGCTAATAACTTATGTCCACACGAACGCTATAACTCCATCGGCACGCCATCGCTACGCCGTGTAACTTACACGATCACTCGCTCTGACTGGGTATACATTCAGTAGGTAGCGCCGCTTTCGTTGACGTTTGCATTCAAACAGGTGAAATAATAATTCAAACAAAGAAGTTTATGTATTACATGTATACCATCATATTTGCTTTAAATATACAGCCGTCATGTCATATCTAAGATTGCCGCCAACCTAGATGTGGCAGCTGTTGACATATTCTTAACACATTCCACGCGGCAGGCGTCTGCAGACGACATTTCAAAATTTCACCACGTGGAAAGTGTTAAACGACGCATATATCCTATGTGGCTGAGCTGATGTTTTTAGACATAATATTTAGGCCTATTTAACATCATGAGAGCATTAACACTTTTGAAATTGGCTGCCAAATGATCAAAATAAATATAATCAGCCGCTTTACTCCTGAAGTTGAATAACATGACCATTTAGAAAAAGTTAAACGAACAAAGAGGCTGTTGGAACATCTCTATAAAAAAATGTTTTGTGACAAAAAAACCGCCAAGATGTTCAAAAGCTGAATCTTATAATAATCCGCCATTCGATTTTCCTCCCTGTATGCCTATAGCCAACCTTTTTAAAACATACGGCAATCATGCTTGTATTTATGTGGCCATAATTATGAATTTAAAATTGCTGCAAAATAAATATACGTAACCAAGGTAACTATGAAATGGCAGTCTAAATACATTTATTTAAAGCATCTCAGTCGAATGCAGATTGGTATGCACATCCTTTAAATAATTGATATAGGAATTAATATCAAAATATTCATGTATTGGAATAGATGTACTTTCCTAGCATGTACATCTATTCCAATAGATGTACGTGTTAAGAATGTACATCTATTCAAATACATGTACATTCGTAGCATGTGTAATCTTCTACTGATCACCAAGTCGTCAAAGTGCCAGTGGTAGGAGGCATATCAATATCTAAGAAAGAAAAATCCTGAAAACAACTTTTACAAAACATGCAAACCCATATCTCATGTGATTTGGATTTAGCTATATCGCATATTAAATACAAATAAGATGATGAAAAAAGTGATTACAATGTGCAATTCCGCATATACCGAATCGACCCTTATTTGCCATTTTGACTATTTGGCTAGCCCCCTGAATTTATAGTAAAGATGTAAGGCATGTAAGGAGAAAAATAGAACAATCCGGCTGGCTTGCTGTCTAAAATTGGTTTTCGCCTAATGTTTGCTTTTAAAATATCTCGATTTATATAGAAGTATAAACTATTCTAAACATGCCTAATTATCGCACGAAATCGACAAACAAACAAAAATATAATCAACAGAATATATATCAAAATGATATTAATAGACAATTCCTTCCATTTGTATTGTTTTGTAAACTTTAAATAGACATATAGGCCTACCTAATTAAACTAATAATTACTTGAGTGATATATTTTCTGAAAGCAGATATTTCAATTATGTGAACAAACGATAAAAATGATTCTGACCCCAAAATACGTTTGATATTTCTACCAACTCCCTATAGGTATATTAATTATACCTCGATATATGCAAAACATTCAAAACATTTGATTTGACACGAAAATATACCAGAGACTATGTACGATAGAACGATTTGCCAGGCCGTCTAATATAGGCTACGCCTACACTACCCCAAAAATTGCAATAAGTTGAACAATCTCTTCCTCATAATTTGAAATCGCATTCATCATGTTCATAAAAAAACCGTATGAACACTTTTGAAGTTATGATCCTTTTCGACAAGGTATGATGAAAAAGATTGCCTGATTTTGTACGCTGAGCGCAATTGGAAACAGGCAGGCATGTTTGAATACATATTCATCGTTACTGTGCACAACTACATGACTAATATTACGCATTAAGAAAAGAACTCCCATAGAAAATTTGATGTTGTGTTGTGTCAATGAATTTCTAGTACAGGGATACTCTGTGTGCGCCAAATCATTTGAAGCTATGTGTTTCAGACCAAGATAAAGAACGTGAAGTATTTTGGCCCTGTCATGAAATAACTCAACAACAAGTCATCAATAAATATTAATTCTCGTTCCCTGAACGATTGCATCTATTAGTATCGATCTGAACAACATGCACACTTTATCCATTGTGCGCGTGGGTTCGAGTTTAGTTCTTTAAAAACACTGGGTGGAGAAGTTATGTACAATTATCACACATATTAAAGTTAAAATCAATCGGACACGGTGAATGTATGTGATAATTTAATATGTTGAAATTGTTAGAAGTATTTACACTTTCACCGTGCCATCTCGTTTTTACAATAGTTATGTGTCACAACTGGCACTTCAAGGGCCATGCTGTTATCGCAAGAGACTACCATACCCACACTGCAAAAAGCGTGTTTAGGAATTAAACATTTTCAAACATTCTATACATGTCAAAATCCTAAACACTGGTGTTTTAGTGTTTAATTCCAAAACATAAAGTATTTAAATGCTTAACGCTGGAATATCAAAACACTTCGCAAGTTTGTAGTTGGCGCTGATTGGTTCTTTGCCATGTGACGTAATTTCCTCGGATCGCGTCCTTCATACTGAGCCGCCATCTTTTTCTCGCTAAATCTTGACTTGAGAGCGAGTCATTCATAGACGATGAAAAAATTAAACATGCAGCTGTAAAACAACAACGTTTCAGGTAATATAATTGTCTTGTTTATATTCTCGGACTATTAGATGATGTAGATTAAGAAACATTGTGAAAAAACCACCAGAAAGTTCAGAAACAGTCAAATATCCGTACGAATTTTCGGTCATACAAATGATACGTGCATAAAAAGTACTGCGCTGGCATGCTGGTAATGTGCATGTGTGGTGTGGGTATTGCTTTGCACGCGACAGACTAATCATTAAAACGAGAAGAGCATGTACGCTTTTATTTCCCAGTACAAATTGTTCTATGAAGTATGAGTAAGGGTGTTGCATGATCCGAGGATATAAAAAAGATGATTTTATTACCTGAAACGTTGTTGTTTTACAGCTGCATGATTAATATGTTCATTGCCTCCGAGTGACTTGCTCTCAAGTCAAGAAATTAAAATGTTTAATGGCTAAACACCCAAGTGTCGAAAGGCTAAACACCAAGTGTCTAATGGTTAAATACCAAGTGTTTAATTGCTAAATACCAAGTGTTTAATTGCTAAACACCAAGTGTCTTATGGTTAAATGCCAAGTGTTTAATTGCTAAATATCAAGTGTTTAATTCCTAAACATCAAGTGTTTAATTGCTAAATGCCAAGTGTCAAATTGCTAATCATATCATGTGCTTAGAAATTAAACCTGTTTACAAACGTGGTGCAAGGTAGTGTTTAGAAAGTGTTTAGAGTCTAAACATTGTTTTTGCAGTGCATACTAATCACCGCTCTTTTCAAACATGCCATGTTATACAGGTGCTATGAAACACACATCATCCCTGCACTAGAAAATCTTTGGCTGTGTATACCTTCTGCACCACGTGATTTGTACATTTTAGAGTTTTATTTCGAATATAGATTTTTAACGAAACAAATGCATTTACATAACACCTGGGCAGGAACGCTAATAATCGCACAGAAAGTCCGACGTACTCACCTCTTCACGCAACAATTTATCAAGCGATCAAGTCTCTTCTCTCCAATCAAACCTGTCTCGATTAACGTTTTGTTGGTATTCTAGCCTATATATATATATTTTTGGTACCGATTATCTATTTTGAATTAGCCAACCTCAAAGCACCTGGTCCGGGACTTTTGTTGCTAGGTGTACATGTACATCAGTCTACCGTTTTAATATTAATCATGGCATCCCATTTCTATTGGTGCGTTGGCTAAAACACGCATAGATTATATGTATAGCTAGTTAAACTCCGCCCATTACCTGTCTATTATACATGCGTGGGTAGTAGTTATCAGACGAGAAATTATTTGAACTAGCGGGCACCAGCGCTTCGCGCTGGACCCGCTAGAAGATTTCACGGGGAATAAGTAAACAAAGCGTAAGAAAATTTGATACAATAATATCAAGAACATGTCCTACATGTATACATAATCCAGACGGGGCCCTAAATAATCCGAATAGCGCAGGTGCTTTTGATAATACATGTGCCTTAATCTAGGTAGACCTACGTTTGTCTTTCCAGATACCTATGTAGGCCTCCCATGAGACCTGAAATGCAGGTACCTGTTGTCCCATTATATCCAGGGACCCCATAGGCCTAAGCCCTACCCCCTAATCCAGTTACCCCAGGTGCCCTTAATAATGTTCCGGATACCACATAATCAAGGTAGGCCCACTGCAGTGTGCCGTTATCTCGAGATACCCAGGTGCCCTTACTTTATCATAGTCAAGTAAATTAAACGCGGGTGCCGAAGATAGCGGGCAGTAAAAGTCATATCACAATAGGCAGAGGTGAGTAATATCAAAGCGTTATAAATGTTTATATAAATATCAAGAGTATGTCCTTAAATAATTCAGGTACTAAAGTGCCCTTGATATAATGTAAGTGACATGGTGCCCTTAATACACCATGAGCCTAGGTCCAATGTGCTCTTAAATAATACAGATACCCATGTTCCTAATCCAAGTAGGCCTACTCCATCAACGTGTTCTTAATACCCCCAGTTATACTCCTGTCAGCGCATGTCTCTACCTATTTTGTACCCCCAAATAATAAAAAGTTGAATTTTAATGTCAAAATTGAAAGTTACTTAAAATTAGCTTTTAAATGTCTCCCCCGATTCTTTTATTGCCCCGCCACCCCGTTTTCCTCCTTTAACATTTTGGTGCTGGTGTCGCCACTGCCCATATGCACATACTGTATCCAGGTAATTCAGTAGGCCTACGTTCTGAGCGTTATAATTTTATAGTCCGGTCGCTTAGTTTTATGGTCGGCGGAGTCTATCATCAAGATCACTTGTACCATTCCACGCTTGTACTTGAGCACAATGTGTGCCATCCGGGTTTTGTTTGGCCTGTAGTCCCTTTGTCATGTTTGCTGTGTTATATAAAGCCTCCCGAGATACTACCTGAGTGTACACCCTTAAAATCCAGTTATCACAGGTGGCCCACCTGCGCATAGTACATCCAGGTAATTTGAGACTCGTTTTATAGTGAACCCCGTAATCCAGATACCACGGATGCCCTTAATAATCCAGACACTCTATAATAATCATGATAATGTACCACACGTTCCGTTTATCCAGATGCTCCATGTGCCCTTATATCCAGATTATCAATTAAAGGAAGTGCGGAGAGGAGGAAGTGGCTTTAGGGTACACTATCAGAAAAAGGGTGCTTCAGAGGGGTTCTTGGATGTCCCGTATATGGTTTAAAGGTTCTTTGGTTTTAAAGGCCCCCAAAAGGTTCTGTAGAGAACCTTTAGAGGTTCTAAAGACCAATGTTTGCCCATATCATTTTGCCCATTTTAACCTTAAAATGGTTCGTTTTGGAACCTTTTAAGGTGATATAAAGGGGTCCATATGGGACAGCCAAGAACCCCTGAAGCGTCCTTTTTCTAAGAGTGTACGGACTGCCTGCTTTCACCCTGCCACGTTACAATGTGCAGTTTGCGCCACAAACGCGTATACACTTTGTATGCGTCATTACGTGTGCGCCGAATCGCGCGCGCCATGATAAACGCGGTCGCGCAGCTTCAACATAGGAACGGTTGTTATGGTACCGCCACAGTTTCTTTATCTTTAGCAAACTACGCGTTCATCTATGTTACTAATGCGAAAGTGTCACTTTAAGATCTGTGTAAGAGTTTTTATTTACCTTTAGAAAATGTCGTAAAATAATTTTATTTGTCGGACGTATATAGTCACGTATAAATGCTTGTACTCATGCGATCTTTAAGAATGACAAACGGCCGCATATACAGAAATGTAGCTATATCCCTGATGAAAATATTTTGGGTGAAGACCATTATGTCATCACTCACTCCGAAAACCACAATTTTTGCCCGAACAGTAGCTACCCGAGTAAAAGAAATTCAACATTTCGGATAATCATCTGTGATCCTTTCTGCGCATGTCTGAAAACGGGAAAATACTGGCATTGAACTATCTAATTAGCTCGTCTATTAGAGGCGCAATTACCACGCTTTTTCAGTTGAAGAGGGACGCGAGTGTAAAATTATTATTGAACTATCTAATCAGGCGAGGGACCGAAAATTAGTATATAGATTTCTTAATTAGCTCGGAATAGGTCAGTGGTCATTAAAGGTGTATGTTCCGACCACTTAAGATTTTTCGTTCACATCAACATATTTTGATATCAAAAGAAACCCCATATTTATCACATCATCTCTGTAAAATTTTAGGCGCAGGTATGTTCCATTCAGATGTTATAGGCCAAAATGCAGTGAATTACCGCCAAAGGTGGTTAACATACATACATACATACATACAGGGTGAGTATAAAAACCCTGCAATAGAGGAAAGAAGCCATCTTGTATTCAAAACCGAGTTGATGTTTGACATTTTTAAAACGTTATAAGAATAACATTTGTTACTAATTTCATGTGAAAAAATAAAGTTTCTGATCAGGGGGACAGGACTGTGATCAGGAGGGTAGGGGGGGGGGGGGGGGGCATAACCCACTACTATTGTTAATATACATAGAGTTTGTCATTTCATTTAAGGGGCAAGCCTTCCCGCAGGGGGTAACCCCCTCTAGTTACGCCACTGCTCCCAACCGACCGACTCTATACCTCAGAGGTTCGCCTAATACATTTGTCTTATTATGCAAGAATGAAAACAGTCTATAAAGCTGACTATCACGTGGACTATGTTGTATCGGCCTTACCCTCTCCACGATAAAGCTGCAGTAGGTTAATCACCATTTCATAAATTACAGCGCGTCCCAGAAAACTTGTACAAAATGAGGAAAGGCGACGATACAAAACCCTGTTCGACGGACCCGATCAGTCCTTTTTCTAATTTGAAAAAGAAATCACTATAATATTTGAAGAACAAAACATGCCTGACTGACCGACCTGTCCTGAAAGGTCCGTTCGCTTGTAGCTCACCGGCCAACTTCGAAAAGCCTCCTAGTTAAGGCGCAGGGGTAAGTGGAAGGCTAGAAGAAAACTTTAACTTTCATGGGATAGGTTGATACTTAGGGGTCATCTTTAGGGTGGATGTGAAAATTGAAAGTGGTGCAATTTTAAAATAATGGTGAAAATGGGGGGAAAAAATCATAATTTTTGTTAGTTTTGCTAAAAATGTGTATATTGTAAATTCAAAATATACGAAGGTTATTATTTTTGACTGATACTGAGCTTCATAATATAGGTAAGGGTTATATTTATCAATATCTTCCAAAAAAATTACTTTTGACCTGTAAAATGACCAGAATTGTTTAAAAAATATGCAATTATGAGAAAAATCGTAAAATATTGTTTTACATTTTTAGGCTTCATTTGAATATGTTAAAAGTTAGACAAAGTGGATATAGCTTAAAAACTGCCCATATATATGATACTCATAACGGCAGTAATCTTAAAACGATAAGTAAATTCAAACTACTGAAGGAGAACATTTTAATAACAAATTCTCGAAATCTCAATAAATGGGTCCAAATGTGAAAATTCTGTATTTTCGCCGCACAACTCTGCCAAAATTGACGGTTATTGTTCCAATGACATTGTCAATGATCGATAAGCAGCTATATGCAACATTGTGATGTAATAAGGCAGGTAATTCATAAAATGTACCCGAAAATGACTGAAAATTGTACTTTTTCATTATGTTCCCAATATGTTCATTTTGAAAGCTTATTCAACTTAATTTCATGTAAAATGTCCTAAGAATGAGGTAATACCATGGTCATCCACACATACATACATGAGATTGGTCGGCAATTTACTGATTTATTGACATTGCATTTATTACGAAAATGAAGGCCCATTAAATATACATGCATACAAGCTGTCATCAATTTTAATACATACATCTATAGTCGAGTCAGTGGCGTAGCTGGGCTTTTTTCAGGGGGGGCAAGATTTCTGAAATTTTCGTAAAAGGTTGCCCCAAATTTTTTCCAAGTCACCAACTCGTGATTTTCACGCACGTAAGTGTGGGGTG